>OZ025244.1:20286526-20315828 GCA_964019155.1 Osedax fenrisi | reverse complement strand
GTGTGATAAAGATCGACGGAGATAATAACTGACGAACACGGTCGCGACCTGAGATAGATACACATATGACAAATTAAATAATTATATATATATTTATATATGATGATACTACTTGGAAAATTATATTTACCATACAATAAATTAATCTATGTAATAAACTTAATTTTATAATATTTATAATGTTTACAATAAATACTGTAATAGAAATCTAGTATATTCTTAAAGTTATTCGGTGATATAATTTATTACTAAAGAAATATATATGTCTGACATTAAATATTACATAATAATAACAAATTATTGTATAAATACAAATGAAGTATTATAAATCACATGTAGGAATGCATGCTTTTTTAATCCATGGTATACTACGTACACTACGAGAAGAATAACGAATTTACATTATAAACAACACATAGTTCCTAAAAGTAACCCGCTATAGGTGGCACCAGGGTATTTTGTTTACAAATTCGAATTACACGATTTCACGTAAGTGTTATATCTTTCCTTCGGAAAATCTTTGGTTACATTACTCATTACTTCCTATGGTTGAATAATATATATAATAATATAATAATATAACACAATTATTAATTAATATTAACCATCCGTTACATTTGTAGACTGACGTAGTAGACACCCCCAAGGTCGCCGAAGTTGTAGTAGAAGAAACAAAACCTGTAGACACTACTGATGCTAAAGCCCCAGCTGCCGAGGTCACTAAATCCGAGGAGAAACCCGCTGCAACTGAAGAGAAGAAGGAATAGATCAATCATGAGTCATCGACAACGGAAGTGGATGTGTGACGTCACTATCGATATGTGAATCATCACCGCTATAACCACGTCATCTAATCACAACACATTCAAGCCACGTATTCAACTCTTTTTTACCCAATACATTATTTACGTCTAAATTCTAATACTTTATTTGATAACATAATTTTTCGTATAGTATTTATTAAAAATAACCATAGCCTTAGTTGTATCAGGGAGTCCCTGCTTGTATATGTTAATATAGACAATGATAACAGTTTATAATATACACATGCATATAACTTATTTAATTAAAAAATGCAAACGATATAATTTATTAATAAAATATAATATACTTTATAATTAATAACTACAATGTTAATAATAAAACATACCAGTAAGTACCTATATCATTATATATAATTATATGAAAACAAGATACATACAGCTGATTCACAGCAGATAGATACCTTTCAATACAAATGATATACTTCTATAACAAATGGGGAATTATACTTAGGGCAAAGTAACCAAACGTTCGCCGAACATTTCCCGAATACGGACACACTCGGTATCTCAGAATCCATAAATCCTACAAAAAAAAATGTTTAATGAATAACATATTCATAATTATATATATATAGTATAAAAAGTATTTATTATTTTGTATGTATTCAAAATAGTGCTGATATATCCAATAAGCTGATTTTTTATTACGTTTTTAAATTTATTTAAAAAAATTTCAATTTAAAACCTTCTCAAGAATATACAACTGTATCGATACAAAAAATAACAATATATTATTAAAAACTAAAGCATTAATGCTTTAGAATTCTAAACATTATATATACCAAAATATTAAACTATATCTAAAAATGTTATTATTTAGATTCTTAACATGTAGGGGAAAGTAACCTAATACTGACACTTTAACAATAAATGGTCTTAATATTTTATGACTCATAATTTGTATTCAAAAATTACAATATATTAATAGTATATGATTATATATATTATTGTGATTTTAAAATTTTATTTAATCTTTTAATTCCATAGATAACGGGGGTGTCCTTATTCGGTACCAATTTCAAATACGGATTCCCCATGTTATAATACAGACACCATATATTCCACTAGATAAACTATATATTATTGATGAATCAATCAGACAAATTACAATTACATTATTTATAATTAATTTTATGAATAATTTATTCTAATTTAATTAGTTAATAATTAATTTTTTTAAATTATTTTTGTAATTAATAATACAATTTAAGTATCTAAATATTAAAATTCTAGATTTAGCTTTATTGGTGGTATTAATATTAAACATACGCGATGTTTATGAATATCAGAATAGTTCATACTCTGCGCACTGATTGGTTATAGGGTGTCCGTATTAAGACATCTAGAGCGTCCGTATTAGGGACTTATATGACCTATAGATATATGCTTATAACTTAATGAATATTTGATAACAAATATAGATATTATATATATATATATAATTTTAGAATGCTTTATTTTTTAATAATATAGTGATATATGTTATATCGATATATTTGTATATTCTTAAGCAGGTTTTAAGTTGAAATTTTGTTTCGTAAATTTAAAATCGTAATAAAAAAATCAGTTTATTGGATATATCAGCAATATTTTGAGTAATTAAAAAATAAAAAATACTTTTTAGACTATATATATAATTATGAATATGTTATTCATTAACAATTTGTTGTAGTATTTATGGTTTCTGAGATACCGAGAGTTTCCGTATTCGGGCACTGACCGTATTCAGTTACTTTCCCCTATTATTAATTAATAAAATAATAAAAATAAATAAATCAATTACAAATTAAATTATTCATAAAATTAATTATAAATAATGTAATTCTAATTTATCTGATTGGTTCATATGTAAAATATATAGTTTATCTAGTGGTATATATGGTGTTCGACGGACACTATCCATAGTATAACACAGAGTGTCCGTATTCGGACATGGGTACCGAATAGGGTCACCCCGTTATCTATTGAATAAAAAGATTAAATACAATTTTAAAATCACAATAATATCTATAATCATATACTATTAATATATTGTAATTTTTGAATACAAATATTGAGTCATAAAATGTAGACTATTTATTGTTAAAATATCTGTATTAGGTTTCTTATCCTTACATCTATTACAACTGAGATATTTTAAATATATATAGGGGAAAGTCCCCGATTACCGACCCCCTCCTAATACCGACCCCTCTCGTATCTCAGTAACTATAAGAGATATCAAAAAATAATATATACACGAATGTTAGTAATTTAATGATAAATATGAATAAGTATTTTGTTTTAAAAATATTTAATCCTACAATTGTTATTTGATAAAATGTAATATTATATTTTTACTTTTTAAATATTTGAATAATAACTTTTTTTAAATCATTGTAAATACTTTATTATTTAAAAGAAAACTTAATACAGAGCAAAATATTGTAGATCAATAAAATGTGTATGACTATTATAAAAATAATTTAATTTGAATAACTATTAACCAAGATATCTTAATTATAGCAACCCATATAATTTTCCTATTACCAACCCCCTAAATTACCCTAATACCGACCCCATGTGATTTATAATATCCAATCAAAATAGATCCGTATTTTACTTTAAAATATGTCGTAAGTTGTTTGTGTATCATTAATATAGATTTAGGATTCATGATTACAGTTGATTATATACATAGGTGATTTATAAATAAATATTAAATAATAATATAAACTATTTGAAAAAAATTAAAAGTTTAAATGTAAATTTAATATTTTAAATATTTAATAATATATTTAATAAATTGCGTGAATGTTATAACTAATTATATTCATGTATATATACTATTTTTATTGGAAATTATAATACTATAATTATTTATATCACGATTATTTTAGGGGGTCGGTAATAGGAGAAGGGGGTCGGTATTAGGTACATGTATCCGATTACCGACCCCATGTTTATTCTTGTAAATATAATTATATCAACAATTTAAAATAGCAACATTATCCATTGCCATAATATTACCCTAATTACAAAATTTCAAATAAATATATTTAATATTGAATAAGTAATTACAAATAATCATTTAGGGGTCGGTAATCGAGGACTTTCCCCTATATTCAGATGCAATTACATAGGAAAAGTACCAGAGATAAATCCTATATCGAGGAAAACAAAAACGGTTTCCACACAAAGATATCAGAGTCAGCGCAGAGTGTATACATTTGTCGCGTACTCGGGTGTACATTGTATACAATGTACACCCTAGTATACAGTATACAATCAAAAAACCTGAAATAAAAAATGAAATCTTTCAACAAACCCACTGAAATCATAAATACCATGCTGATAATGCTGTACACAAATACTCGCTAAGTGATCATATCACCAATTAGTGAAATTCCCTTCTTCCGTATAACTTCCAGAGTATACCAAGGAAATCAAAATGCATCAAAGTGCACAATAATTTGTATTCATTATATTATATAATTTATAGAGTATAACTGTACATTTAAGAAATCATTAAATAGAAACTCACATATTGTTTCACTCTTATACAAATATAAGCAAGAAATAATCTACAGTACACATTACTGATATTGACCATGGTGATTATACCTATACCTATATAGCTTAAAACCTTATAGTTTGATAGATGAAAAAACACTATTACACTAAATTGTAGAAACCGCTAAATATATAGAATTGTATAAAATCATAAAATACGAAATATATATGTTTTAATCATAAAAACCATATAAACATGAATATCTGACTAAATAATGATATAAAATAGTAAATAAATTCACATATATAGGCAGTTATATTCGTTCAACTCGAAACGATGTCAACGTAAGAATCGTATACGTATACGATTATAACGTTGTATATAATACAAATAAGTAAAGTTATACCGTATATACGCTATACGTATGTGGCTAACATCGAACAGCGTATACAGAATGTGGAAATAAAAACAATCAGACAGACCTAACATAAATCTCTTCAGATCTACCGTAGAACCTTTACTCGTGCGTGGCTCTATCGTGTAGCATTTAATGACATCATTAGAGAAAAAAGTTGACGGAGCCTATACACGCACGATGCCCTCTGTGTGGATATATCACGTAACCAATAATGAGTTAAACGTAGGGGCTCTGCAGTAGGGGGGACGGGGGAGTTATGCCCCCCACTTTAAAATCTAGGGGGACCTCCTTTTTATATGCCCCCCCCCCCTTTTACCACAACATTTATTTTCATTGGTTGGTCTCCCCTACATAGAAATCGTTCCAGCGCCCCTAGTTATACGGTAACATTCCTAGAGTCACTAATATGATACACGTACAACGTCAGAAGTCATTCGGTATTGCTGGAAGGGCACAAATGATTAGAAAGCGACATACTCCTCGGGAATAACATATATGGTAATTTATATATAAGTACAACGGTCATGATAATAACCTTCTAATATCTTTATGGGTCAACTAAAGTGTACGTTGTTGTAACGTACCAACGTATAGTATAGTAAGATATATCAGCATTTACTGTATATGAATAAAGATGGGACGTTGGACCATCGTCTTAAACGTAGGAGTTGTCACTTGACAGTCAACGGTGATGAGTATGGGGAGGTGATCCGATCCTAGGCATTCGGTCGTGCTCCACTCCACTCGGTCCAACCAACTGTTGTGAACGAGGGTTACATCGGGCACGCTGCTGCCTCCGGTACCTGGGTTAGTCCTTGTTGCGGCTCCGTCGTTCGCGATGCAGAAATCTTTTTCCATCAGCCACTCTTCGAGATTCGATCCCAGAGAGTCTTCAGGTTGCCATCTGTCCCACATTTGACTGTGTGCGTTTAGATCGCTCCCTGTGATTGCGTTCCGGTCGTGAGGCAGTTCCGACATCTAAAACTCGTTACCGTGGTTTGCTCCTCTTGACGGGGGGCAGTAGACGTTGGATAGTAGAGTCTTGACGAAAGGTTTAGCTCTCAATTCAATCGATTGAATCTCCAGTAGAGAATTCTGGGCACTGGGCGTGTTGTCAATAGTTGTGAAGGGTATATCTTCCTTAATAAAAAAGAGAAATCCCCCACCACTACCGACGCCCCTGTCTTTTCGGACTGTAGAGTAGCCCTTTATAGCAGAGTTCTTGTCCAGGGCCCTCAGCTTCGTTTCCTGGATCATGATAATGTCGAAATTGAATTTCCTTATTCGGTCTTCGAGCTCTACCATCTTGGTCCTGATCCCGTTAGCGTTCCACTGTAGTATTTTGAGGCAGCCTCTTCTGTTCACATCGGTATTTCTCGACGGGGCAGCTTGGCGCCGGTCTCGCTATCCACGCCCTTGTTGTTCGCGCTGGTCGAGCAGTTTTCGCAATGCCAGGAGCCGTTGGATATGTACATGCTTTGTTCGCCTCTCGACATATTAGAGCAGCTTTTGTGGCAGGTACGCCGGCATCCTATTCAGACGAGCGGGTTGGGCGAATACCTTACAACTTTTCCGCATTGTATGCATCGCTTCTTAGGCGCGCTGGTTCCTGAAAGTCTCGGGGCTCCTATCGGTTGTCCAACCAGTGTGGGCACGGTCGATGGTAGGGGAGGCGTACAGGAACGGGGTGGGACGCAGTCGCTGCAGGTCCAGTTTCCTGGAGTCTGTGACACTCGTCTCAGGCCGCTACATTTCTATTGCTTGTGTGAGGTCGCAATGCACGAGCCACATTTGAGGTGCGGCTGATTGGTTGTCAGCGTCCTTCCGCAGGGCTTGCAGAATAGTCCAGGGACGGGGTTCGCTTCCACATCACCAGCTCTCATCAATAGCATCCGGATCACCAGAGCTGGTAGGTGTCCGGACCACAGAAAAACCCGTGTCAACTCAAAAGTGACAACTCTGAACGCCCCAACCCATACCGAACTCAAATGGAATTGGAAGTCTGCTAACTTCCGATTATTTGCTGAATCGGTAGACGAAGCGGTGACAGCAGAACCAGCGGCCATACACGAGTATTCTCTAGACTCCAGATCCAAATTCCTGAACATGGCAATGATTGACGCGGCCAACAAGGCAATTGGCAAAGTCAAATGTAGTGTTAATGGGAAGGAGTGGATGTCCAGGGACATACGAGAGGCTGTGAAGAGACGAAACGCGCTGAGGAGAGACATCACGAACAAGCGGGCTGAATGTATTGAGGCATGTATGACAGTGCGGGATATGATCAGAGAGAGTAAGGAGAATAGATGGAAGGAATTCCTCGAAGACTCTGACTCAAGTTCGAACCCCCACAAGATCTGGAGCACAATCAAGTCATTAAGCGGAAGGAACACAGCAAGCATCAGGAATGAAACATTGATCCACGAGGGGAGGAAGTACATAACAAACAAGGCCAAAGCAGACGTCTTCCTACAAAGGTACGCTGCGACCAGTAGGTTGAGTATACCCAAGGCATGCCGAATTAAGAATTCAGTGCGCCGCTCCCTAATAGGTCCAATAGTTGAGGATCCAAGCTCTATACTATTTAATGCCACAGAAATGTCCAACGCAATCACAAGGAAGAAAGTCAAAGGCGCGCCAGGGAAGGATAAGATTCACACAAGGTTCATCAAAGCCATGGGCCCAATCGCAGCCAGCTTCATGTTGCGCATTTTCAATGATTCATGGAAAACAGGATCTTGCCCGGCTTCATGGAGGGAGGCTATAATTGTCCCCACATTGAAAAAGGGAAAGCCGGCAATTCAGATCGACTCCTTCCGCCCAGTATCGCTCACATCCTGCGTGGCAAAAACCATGGAGAGAATGGTGGCAAGCCGCCTCTCCTTCATGGCAGAGTCCAATGAGTGGTGGTGCCAGGACCAGGCTGGTTTTCGGACCCTCAGATCCTGCGAGGATCAAGACCTAGTCCCCTCCCAAGCAGTCAGTGACGGTTTCCAGACTCGACCCGCTAAGCGCTGCGTCCTCGCACTACTGGACTACAGTAAGGCGTATGACACGGTATGGCGGAATCGATTGTTTCAGCTGATGATGGAGAAAGGCGTATCGGGGACTATCGTCCGATGGATCAGAGGATTCCTCTGCGACAGAAAGTCAGCTGTTCGGATCGACGGCGTTATCGGCGCCAGGAGAAAGATTCAACAAGGAGTGCCCCAGGGAGCTGTACTATCACCCATACTATTCCTCTTCTATATTAATGGTATTAGAGAAGAAGTCCCGAGCGGGGTGAGCGTCAACATGTATGCGGACGACATGGCGATCTGGAGTCAATACCGCGATAAGACTGTTGCTGAGAGCAAGGTACAAGAGGCGGTGCATAGGGTATCGACGTGAAGTTATCTCCACAAACTAACATTGAACACGTCGAAGTGTGAAGTGTCGTTCTTCATTTCCGACACTCATGAAGCAAAGTGGATTCCGTCTATTACCCTCGATAACCAGCCCTTCATATTCAACAAGACTCCCAAGTTCCTCGGGGTCACCTTTGACCGCTCGCTATCCTTTCGGCCACATGTCGACTCTGTCAAGCTCAGAGTGATGTCCAGGATCCGGATCCTATCCTCCCTGTCATCCAAAGAGTGGGGAAGGAGCAGACGATGCATGACGCACTACTGCGGCGCGGCTTGGCAACCGTGGCTCGCGAAGTCGAACGTTGCCATTCTGGAACGAGTACAGAATCGGGCTCTACGTATCCTAACAGGTCAACTGGCTGACACACCTCTCGAATGCTTACGCACGGAGGCCGAGCTAACTTCCTTCGAGACGCAGATCAGGCGTAACTGCATTGTTGCCTGGGAAAGGTCAGCTAGGCTCCCCGCCGGCAACCCACGCCACAAACTGTTCACCTCGCCTATCGAGCATAAATGGAAAAGGTTGAGCTTCATTACCCTAGCTCAAGCAGAATGCGCGCGCATCGGCCTGGACCAATTGCCTAGAGAGAGGTTTGCTCCAAAGAAAGCGCCACCCTGGAACTGGGACAGAGATCCAACATGGACGGTAGATACGCGACTAAATGGCGGCAGCGATAAGTCCTGTGACCAGAGAACCCTGCTCACGGACACAGTGGACACCATCGCGGCAGCCGGAGAAGTGGAGATCACCATCTATACGGACGGATCGGCGGAAAGAGGATATAAAAACGGAGGCAGCGCAGCAGTAGTAACATCAGGTCCAGCCACTGACCCAGTCAAAATCACCTCCATCACACGCAAGGGAAGACGTCTCACGTCGTCCTATAAGACGGAAGTGACAGCGATGCTACTCGCAGTTGGCTGGATCAAGAATCGCGAGAACCAAGGCCCCTTCATTATCTGCACCGACAGCCAGTCAACCCTGACAGCACTACAGTCGCCTGGATTGAGCGATGGTTCAGACCTAGCAGAGACCCGCCGAATCCTGAACTCACTGAATACACGTGTTTCGCTACAATGGTTCCCCGGCCATATAGGGCTCATCGGAAACGAGTGGGCTGACGTCGAAGCCGGAGCAGTGGCAGCTTCAGACGAAGAGCCAGCGGCAACGGATGGTGGTATAACCTTCCAGACAGCCAAAGCCTTCACGAAGAGAATAACGATGGACCCGGCCATAAGCCACGAGAGAACCAAAGCGGTATTTAACCACAAGCGAGCCCCAGTCTCCCTCTCTAGAAAGGATTCGGTCCTACTAGCTCAGCTCCGCAGTGGCCACTGCCACAAGCTGGCAGCATACCGAAACATTGTCGATGCTGACTCCTCCGCGACCTGTCCACACTGCCAAGGAGCCCCAGAGACGCTCGAGTACTGGCTCCAAGAGTGCCCGGCCACAGATCGAAGACGGAGCGAGTATAGGAGCGAATATAGGAGCGGCGCCCCTATACAGTATACTGTCAGCCCTGATTGAACAACTAGAGGCTGTAATAGCGTTTGCGCATGGACTCCCGTCCATGTGAACGCTACGCCGCGAACAACAACAACAACAACAACAACCACAACGTCGTTGGTGCGTTACAAAAATGCTTTCTAACATGGTACGTTGGTACTTTGGTATGTTACAGAAAACGAACCTGAAATACAGTATGAAAAGTACACATAAGGTAATATCGATTACAATAAGCGATGGAGAATAATGAAGGACACGTTTTATAAACTTCCGATATCCACCTGAGTGAGAGAGATACAAATATGAAAATTAAATTTGTATCTATGATATTATATAATTTACAATTTAATTTTGAAATTAGTCAGTACTAATACATCTAAGATATTCCATAAGTGAACACTTATTTCAAATAGTAGAATCACTTATCGTATATAATATTGACAATTGTTTACAATATATTTTTATATTTAACAAAATAATAAATATGAAATATATATTATTATTATCAATTAGTACATGTATATAGATTTAAGATATCCTACATATGTCAATAGACATAAATAATATCACATATATATATATATATATATATATATATAGTAGGGTATACCCTATAGGTAATATCCGAAACAATGAATACTAAAATCATAAATATGTGTTTGAATTAATGTTGTCATTCTTTTAAAATATATCATTGATAACAAATTTCCATATAGTGGCTTTATGACTCTTATATACGGATCTTAGCATAACACCATACTCAGGAAATATTTATAAAACTGCACAATATATATATGTTATAGAGTGAGTCATGATAGATTTAGATTGTATAAGAGCGCCTCGACTGCGAATGTATATTGTAGCTATCGCAATCGGTATTCCATAAATACACTGCCACTATCCGATGCACTGGAGTGGAACGCGTTCAATAAATATTGATTCGCGTTTATGTTATTTGTTTCATTCTGATTTTGGACACAAAACGTATAGTGTCAGTTATTTACTAACTAAAATATAGAATCGACGAACCCGCATACACGGTAAACTATTATTATTATATTATTGTTATTATTATTATTATTATTACATACTATCCTATATAGGTTGATACTGAATAAAGTTGATTAAAATAGAAACACAGTTGTTCTTTCTTCTGTGGATAACAGTACTACGTCTATACGGCGACCGTACAACATATATATAGTCAACAATAGATATATCAGACTCTAAATATCTTAGAAACCCCGCAAACTCAGAATATTTACTAATTATATGTGGTTGTATACCTATGTAATTGCATCTAATAATAATTCGTCATATCAGAAACTCGATGTATTAGACGAATTTATTCGGTCACTTAATAAAAATAATAACCAGGTTGATTCCTCGTAATAAACGAGAGTGAACCCAGGTAGATATAAAAATTCACTGAACTTATCGAGATATATACCTGTCAGCAAAAGGAATTGCAAAAAAAAAACAAACATATTAAAGTAAAAATAGAGTAAAATAAAATTAGAAATTTCAAAAGAAAATTAAAATATAAAGTAACAATTAAAATATTAAAATAGTTATAATACGAATACATATTAAATATATAAGTATTATATATAAGTATAAAGTTATAATAATATATACAAATAACAATAACATTATATGTGTACAAATAAAGAGGAAGAAATAACACATAGTTGATAAGTCGACCACAACGAATGAATGGTATAAAGCTACCAACTTTCAGTATGGATGTGACAAGTCAATTAATACCTTGAGATGATACCCCCACAATCATAACAGTATACTTACTACATGGCATATAATACACCACCGCATACTATAATCACGTTACAGTCGAATTATACTCGACAGTATATTATAAAATGTACGAATTATATGATTATGATATAGGCTATACAATTATTTACAATTTACTTTAATTATTACTCAATGTAGATTTATAATAATAATAACAATGAAAATATATCGAAGTTTCGATATATCAAACAGACTCAATATAAACTTCTTCATATCGATAGCTCTATAGCTGCTATATATCCACTGTATACAGTCGAATGCATTCTTTTATACGGCTCTGACACTCGGGCTTTAATATTATCAGTAGACAGTTTATGGAGCCTATGCACGCATGCAGAGAGCTGCGTGTATAGGATCCGTAAACGATTACGCTTCATTAATGAAAGTTGTAAAAGGAGTTTAACATCAATGCCTTTTTCATTTTTCGACAGTAAAATATCATCTGTCGATTTTCATTCGCCACACGGATGAAATAACGGAATAAATTAATATATATCTATTTTGACGGATGAAAAATTAAAATATAAATTATCCACTTTTAACTGATGGCAAATACATAGAATGATGAAAATAAATAATTTTTGTAATAATAGGTGTCACTACATTATTAATTTAAATAACTAATAATATAATGTTTACTTTATATGAATGACAGTTTATTTAAATATAGGTGACGTGAAATTATATCATAGAGCTAGAGATAATTGAGTTTCTCTCTAGATCTATGCATTATATAAATATAAATGTATCAGAAAAACGTAAGTTATGCTACAATATATACATACGTCGAAACGAATTAACGGTATTGATTTGAGAGGGTATAGATACCATGTATATATACTTACCATCCATACATTTCACGCATTTGACGGATACAAATCAACAAAGAGCAACGTCGACAGACGATAAATAAAACTACATTAATTAGATAATTTAATTAGAAATCTATGTACTCCCATATGCCTCCCTACACAGTCGACTCTCATGAATGCTTTAATATATTAGCTATAGCCTTAATGAAGGTATACCTTCGAATATATTCGTGGAAAAACTACAAGACCATACGAAATGCCCGTATGAGAAACTATCAACTACAATTAGCTATGGAGATTATTGGATAACCATGGTTATGAACAGCTGAGCAAAGTTGATATGAGATATATATATATATATATATATATATATATATATATATAATATAATTATTTCATATCGGTATCTCTCTTTATATTTCTTATCTCTTTATTTACTATCTATATATATATATAATATAATTATTTCACATTGGTATCTCTCTCATCAGTTCATATATAGTAACTATATATATATATATATATATATATATATATATATATATATATATATATATATATATATAGTTACTATATATGAACTGATAATGAGAGAGATACCAATGTGAAATAATTATATTATATATATATACTATAGTTATACTATAACTATAGTTATAATATATTATATATTGAAAATTGTCATATAAATGTTTTAAATGACTAAGTGACCATATACAATGTTACCATATTTCATATATGTAACCCATTAACTCATACTAATAAAGTCGTAGAAATGTGTATGGAAATATTTTATATATTTCTTTTTACATATACCATATATGGTATATGTAAATAGAAATATATTTCCATACAAATTTCACCATATATGGTATATGTAAAAAGAAATATACTTCCATACATACTATATAGAAAGAGAGGAATTCATATATCTTTATTTTTATTTCTTATTTTCTCATAAATAGGGTGCTAATCTATTATAATAACCTATTATAATTGTTAGTTTAGCTCTATCTTTGTGGCATACTTGTGATAAGTGATTTAGTTTTTTTGCAATTTGTGATATGACTCGGGGAGTATGGGTGTCAGTATACATTCTACTGGCTCTAGAATATTCCTATGACATAGGAATTTGTCACCCCTTATCAGAAAGTTGAGTCATCGCAGATCAAAAATCAACTGAGTTACATCATCTATTATGCATACTAATTCATAACTAAACCTGTACTCTTATGTTAATATTATGTATATGGTTATATTATTTTACTTATGGCATGTGTAAACCATATTATTGTCATTTATTATGTATCATTACATTATTGTTTCATGTCATTTTGTGTGTCAACAATCTATAAACTATATATCTATATATAGATATATATATCTATATATACACTCAGACTATATTATTCATACATTTAAATCATAAGTTGTATACAATTTAATTCTTATATTTAATTAGAATGGTATAATATATGACATCATTATAATTTATTTATATTTGCATTGATAATAATAACAAGAATGTTGTTGTTATTTATGATTATTATATATATATATATATATATATATATATATGTATATATAAATATATATTATAAAGTCAAAGTTGTAGATATATCTATTAATGTAATATACATTTAAATGCATTTAGTATTACGTAACAGAAATCTATATATCTACATAAAAACTTTAAACTAGATTTCGGTGTCACGCTCTGTGTTAATTGCATAGCCATAGCTATGTAAATGTTTGCTTTTCTGGTATTTTATATTTTTATCGTCTGTAAAGTATATTTCGTTATTTTTCTATAGAATAAATTCCACTCGGTGAGATTCCAGATTCTTCGTTCTGCATCTCATCGGGTAGGTTCTATTAATAAACTGTATCAGAACATTCACTTTATTACACATATATATATATATATATATATATACATGATATTACTATAATATGCACATATATTGTACTATTGTATACATGGCAAGTTATATTTACCATACCATACATTAATCTACAGTGATAAAATAAATTTTATAATAATAATATTGTTTACAATAAATATTTCAATACATTCTTTAGTTATTCGGTAGATTTAATTTATTACTATACCGAAATATATAGTGCTGACATTAAAATTAAATAATAATAACAAATTATTGTATAAATAGAAACGAAGTGTTTTAAATCACATGTAGGAATGCATGTTTTTTTAATCCCCATTATCTATAATTTATATTCAAATATATAATACACACATTGTGTGACCCAATACATATTATCACATATAACACGTATCCATTCATATAAAATAATAACTAACAGTATACTCTAGGTTACACAACCTATAGGTTACACAACATATATTTTACATAATATTACAGAATATATTCGTATACGTATACGTATACGTATAGCTGAAACACGTATGTATTATGTGTTTATTTATTGGTGTTGGTATATAATATATACTATATATATATATATATATATATATATATATATATATATATATATATATATATATATATATATATATACATTAACACACACACACAACATATATTTATTTAAAATAAAATATAGATATCTTATTTTTTCTAGTTTTTCAATATAATGTTAATAAACTATATTTATTGATTTTTTGTAAATAAAAATGTAAATAACAATATATATAAAAATACTAATATATCATAATTTATAAATTATTTAGTATGTTATATAAACATTTGTATATGATATACGATACTATCTATGTCCATATGATATAGACTATATCCATATGTAGGATATAATATATACATATATTAATTAATAATAATAATATAGATTTAATATTTTTATTTTGTTAAATATGAAAATATCTTGTATGCATGTAACTCTAGGTTATTATTAATTAATATATGCTTATATATATATGATATGATAAGACATGTATATATGATATCCTATATATGGATATAGACATAGATAGTATCGTATATAATATACTCTAAGGTATACCGTAGTATATATATAGTATACTATCTGCAATAATGAATACTAAATTGAATTTAATAAATTTACAAATATGTGTTTGAATATATTTTGTGTTTCTTTTTAAAGATAATTATCTCTAAATTATAATTTAAAAGAAACTTTAAAATCTAATCGTAGTTAAAAATATCAATATAAGGCACTTAATATGTATATATATAGAGTAAAATATCTATATCTTTCAATATCTCAGAAATGTCGCTAACTCAGAATGTTTAATTATAATTCTAACTCAAATGCTATTTGGTTGTGTACCTATGAAAATGCATCTAAGAATAATTCGATATATCAGGAACTTGATATATTAAACACATTTCTTTGGTGCATTGAATTCTGAGATATCTAGAAATGACTTTACAATTTACATTGTACACTGTACAGTGTACATTGTGCAATAGCACAATATACATCCTAACATATACGAATTATATGAGTATGATATAGGCTATAGCCTATGCATATATACTTACAATTATTTACAATTTAATTACAATATTATAATTAATTATAGTTTATATATAAATATATATTTATATAAATATTGTATAATAGTCTGAATAATAACTTATATACGTTTTATATTATTACGTATAAATATATAAAATAATATTATGTAACTACTATAGTAGTGTAGATTAAATATATATAACAGTATATACATAGCTACTAGCTATATAATTAGCGAATTGATACTGGATTACTTACATGTACATTATTATTATGTAACTTATTAATTAAAATCTAATTTTCATCTACAATTAATAGGGATTACATAATCACACATAAACAGATGCAGGAGTGGAATGCGTTCGTTGCGTGTGTTTATGCAAATATCACGTGATACGGTGGATATAGTATATAAGGTGAAGCTACATCCAGTCAATTCATCTGTTCATTCCTGTTTTATCTCATATAAACACAATATCTCAATATGGTTAGTTACATTAACAAATTAGTATTAAAAATTAGATTGTATATAATATATATATATATAATATAATATATATATCTAAATAATATATATATATATAATATAATATATATATATATATAATATATATATATATATATATATAATATATATATATATATATATATATATATATGTATATATATATATATATATATAATATATATATATATATATATATATATATAACTATGCAGAATAGCTATACTATTATATATCCTATAGTCTATATATATATTATTTAATTTAAAATTATATATATATATATATAAATATATATATATATATGGCTATTACATAATTATTTATATTTTAGTAAAATTAATAATATCATAGGATAAGTGTACTTATTTAAACTATATATAGTTATAAACAATAATTATAAACTGTATTCTATACAACTATAATCGTATACTATGATAACTATATATAGCATATGCTATATGACTATATGCTATATAACTATATGCTATAGCATTTAGGTATACACAGTGTACATTAATTAAACCTAGAATTTGTGTCTTATATACACATGTATTAAATATTATATAATTATGTTAATATGTATTATAAAACTAAGCAAAATATTGTAATACATAGCAATCAATAAGTAATCATGTATAATAGATGCGCGTTATTATATAATATCCTGTTAATATAAATGACCATATTTGTTTATTTTCTAATAGTTTATAACAATGTATGTAGCGCTCTATACAAACCGACTTAGAATTTTAATAGCATACGTTATTCCAATATATACATATTACTCATGTATGTACCTTGGTCGAAATGATATTAAATAGTATATCCTTAATATAGATTACTATGAAATTATTAATTTATATTAATCAGCTGTTACATTTGTAGACTGACGTAGTAGATACCCCCAAGGCCGCCGAAGCTGTAGTAGAAGAGACAAAACCTGTAGACACCACAGATGCTAAGGAACCCGCTGCCGAAACTGTAGTAGAAGAAACAAAACCTGTTGACACTACTGATGCTAAGGCACCCTCTGCTGAAGCTGTAGTAGAAGAAACAAAACCGGATGTAGACACAACAGATTCTAAGGCACCAGCTGCCGAAGCTGTAGTAGAAGAAACAAAACCTGTTGAAGATACTACAGATGCTAAGGCCCCATCTGCCGAAGCTGTAGTAGAAGAAACAAAACCTGTTGAAGATACTACAGATGCTAAAGCACCCGCTGCCGAAGATGTAGTAGAAGAAACAAAACCTATTGAAGATACTACAGATGTTAAAGCACCCGCTGCCGAAGCTGTAGTAGAAGAAACAAAACCTGTTGAAGATACTACTGATGCTAAGGCACCCGCTGTCGAAGCTGTAGTAGAAGAAACAAAACCTGTTGAAGATACTACAGATGCTAAAGCACCCGCTGCCGAAGCTGTAGTAGAAGAAACAAAACCTGAAGAAGACACTACAGATGCTAAGGCCCCTTCCGAGGTAACTAAATCCGAGGAGAAACCCGCTGCCACTGAAGAGAAGAAGGAATAGATCATAAGTCATTGACAACGGAAGTGGCTGTGCGACGTCACCATCGATACGTGAATCATCACCGCTATAACCACGTCATCTAATCACAACACATTCAAGCCACGTATTCAACTCTTTTTTACCCAATAAATTATCTATGTCTAAATTCTAATATTTGTATTTGATAAATGTATATAGCCATAATATATAAATATTAATTAATAGTTTAAATGTACATATAATTGATTATATTAAAATAAATTATTCAAATGTAGTATAATATTGTAAGATGACCTATAGTTAGATGGTCTTTAGTAAGATGACCTATAATAACATGACCTATATAAAGATGACCTATAGTAAGATGACTTTTAGTTAGATTATATATAGTAAGATTACATATAGTAAGATGATCTAGAGTAAGATGACCTATAGTAAGATGACCTATAGTAAGATGGTCTTTAGTAAGATAACCTGTAGTAAGATGACATATAGTTAGATGACCTTTAGTAATATTACCTATATTAAGATGACCTATAGTAAGATTACCTTTAGTAAGATTACCTATAGTAAGATGACCTTTAGTAAGATTACCTTTAGTTAGATGATCTATAGTAAGATGATCTATAGTTAGATAACCTTTAGTAATATTACCTATATTAAGATGACCTATAGTTAGATGACCTGTAGTAAGATGACCTGTAGTAAGATTACCTATAGTAATATAACCTGTAGTAAGAAAACCTATAGTAAGATGACCTATAGTAAGATGACCTGTAGTAAGATAACCTATAATACCCACACAATGTAGTAAAAAGATGATTATCATTTTAAAATATATGTTAGCTTATACTTATAATATTTTAAATGTTAATATTTTAGATAATATATTTATATCTATGTACATTTATTTTTATTATAAACTTAAAATATTGTCTAAAAAATGAATAAGTAAACTATTTGTAATCACTTGTTAAATATTGTATAGATAATGTCTATCTATTTCGATGTGTGTGTGTGTGTGTAAACTTAAACTTTAGATAATTATAAATGTGTCATTTGTAAATACTATCCGACCAAATAAAAAGGTTCCATAAATATTAATCTTTACGAGAGAATTATCGTGATATATTTAACTCTCGATATCTCAGAATTCAAGGAACCGAATAAATGTGTCTAAGATATTGAGTTTCTGAGATATCGAATTATTCTTAGATGTATTTAAACATATACACTACAAAACTAGAATTTGTAAATAATATGAGTTAGCGGGATTTCTGAGATATAGGTATTCAAATATATCGAATTATACTATAGTATATTATATATGTATATAATGTATATGTAGTTTACATAAGTAATGATGTTAGTTTCAGTATTTTTAAGTATTTTTTGTATCTTGAAATTTTATAGTTTTTTTATTTTGTATCTCAATACTTTTGAGTAGTAAATGGTATACAATATAGCCCATATATAACCCTTCGAATAGTTAAAAAATATATACACATATATATTTATATATAGACATGAATTGTTAATAAATATTGAATTAATAATCCTGACCCAATTTAAGTATAATAAATTATAATTAAAATAGTATATCACCTACCGTATATATTATTAATATTAATATTATAATATTATAAATATGTAATTGTAATTGTAATGGTTTATTTAAACACTTAAATATATTAAAATATATCTCAAAAGTATATAGACCAAATACAGATACAGCAACACGGTTTCTATGGATGAGTATAAATATATATATATATATATATAATAATAATAAACATAACGAGAACAAGAAACTATAATTAACGATAATAAAAAAATAATAGTAATAATTTAGATTTATATAGCATTCAGTTCTGCCTACGTAATAACAATATTTGTAATCTAGTTTTAAAGGTGGAGTGATTTAGGATATTCCTTATATTGATTGGAATGTGTATATTGAGTCTATATTAAGTCTATATATAGACTATAGATCTTTATATATATATATATATATATATATATATATATATATAGTTATATATATAGTTATATATATATATATATATATATATAGTATATATATATATAAGTAACCTTATATAGTAATGACAATAGGAAAGATAGTATCAGAAATAATCAAATATTGAACTTGTGGAGAGTCATCATAGTTTTGTAATTTACCCATATAAATAAACCATTTATCTATAAATATAAACCCCGTATAATAACCCCCCTATTTATATTTTACATCTGGTAAACTATACATATATGGGGATTATATAGAAAGTGTAATGTATTAGTGTCCAAGAGTAACCACAAGGTTATTTATATAGTTAACTACACTATAGTATACTGATATACATACGGATGTAATCTATAGGTTAGTATACGATCAAGGAATATCGATATGAAGGTGTATTAGCAATATTAGCAAAAAAATGTCCAATTAATAAAATATTCATAATTATATAATTAGTCTAAAAAAGTATTTTTTATTTTTTAATTATTCAAAATATTGCTGATATATCCAATAAACTGATTTTTTTATTACGTTTTTAAATTTATGAAAAAAAGTTCAACTTAAACCTTTTCAAGAATATACAAATGAATAGATATAAAAAATAAAGCATTCTAAAATTATATATATAATTTCTATATTTGTTATCAAATATTCATTAAGTTATAGGTCATATAAGTCCCTAATACGGACACTCGAGATGTATTAATACGGACACACTGTAACCAATCAGCACGCAGCGCATGGACTATTCTTATATTAATAAAAATCGCATACGTTATAATATTAATACCACAAATAAAGCGAAATCTGAAATTTTAATATTTAGATACTTAAATTGTATTATTAATTAAAAAAATAATTTAAATTATTAACTAATAAATACATTATTAACTAATTAAATTAGAATAAATTATTCATAAAATTAATTATAAATAATGTAATTGTAATTTATCTAATTTGTTCATCAATACTATATAGTTATTCTAGTTGTATATAGAGTGTTCGTATTATAACTTAGGGTGTCCGTATTCGGACATGGGTACCGAATACTGACACCCCCATTATCTATGGAATTAAAAAATTAGATAAAATTTTAAAATCACAATAATATCTATAATCATATAATATTAATATAATGTAATTTTTGAATAACAATAATGAGTCATAAAATGTTAAGACCATTTATTGTCAAAGTGTCCGTATTAGGTTACGTTTCCCTACCACTAGATAAACTATATAGTATTTATGAATCAATCAGACAAATTACAATTACACTATTTATATTTAATTGCATGAACAATGTATTCTAATTTAATTAGTTAATAATTTATTTATTTGTATTATTTTTGTAATTAATAATACAATTTAAGTATCAAAGTAATACAAATTTTAGATTTAGATTTATTGGTGTTATTAATATTGTAACGCACGCGATTTTTATGAAAATCAGAATAGTTCATACGCTGCGTGTTTATTGGTTATAGGGTGTACGACGTACAACCATCGATATAAAGAAAGTGGATAAGAAATTGAATGTAGTGTATGGCAATATCCGCTACGAGCGCTGCAGTCGAAACCCACTATCAGGCCCACTACTTTTTATTTATAATAATATGTATTTATCATATATATATTGATAATCACTACCAATTTTAATGTACTATCTATACTAAAAATAACATTATATATTTAAAATACATAATATCAACATTCCTCGTAATTTTGTGTATTTAAATTGAAGATATAATACTATTTTATTGATTTTATTGATATTTATAATTTAAATCCATTGATATAGATAGAAGTCACTTAAATCTATTTCGACGAAAAGCCTACTGTTTTAATATTTGACATATATAATATGACTAATATCCAATCAAAATCAATGATACCATTTTGTTAATTTATCGATAAAATTGTCATTCACGTGTCTATCTTTTACATGCATTGCGTGCGTCAATTGCTTATCCACTTTCTTTATATCGATGATTAAGACATATAGAATGTCCGTATTAGGGACGTATATTAAATGATATATATATAATTTTAGAATGCTTTATTTTGTAATATATAGGGGAAAGATGTGTAATGTGGCCACTTTTAGATAATGTTGTATAACTTTATAAATAGTAGATCTAATATAGATACATCTTATGATATGCAAGAGGACTGCCGAATCAGTTTTTCATTTTAGCATATATAATTGTAATGATTAAGGTGGCCACATTACCCTCCATGGAGGGTAAGGTTGCCACCTAATACGGGTAATGTGGCCACCTGAAAATGTGGAATTAATCCACTAGATGGAGATACTTTATATCAAGTTTAGTCCAATGATATCACAGTAAGTAAAATTTACAAAACACACGCAATTGTGATAAATTAATGCTTTTCATTTTAACTTTATAAATTACTATATTCATTAATATATTTAATAGGCTATATCCTAGTATACCATTAAACTTAATTATTATGTTATTAATATGGAAAAAGTAATTTCAGCAGTAAATTACTGTATGTCATAATAATATGGCGATATAATACTTAGATAAAATAGTAATTTAGAAAGATAATTAATTTATATTATCTGATTTTTATATATATATATATATATATATATATATATATATATATATATATATATATAGAACCATTTGTATATATATATACCATAATATATAGAACCATTTATATATATAAGTTTATACATATATTAAAATAATATCATATCAACATTAATACAAATTATTTTTATAATTACGTAATATGAAGTAAAAAAAGTGAAATGTAATATACAAATAAGCCATTAAACAAGTATACATGAAATTTATAAAGCACAATTAAATTACATACATAAAATAAAATTAAGTTTATTAAATTCTTTAGAAAATCAATATCGAAAGTAAAATGTATTATATAATGTATTAACATGAAATTGATTTATTTATTTTTAAATCTAGTTTAATATATCTCATGATAAATATATTAATATATAATACATATACATATATACAAATACAAATAAAACTTTATGTATAAATAAGTTTATACGCATATGTTGTATACATATATATATATATATATATATATATATAATAAGATAATAATATGTATAATAATATATATAATAAGATAATAAATTATATATATATATATATTTATGTATTATATTATATCAGGGAGGCTCCCTGATTATATATAAACAATACTATACTATATACTTAATACTTTACACGTACTACCATTACTTTACTCACTACTACAACTATATATAAATATATATTAATTAAACATATATGTATATACATATGTATACGTAAAGTTTATACATATATATCATATATATATATACATATATTAAATATTATGATATATATGTAATAAATAATATATATATATATATATATATATATATCTTTATAATTGTGTTAATAGATGATAAATATACTAAATTAAATGTAAAAGTTTATACCACGATTATAATATGTATGAAAATATATTTGTATGGTTATGATATAGTAGATGTTGATTCTATCAACGTTTTCATATAATGACGCACGCAATTTTATAAAAATATAAAAATATTTATTTCTCATAATATGATTGGCTTACATCATATTGAAGTGGCCACATTACCCTCTAAAAGGTGGCCAACTTACCCGCTTCGAGGTATCACGCTATTTACCCTATATAATAATGAATATGACTTACTAAAATAAATTGCTTACACACTTTGTTAAAATTAAATAGTTCTTTAACACCCAACATTAATTTTCAATTTATATTATATATTAGTGATTTAATAAAGGTTTTACTAAACTTTTATTTCAATTTTTTAAAAAGTCAATCGATTTTTTTGTAATTTTTACATCATTTTTTTTTATTAATAGACATACAAATTATTTTTATTTATTTGAACAATGCTTATTGCGCATATTTCATGTATATATTTTTTTTTGATTGGACTTATAGTTTATGAGATACGCCAAGTGGCCACATTACCCGCATGGCCACATTACCCATCTTTACACTATAGTGTTATATTTTATATCTATATATTTGTATATTCTTTAGAAGGTTTTAAGTTGAATTTTTTTTTCATAAATTTAATAACGTAATAAAATAATTACTTTATTGGATATATCAGTAATATTTTAAATAATTAAAAAATAAAAAATACTTATTTAGACTATATATATAATTATGAATATTTTATTCATTAACATTTTTTTTGTACGATTTAAGGTTTCTAAGATAGCGAGAGTGTCCGTATTCGGTTACTATAGTAATATAGATATATTCCATACCTTAACACTATAATGTGGCCAGGAGGGTAATGTTGCCAGCTGGAAAATCTCATAAACTATAAAAAAAATATGTATACAATATGCGCATTGGTAAGATGTATTCAAATAAGTAAAAATAATAGTTTATATATTAACAACAAAAAATCTATAAAGAAAATATAAAGTAATCTATTTACAATTTAAAAAATCGAAATGAAAGTTTAATAAAATATATAATTTATCACTAAATAATAATTTATATTACAAATTAATATTGAATATTAAAGAACTATTTAATTACAACAAAGTTTGAAATCCATTTATTTTAGTGAGTAATATTCATTATTAGGTTTAGTATATTCCTATATAGTGTATTTAGAGTGATACCTACATATTTAGAGAGGATCGGGTAATGTGGCCATCTTTTAGCGGGTAATGTGGCCATTTCACGATGATTTATATTTGTTGATTACTTTTTATAAGTTATTATACTCATTATTTGAAATATTAAATATATTTTATTTATTTGTAAAACCCTTCCGTAATATATACAATTAATATTCTCGGAATTGTTATTAGCAGTAGTGTATAATAATAATAATAATAAATAATAATAATAATACTAATAATAAAAATACTATATTTTTCTTAAATAAAAGATGAATCAAAAAATGTAATCATTAATGATAATATCAGAAATAACAAGGTAACATAATAATATTGGTTAAATTGTTTGATTTTATAGTAAGTGGTATTTAAATTAATCATAATTGTATCCTGTTTAAACAATTGATTTGACAGCCGTTCTAGAGTTTAACAACTTACGTCGGTAAACGGTGCTCCCCAAATGTATACAAACAATAATTGTGTGATTTAGTTGCGGAATAAGGATGCAGTGAGGAGTCTACAGTCAGTTGGTTTAGAGTAAATGAATTATAGAGATAGTTAGATTCAGTGGTGACGAGTGAAAGGCTTGTTTAATGTAAATATCCTGGATGATAGTTGGACAGTGTAAGTTGCGATATAATTATGATATAGGACCTATATATCGACCCTATAGGGTTAATTCTTGAGATGGTTATGATTGGCATATTTAGTATGCGGTAAAATTCAATTAATATAGATATTGTTTATATCAGTTAGTTTCAAGTTGTAGTTGATTCGGGAAGTTATATATATATATAATAAATAAATAATAAAATGAAATAATAATTTGGTTTATTTTTTATTTTTAGATTTAAATATCATTATTTTCTTCTCGTTGTTTGATTTATTGATATATATATTTATATATATATATATTTATTCTCGTTGTTTGATTTATTGAGAATATATTCTTCCTAAATAAAGCAACACCTATTTACATATTGTGTCCCTATTACTACAATAACTAATCCTTAATTATGACATAAACTGACCTAATAATACTAACTATATTTGGCTATAGCCGACTATATATAGTCGGTTATAATAACTTTAAAATCACTTCGAAAAGTAAAATTGATCAAACAGAAAATGATTTATCAGCTATAACAAATAATATATTAAACAAGAAAATAATAATAAGGAAGAACCAATACAAAATACTCAACAACATAAAAAAGATTACATATTCGACAATCAAAAAGATTCAAAACGAAACTCATAAGAGAATTATGCAAAATGCAATCACCCTCATCAATATATCTCACTATATATAGTTATAACAGATGAGTACATTATATATATATATATATATATATATATATATATATATATATATATAAGTATACTTAGTAATCTAATTAAAGGAAATCTAGGTGTATCTTAAGTTATACAATATGTATGGTATGAACCAATAACATACTTTGAGGAAATAAATTAAAATAAAGAAAACAAGGATTCGGATACTAAAGAAAGTATCGAAGATGATAAAGATAACAAACTAGGCGACTGCATGACATATAAAGAGGAATATCGTGCTACTTAACAATCTACAGAGGGGGTAAGTGCGAATTATATCATATTATAGAAGTAGCGACGATCTAGCTTTGTCATAGAGAATGATCCATATTCCTGTATTATTATCTAGATTTTAGTAAACACAATAGGAATAGGGATAATTTTCTATGGCAAAACTAGATTGTCTACTACCTCTATAAAATTATATATATATATACCTCTAACTATAGTTAGTACTATTAGGTAAGTTTATTTCATAGCTGAGAATTAATTATTGTAATATTAAGAACATAGTTATTAGTTATTATCATTAGGTAGGTTTATTTCATAAGGATTTTAATTATGGATATGACTAAATATTAATCTATATGATTAACTAGTTAATATAGGTTCTAAGTATTTAACAAATATAAGTTAAACATATATCATATTAACATAATAACTACTTTAATCTTTATAATCTGAATTTCTATACATTTTTTTAATATTCGATTTCCTTTTAATTTTCTATTCTTGTTCACTTTATTTTTAATACATTTCCTTTATTTTTCTAATTTCATATAGTCCTGGTATTTTGTTATCAGCCATATTAGTATATTTGAATATTATTAATGTGTTACTATGATGAAATTATAAACTATAATGAAATGTTAAATATGTAATCAGTAATATAACGTTTATAATTAATAAACACTAATGTATTGGTTAACAATAATATTATTATATTTAATAGAAATTTTAATTTTTCAAATAAAATTTCATATTATTCAAATATTATTAAAAATATAATTAATTTGTAATAGTAGTAGTAGTAGTAGTAACCTGTAACCTGTAACCTAATGTTTTAGGCACTGCCATCAACTTCATCAGAAATTTTCGGCCGTGCATTAAATGTTGACTAGTTGTTATTAGGATAAGCCAAAGAGAAAAGATATGTCTTAAGCTTATTTTTGAATAACGTGGTTGAATGAATAGAACGAATGTTATAAGGAAGTCTATTCCAGGCTATAGTTGCAGAGATTGAGAAGGCTCTCTTTTGTTTTATGGATACATTACGCAAATCTGGTATGACTAGAGTATACTTGAGGTAAAGTCGTATTGGGCGTGATGATGTATAGGGAGTAAGTAGAGTATGTAAGTAGTCAGGTTGGCTGTGATGAGTGGCATGATGGGTTAGCATACATATTTTATATATTATTCTGTATTTAATTGGGAGCCAGTGTAATATTTTCATGTAAGGTGATATGTGTATTCTAGAGAATTTATTTATATTGTATATGAGTCTGACTGCTGAATTTTGCAAAAGTTGTAGTTTATGTAGTAAATAATCCGGTATACCATTAATAATCGAATTACAGTAATCTAATTTAGGTAGAATAAGAGATGATATAAGTAGTTTAGCAATTTCTGTGGATATTGAAGGTCTAATAATTTGTATAGTGTATAATATAAAATTTACTGATTTAATTATATTGGAGATCTGATGTGTAAATGATAATGTGGTGTCTAATATAATTCCTAGATTACGGGCTGATCTGGAGTAAGGTATACAATCATTACCAATATATATATTTGGAATAGAGGACTTATTTGATAAAGAAATATGGAGTGCAATGGTTTTTGAGCTATTCAGTGAGAGAGAGTTTAAGTTTAGCCATGTTCGTATATCCTCAAGGCAGTTGTTGAGTATAGGTATATCTTTAGTAGGGTCTTTTAAAATCATATATACTTGTAGGTCATCTGCATAGGAATGGTAGCCAATATTTGGATATTTATTAAAAATATTAAATATTGTGATCATGTATATATTGAAGAGTATTGGTCCGAGAACACCATGATGGATTGACCGAGGTGTGGATGTCAGAGAATCAATCTGAATAGAAAAAGATCTATTTTGAAGATATGATTTGAACCATTCAAGAGCGGTTCCATTTATACCTATAGACTGAAGTCTTAACATTAAAGTGCTATGATTTAAGGTGTCGAATGCTGCTGAAAGATCTAATAGTATGATCACAGAGCTATGTTTATTAAAGGATGCATACTGAAGGGAATTAATAATATAGACAAGAGCTGTTTCGGTATTTTTCTTTTTAGTATAAGCACTCTGAAATTTATTGAGGATTTTGTTACTGAGTATATAGTCATTAAGTTGAATAGCTACAACTCTTTCAAGTATTGGTTTTTTAATAGTAGGAGTAACATTAGCTAACTTCATACACGAAGGTACTGAGCCAGATATGATTGATTCTTCGATTATTTCCTTATAGTACATAACAATATAAGGTATCAGCTTATGTAAGAGGGTGACAGGAATGGGGTCAAGGGAACATGTTGATTTCACAGACAGGAGAAGCTTCTCAACCAGCGAAGTAGATGGAAGGTTCAGTAATGAAAGAGAATATGGAGGGATGGTTGGTACATATGATAAAGGGGAGGGAAGAGATGTAATAATGTCATTTACTTTAGCGGTAAAGAATATATCAAAGTTATTAATATTATCTAATATTGGAAGAATACGTCGATTAAGGCGTCCTAGTAGTGTATTGGATATTTTAAATATTTTCTTATAGTCTTTTCCTGCGTTAGTAAGTAGATAAGTATAATAATTTTCTTTCGTTGTTTTAAGTAAACTACGATATTGCTGTCTGCATAGTAAAAATATGTTAAAGTCGGTAGTAGATTTAGATCTACGCCAGCATTTTTCGGCTTTTCGTAGTTTTCGTTTTTCAATGACAAGATTATTATTAAACCATTTTGAGTTATCACGTACTATAATCGTATTTTGTTTAATAGGTGCATGAACATCAAGAGTAGAGGAAAGAATATAGTCAAAATGGGATAAAGTTTTGTTATTACCACAAATGTAAATATTATTAATAAAGTCTCCCATAAATTTTGAAATATCAATTTTAGCATATTTCTAATTTTAATAGTTTTTGATAGGCGGGTTGGCTTAGGGACATGGATATTAAAAAGGACAATGTAGTGGTCAGTTATAAGGTTATGAGTTACAGTGTTGGAAATTATATCAGATGATTTATTTGATATAACAAGATCAAGAATATTGTTTGCTGTATGTGTAGGGGTAGTGACTTTTTGGGACAAATTGTGTGATTCAAGTATATCGTAGAGATGTCGAGAATTATGTGAAGTAGAGGTAATAGGAATATTAAAATCACCGGTTAGAATTGTTTTAGGAGTTAATGCGTAAAGTAGAGTATCAAGTTCTTTAATAAAATGAGGAATAGATTGATGCGGTGGTCGGTAGATGGTTATTAT
>OZ025244.1:20074026-20281526 GCA_964019155.1 Osedax fenrisi | reverse complement strand
TCCCCATAAGAAATAATAAATTCATAGAATTTAATTGGATTATTTATTATATTTCTATTCTTTGTTAATATTCTGCAATCTGAAATATTTATAAATATTGAATTAGATGACATATATATATGTGTTTGAATTAATTATATTAAAATAATTTTAAATTATTAATTTATATATTACCAATAATTTCTTCACATAATTTCTTGCTGGAGATGTCATTCGGATATTCTTTTTCAAGTACATCGCAATGTTTCATAATTATACAATCTGTTAAGGCTAGCAATGATTCCATATACATGAATATGCCGAATCTATCATTTAATGAGTCCAATATTAAAAATCGATTATTAAATTCAGAAATAATTCTGTCAATGATAGATAACATAGCTCTTGATAACTCTTGAGTATATGACACTACTTCCACATTTCTACTTTCACCATCCATATGTTTTCGTACTATAATTCTTCGTTCTGTTGTTATTTGTAATTCTATACAGGATTTAGTAATAGTGTCTTTAATTATGTTCTCTCTTTCTTCACTGAAAAATATTTTCAAATTATTAATATCTTTGGATGCTTCACAAAATATCATACTTTTATCCTGTAATCGTTTTTGTACTCTATTTATTTTAGCCAAAATAATTTCACAGAAATATAATAAAGATATAAATTCAAATCTTGAAATTAAATTAATTATACTATACGTATAGCGTACGCTTTACTGCGTGTCTCCTGATTATCAGCTTGTTCTAATATATCAGAAATATAACTATAGTTCCTCTAGTTACTAGAGTCTAGTACATCCAATACTGCAGCAAAGTTTTCGCTTAATATATTAACTGCATCGTGTCTTGAGCTCCATCTCGTTTCGCATGATCTATTTAAAGTTATTTTTAGTTTGCTTGTTAATATTTGCCAGCGCAGTGTGGATTTAGCAAAGAAATGATAAACAAATTCGATATCAAAAAATGATATTGATATGATATCTTGTTTTGAAGCATTGACCCCTACTAAATTCAGACTGATTGTCACAATTTACAAAAACAATTTGCGAATTAATTTTCTTTATCCTAGTTTTAACTCATGATATTTTACCAGACATTACTGCAAGTATTCTATAGTTACTGGGTTTATTTTTTGCTATCATAAATAATTATTCTATATTTTGTTGGCGCCCCTAAAATGTTGGCGCCCGGGGCACGTGCCCCCCCTAGCCCCCCCCCCCTTGCTATGCCCCTGATATAGACTATATACTATATTATATACATTAACATATGCATTAATATATGCATTCAATTGAATTATTATTGAAATATAATACAATATATTAATAATAAATATTATTTACAATTATTAACAATTTATATTAATAATTATATGTAATTTCATAGGTATTATACCTATATTGTTTCGAATTTTTAAATAAAATCATATTAATTAAGTATATAAATAATATCGTGATTGGGATCGGGATCGGGAAAGGATCGGGTAACGAATTGAGGATCGGGGTTGGGAAAATGATCACATAAGAGAATAAATAGAGGATCGGGATCTGGATCGCCAATCCAGGAAAAAAGGATCAGTGCCCATCACTGATAACCTGATATATTATACAACGACTTATATTATTAAACGTCAACAATAACGATACACACATATATATGGGGTGTAAGGGTGTTAGGCACCAACCAACACCCAACTCTCTTGCATTGGCTCCTCGTTCCGCACTCTGGAAACCGCACTATTCTGAGGGCTAAAGTGCAAGAGGGGATCTGAGATGGGAGACAGTCACCGCTCAAAATATTATGCCTACTGATAAATTATGAATACAACACATAATAACACCACCGATATAACCTGAGGATTAGCTTTATATAAAAATGATGATTAGCTAATAACTATAGTTGGCATATGCCTTTGAAATACCTATATGTTTTAACATTTAAGTGTTATAGGAATCTATCATGAAGAGTATAACAATTATAAGTTATACCTATACATAGGTACAAAATATTGAAAATATAATTAGTGAAACGTGTAAATTTGTATGAAATTGAATAAAATATTTTATTTTGAAAAATTAAATTTATTTATTAATAAATTATTATAATTACAATTATAATTAGTTCAAAGCAAGTTAAGAATAAATCATAAATCACAAACACTACATATCGTAAATCATAAAAATAACGTATACGGCGTAAAGTGACACGTAAACAATCGACAAAGAATATGAACTAATCTCATACGAATATGGAAACTAAAAATATAGACACCAACACGAAATATGAAGCTGATAAACAAAGAACCGACATCCGGCAAAACAAAGATAACGTCGACCGAGATACAATCACTGAATTGGTGCCCGGTTTCCCATTCGATGATAAGTGTCCGTCGTCGGTATTCGGGCCGAAACGTAAACAACCGAAGAAAAAATCAATACATACTAAATCTAAGGTATGTTCCGCGCGAAGGCACTATTACGTCATTTCTATAATTCGTTTACATTACATAAAATATATATATATATATATATATAAATGGGGTATCCCATTACAAGATTTTCCTGCAACTTGCCGGAAATATTGTAACTTTAAAACCATTTTCTATCATTTATTTTCTAATAAAATATTTGTCCTATGACTTTTGTTTATATACCTACTGATTATTACGATATATTTAATACATCATGTAACCGAGGTGTAACCCTTAAGAGGTTTTGATATATTTTCAGACACTCATTTTATCGAATTATGTAAACATAAAATAGAAATTAGAAATTTTTCTACAAAAAATCCGAACATAAATTTACTTGATCACACCAAAACATAAAATGATCGACCATTTGGCTGATCCATGGTTCGACTTTTTCGATATAACACCCGATACATATACATATATATATATATAATCAACATATAACAGTTGTTTATGGAAGAATACATTGTATATCATAGTCATGGATTGTGACCAGTCACATTAATGTATTGTCAAGAGCTCCTATAACCTCGCGTTATAGGAGGTCTTGGTATTGTACACAATTATGTATTGTATAGTGGCATGCCTTTTGATTACGGCAATATGGAGTATGTTAAATAGCGAATATGTTTATAAATATTATATACTGCTTTGAAATCGTATATCGAAAATATTGTTAACGAGTTATATAGATAGGTTTAAATCACGATACATTTTTTTCTTATATTAACTATATAGTATTTATAAAACTAATTATATGTATATTATAGTAGTGTATACATTGTGTATACATTATACAATATTATAACGAAATATAAATTATTTTGAAATATTCAAATGATTTTCATATTATTTATGATCTTTGATATATTTAAAAGTTTTTCACCCATTTTGTTAAACTTTATTTAAAAATTATTATTAATATGAATTAGTTTTTATTTAGTTCCATAGTTTATAATTATATATTAAATATAACTAATATCATAACATATTAATTTTAAATACAATATAAATATGGGGAAATACAAAATACAAGTAAGCATATATAAAGTAATTTACATCATAGTTTATTATATCACTAAATTATTTAGTAAATAGTATTAATATTATTTTTGTCGTCAAGGTAATCAAAACTAATACCCTTTACATTAGCATACACATTTAAGCTATAGCTTATTATTGATTGTTACATATAAGTATGTGTTTAAATAAGTAAAGATAGAATATAATACCATACTTTTTACACTATATTACTAGTAATATTATAATTGTTATATGATTCTTTGAATAATTCTAATAATAATTATTATAAAAATAATATTTTTAAATTATATTTATGGTGAATACATTTTAGATTCACTATAACGTATGATATAGTATTGTAAACAAAGTAGTAATATATACAGCTTACTTTATAGTTATTATTTACAGTTATTTTACAATATTTATGTAGAAGTGTAAACTATATATTATAATATATTATATATTATATATATAATAATAATAATAATAATAATATTTATTAGAAGAAAGTTGTATATATATATATATATATCATGTGAATTATTAAATTCATTATATTATTGTTTCCTCTAAAAGGCTTCAGATGAAGATAATTATCTTTTCTATGCTGTCGCCTGCTTTCTATGCTGTCGCCTGCGACATATTCAATATAATAATTATTAATTTAATATTAAATATTAAAATAGTTATAATAATATAATTATAAATATCATATAAACATATACTATATATCAGTATAATTATAATTTTAATATAATAATTTTTATAAATAATAAATTATGTATATATTATATGTTTATAAATTAAATATTTTTAATAACATTATTATAGTTAAAAAGTGTACCTAACGTTTAAATTATTTAACATGTATACCTATACCTATATTATAATGCATGGTTGTTATATAAATAAGCAGTTGTTTAATATTATTATTATTAATTTCTAGAAAATGCAAAATGGAAATGCCATTAAAATATGGATCAGAATACGTCCATCTACATTACCAAATGAAAGAACTTTTATCAAAAATAAAAAAGAAAAGGTTCACATAATTATCATTTAAATATATCCAGAATCATTAAATATGTAAATACAATATATTTATAGTTCATTAGTAAACTTGATTATTGCATCTATTCTAATATTTAATAAAAAGCAATTCAGTCATAATTCACAATGTTAATTAGCTAGAATTATTTAAATTATATAATTTATATATAGATTTAATTTAACTTTTATTCATTCGATGTTATATATATATATTAATATATTATTTGATATGTATATATGCCATCTATATATCTCCATTGAGTATATCGTATCTCATTCTCTGTACTCGATAAACCATTTTTAATATACGAATAATGTATTAAAAGCTACATCGCCCCGCCTCCCCTAGATTCTGGAGATAATGGACACGTCGCTGAAGAAGGAGGGCATCGCTAACAACGTCAACAGTCTTTGGAAGTTCGAGTTCAACGGCATTCTGGAGAACAAGAGTCAGGAGGACTGCTACAACGCGGTCGTCAACGATATCATCGTCGGGGCGATGGCCGGACAGAATGGTAAGTAGTCAGCGGTAGTAGTTATCATGTGAATACTAGTGATATCGGGTGAACACTAAATGAATTGGATACTAAGGTGGATTGAAACATACTAAGTGGATACTACGATGAAGTGATTGCGTGGGGAGTGATCGCGGGCAAATCGGTGATCTCGTGCGCCCAATGATAAGTCGTATTAATGTAAATAAGTATTTATAAATAGTAGAATGTACACTATGCAGGTAATCACCACTCCCCACGAGATTACTGGTTACTGTTATCATACCTATTCGTAGGAGACGGTAGAATTGAAAGTTTTCGTATTAAACAGCGCCGCCCTAAAAGTATATTTAACTTTATAATAGTTATAATTACAACTTTATAATATAATTAATTTTAATTACAGTCAACTAAAGTCGAGCATGCATACAATTCAACTATAGGTGTCGCTAGTCAATATATTATTATTATATTATTATATTACTAAATGTCTACTAGTTTCTTGATTATACGTTATATATATAATAATTTATCATACAATTTAAACAAGCATGTATTATACATGATATATATATAGAGATAGATATATAGTTTATTGAGTTTTAAATACACTCAAAATGGCATGAAACAATAATTTAATAATAAATAATAAATGGAAAAAAATTATTTAATTAATCTATATTAAACTATAATCATCTACACAATTTCATATATTAGATATTTCATATATCTAATATGTGAAATTTGAAATTAATTAGATTTAAAATATTTCCAAAATTAATTTAATGTTTCGAAAATGAAAATTAATTATATTATAATGTTATAATTATAAGTTGAATATTCTTTTATTAGATATTTCATATATCTAATATATATATAATTTTCAAATTCAATTTATTAGATATTTCATATATCTAATATATATATATATATATATATATATGGATTGTATGCGAAGTAGCAACAAAAATAGAAAAATACAAAATATGTGGTGGGCGGCACGCGAGTCTCAGAAATTAACTTTCAGTGAACGTGAAAACAAAAGGAAATATGAATGCGCGTTTTATTGTGAATTAGTAGTATTATATAATATATTAATAATTATATGATAAAAAGCATTATATGATATATAACATAGTTTTACATTGTGCACACTGCAAATAGCTATTATTACACATCTATACATGTGTAATTCGGGGACAAAGAAACAATATATATATATATATACATACATATAAATACACACATACACATATATATACATACACACACATATACATACATATACACTCAAACACACACACATATACATGTATATGTATAGATAGATAGTTTATATAGTTTATTGAGTGTTGACACACAAAATGACATGAAACAATAATGTAATGATACATAATAAATGACAATAAGAATGATGGTTTACACACGCCATAATTATGCCATATGTATGTGTGTATGTGTGTGTGTGCATGTGTATATGTGTTTGTGTGTCTGTATATATATATATATAGTGTTTCTTTATCCATATAAATCCACACACATATATACTAACACACACATATACATACACATGTATGTGTATATGTGTGTATGTGTGTGTGCATGTGTGTATGTATATGTGTGTGTGTCTGTATATATATATATATAGTGTTTCTTTATCCCTGAATTACACATGTATAGCTGTGTAATAATAGCTCTGTTTGGGGGCAGTGTGCACAATGTAAAACTAGGTTATATATTATATAATGCTAATTATTAATATATTACTAATTACTAATTCACAATAACACACATTAATATTTCCCTCTTTAGTTCTCACGTTCACTGAAATTTAATTTCTGAGACGCGCTCGCCGCCCGCCATATATTTTTACGCCCCCCTATATATATATATATTTATAATAATAATAATAATATGTTATCATTATATGGTCAAATAAAAAAATATAGATTTATAAAAAAATATTTTTTATAAAATCTATTCTATAATTATATATGCATTACATACCGAGTGAGACTATACAAGCATATATATATATATATATATATATGTGTGTATGTGGTCATTGATATTTGTAGTTATAGTTATAGTTATTTTCACAGTTGTGGTTAGGTTGGGTTAAGTTTTAATTTTTGTAGGTTTTTTGTAGCCGCATTACTTCCCGAGTGAGCCTATAAAAGCATATTTATTTATATTGTTATTTTCACAGTTGTGGTTAGGTTAGGTTAATTTTAAATTTTTGGAGGTTTTTTTTAACTGCATTACTTCCAGAGTGAGCCTATAATAGTATATTTTCACTGTAGTGGTTAGGTTGGGTTAAGTTTAAATTTTTGAAGGTTTTTTTTAGCTACATTACTTCCCGATAGAGACTAAGTATATTTGCACTGTTGTGGTTAGTTTAGGTTAAGTTTTAATTTGTGAGGTTTTTTTAGCTGCATTACTTCTCAAGTGAGCCTATAAAATTATATTATCACGGTTGTGGTTAGGTTGGGTTAAGTTTTAATTTGTGTAGGTTTTTTTTAGCTGCATTAATTCCCGAATGAGCCTATAAAAGCATATTTATTTATATTGTTATTTTTACAGTTGTGGTTAGGTTGGGTTAAGTTTAAATTTTTGAAAGTTTTTTTTAGCTGCATTAATTCCCGAATGAGCCTATAAAAGCATATTTATTTATATTGTTATTTTCACAGTTGTGGTTAGGTTGGGTTAAGTTTTAATTTTGGTAGGTTTTTTTTAGCTGCATTACTTCCAGAGTTTGCCTATAAAAGTAGCTTTTCACGGTTGTGGTTAGGTTGTGTTAAGTTTTTAGCTGCATTACATCCCGAGTGAACCTATAAAAGTATCTTTTCACTGTTGTAGTTAGGTTGGGTTACGTTTTAATTTGTGGAGGTTTTTTTTAGCTGCATTACTTCCCGAGTGAACCTATAAAAGTATATTTATTTATATTGTTATTTTCTCAGTTGTGGTTAGATTGGGTTAAGTTTTTATTTGGGGAGGTTTTTTTTAGCTGCATTACTTCCCGAGTGAGCCTATAAAAGCATATTTATTTATATTGTTATTTTCACTGTTGTGGTTAGGTTGTGTTAAGTTTTAATTTGTGGAGGTTTTTTTTAGCTGCATTACTTCCCGAGTGAACCTATAAAAGTATATTTATTTATATTGTTATTTTCTCAGTTGTGGTTAGGTTGGGTTAAGTTTTTATTTGGGGAGGTTTTTTTTAGCTGCATTACTTCCCGAGTGAGCCTATAAAAGCATATTTATTTATATTGTTATTTTCACTGTTGTGGTTAGGTTGTGTTAAGTTTTAATTTGTGGAGGTTTTTTTTAGCTGCATTACTTCCCGAGTGAACCTATACAATTATGTTTTTACGGTTGTGGTTAGATTGGTTTAAGTTTTAATTTTGGTAGGTTTTTTTTAGCTGCAAAACTTCCCGAGTGAGCCTATAAAAGTAGCTTTTCACGGTTGTGGTTAGGTTGGGTTAAGTTTTAATATTGGTGGTTTTTTTAGCTTCATCACTTCCAAAGTAAGCCTATAAAAGCATAATCATTTATATTGTTATTTAAACAGTTGTGGTTAGGTTGGGTTAAGTTTTAATATTGTTAGGTTTTTTTTAGATGTATTACTTCTCGATTGAGCCTATAAAAGTAGCTTTTCACGGTTGTGGTTAGGTTGGGTTAAGTTTTAATATTGGTGGTTTTTTTAAGCTGCATTACTTCCCGAGTGAACCTATAAAAGCATATTTATTTATATTGTTATTTTCACAGTTGTGGTTAGGTTGGGTTACGTTTTAATATTGTTAGGTTTTTTTTAGATGTATTACTTCTCGATTGAGCCTATAAAAGAATATTTATTTATATTGTTATTTTCACTGTTGTTGTTAGATTGGATTAAGTTTTAATATTTGTGGTATTTTTAGCTGCGTTACTTCCCGAGTGAACCTATAAAAGCATATTTATTTATAATGTTATTTTCACAGTTGTGGTTAGGTTGGGTTACATTTTAATATGTGTAGGTTTTTTTAGCAGCATTACTTCCCGAGTGAGCCTATACAAGGATATTTTCACAGTTGTGGTTAGGTTGGGTTAAGTTTTAATTTTTGGATGTTTTTTTTAGCTGCATTACTTCCTGAGTGAGCCTATAAAAGCATATTTTCACTGTTGTGGTTAGGTTGGGTTAAGTTTTAATTTGTTGAAGTTTTTTTTAGCTGCATTACTTCCCATGTGAGCCTATACAATTATATTTTCACTGTTGGGGTTAGGTTGGGTTAAGTTTTAATTTTTGTAGTTTTTTTTAGATGCATTACTGTCCGATTGAAACTATATAAATATATTAATAAAAATTCCCAAGTACATTACATCATTAAGTGAACGTTACGCGCGATCACGGGCGAAGCCGGGCCCCGGCCGCCTAGTATATATATATTTATAATAATAATAATAATATTAAAATAAAATTATGTTAAATGTGATTTCTAGTCACGTGTCTTCTGCTCCTTAAAATTAATATAATCTTCAGAAGAGACTAAATTTACAGTTACATCGTGTATTAACATATACCTTCAGGCATAACATATTATATTAAGATATACTTGTAGATGTATTACCTGTAGATGTATTTTTAAAATAGTAACAAATGTAATTAACGTAATTAATTAAGATGTAAGTAATTAATTTTATTACTTTCATTTCTAAATTATAATATCCAATTAATATTAATAATTAATAATAAAATATTAATAATTATTTAAGATATATGAATTAAAATAATAAATCTCAAGATTAACATTCTTATTTTATTCTTATTTCATTACTCGCACTTTACCGGCCCTGTATACATTTATTAATAATATTATTTAACTACCGCTCATTAATTTCATTAACGTGAATTAATTTAATGTATCGATAAACTACTTTAATTACACATGCGCCCAATACCTTCAGGAGACTGCATGTGACTCATGGCAGAGGTATCATGTGATCACTATTGTCGTTTACACGATTAATTATATCTTTTCCTTTACTTACATTTAAATATTTTTAGATATTAAATTATACAAACGATATATTTTAAATATTTTTTTTTTATTATAATTTATTTTATTTCTATTTGATTATGTATAAAATGTTATTTTTTACAAATTTATGTAACATGAATAACCATGAATAAATATTTAATAAAAATTGTCATATTTTATATAATATATTATTGTAATAAAATGTTAGTAAAATATTTTTTAACATATTGTCACATTAATTATAATTTATAGTTATAAAATTTATAACATATATTGAGTTATAGATAAATAAATATTATATTAAATTTTTATAATGATTATTATTATCATCATCGTCATCGTCATCACCATAATTATTACTACGACAACGAGTGCTTATAGAAAGCATTACATACCCCTACGCCCTAACACCCCTAACACCCCCTAGGTACGATAATGTGTTACGGTCAAACTGGCAGCGGCAAGACCCACACAATGACCGGCAGCGTCGCTATACCCGAGAACCAGGGTATCATACCCCGCGCCCTCGCTCATATCTATCGCATCATCGCTAACAGTCCTGAGAGACATACCACTATAAGGTTAGTCCACACATGCGTCAGTTAGTCGTTATTAACATGTGTCAGTTAGTTGTTAAACACATGTGCCAGTTAGTCATTACTCACACGTGTCAGTTAGTCATTATTCACATGTCAGATAGTTATTATTCACATGTGTCAGTTATTAATTATTCACATGTCAGTTAGTTGTTATTCACATGTCAGTCAGTCATTATTAACATATTTTATTAACAAACCTATTAAGCAGTGGTTCAACAAAAGTAGAGTTTAGTTTCGAGGTGAGCATCTTCTTTACATTTATAATCCCATAATTTATATATACTGTATTAATAACTATACATATTATCGTAATTTAAATATACCTGATTAGCAATAGTTAGTGATCTACTCATCTATCTCTTATCTATATAGTTATCTACCTATATCTTATCTATATCTTATCTATATCTCCATTTAAATAATTATTGATAATAGTTTTGCTTCTTAAGACCATGATTACCAGAACAATTATTAAATGTTGTGAATATAAATATTCACTATTCATAATCATATAGTATATTCTAATAATATATGATAAATATTCTTCACCGATTACACTCTAGGAGTATACATCTAGACTAGATGATCTAGTAATATACATATAAGAAACAACTGAACTATAGTGGTGTATTTATTCATATTTTAACTCTACTTTAACTCCACTTTAACTCTGGGTTATCCGTTGATATCAATAACTCCCTCGTAGTACAATTACTCCATATTTTAATGAATAATTCACACAAATATGACATACACACCACCTAGTGAACATAACCACCCACCAGCTCACCTACTTGCGTACCCTAGCAACGGCGATATTAACTACGCGCGCATCGATCATAGAATGAGCCACATCGAGATCTACAATGACCAGCTGTACGACCTCCTAAACGAGGGAGAGCGCGAGAAGCTCGTCATTCAGAACGACAGCACTATCGGACTGTTCATGCGCAACCTTACCTGTCACGTCGCCAACAACATCGAACAGGCCGCCAACATACTAATCAAGGTCGGCACCATCGCGTGTATCTCTATATGTATTATATCATAGATCATATACTCATCGAGGTCATTAGGTCGCGGTATATCGTTACATAATATATACTTATATCACTATATTTATATATATAATATAGCGTATAAGTTCCTGGATGGGATGAAAGGACTACACCAAAATAATAATAATATATCACTAAATCATATCATATATCATATATTATCGATATCCTAATTAAGGTCGTTATATCATCATTATGTCATATCACACATAACTCTATCCATATACAATACACCTCACTCTACAATGATGTATTCTCAACTATGTGGGTGTATTTGTGTGTGTGTATTTGTGTGTGTATTTGTAGTTGACAATATATAGGTTCGTAATTCATATCTTATGTTTAAATTTGCATCGTAATGATTTATACAGATACATAGATATATATATATATATATATATATATATATATATATTAAGTGTAATATTATTGGAAATAATACATATTAATTAAAAGATACCAACTTAGTATATATGTAATAGTAAAAATTATATAAAATTAAACATATAAACTTACCTATCCGATGCCTCCTATGTCTTTAACGCTTAACACACATGTATGATAACAAGAGATTACCTCTAAGCGATTCCTACTAACTTAGTTCTATGTCATTACAACTATGTCATTACCTCTATGTCATTACAACTATGTCATCACTACTTCATTACCTCACGTCTACAGGGAGAAGCGAGCCGAAAGCTGGGCAGTAACAAGCTAAACGACCGCTCGTCTCGAAGCCACTGCATCTTCACGGTGTACGTGGAGAGTCAGTCCCGGCTGCAGACCGACTCCAAGTATCTGACCTCGAAGCTGCACTTCGTAGATCTCGCCGGCTCCGAGCGGGCCGAGAAATCATCGGTTTGTTAGGCCTCGTTTAATGCATACTCTATATCGTTTATAGAGTTTAGATTTAACATTTTTATCATAAGAACAATCGTTAAATATGAATATCTCCGTACACTATAGTGTAATACATTATATTATACCATACATATTGACTAGCACAAGAGTATAATAGAATAGTTATATATAAGCGATAATAAGTATGTATTGTAAGTGTGAATATATTTAAAATAATACATATTTATTAATTAAAGAGTATTCTATTAGAGTATTTAATTATGAATACATAATCTCAAAAATATAAAAATATAAATCATAAAAATATATAAATCTATTTATAACTATATCAATTTATAAATACATTCACCATACTGCAGGAGTCCGGTAAAGCGGAGGCGCAGGTGATCAACCGTTCTTTGGCCTACTTCGAGCAGTTGATCATCCACCTGGAGAACCGAACCCAGTCATCGTTCCGTAACTGTAAGCTAACGCACCTGTTGGGTGACAGTATCGGCGGTAACTGCAACACCGTACTGATCACCAACGTCCGCTCGGAGAACTCCAATAATCAAGAGACGGTGCGTACTCGCTAGTAGAGGACATTAGAGTTTATTGTATGTAATTGAGTTTATGATGGATATAATTGAATTTCTAATGTATATAGATTTTATAGAGTTTATATAGATGTATATAGATATATAGATATATATATATATATATATATATATATATATATATATATATATATATATATATATATATATATATATATAGATTTATATATATAGATGTATATTGAGTTTATGATGGATATAATAGAGGTATAATCGATAGAATAAATGTATAATGTATATAATAGTTTATAAGGATGTGTCTGATTAAATACATAACCTCTAACTCCTGCTTAGTTTGTAATTTATTATAAATATTAATATAACTAATTTTGAATTATAATTATATTCTTTTTAAATTATTTAATTTTGATTTATTGTCTCATTAATTATCTACAAATAGACTTTTCAAAACAATAATGTTTAAATTTTAGTGACGACATCAGATTATTATATAATTTAAATATATTATATTTTATTTATTTTATAAATCTGATTTTATAAGCTACGACTTTCCCTTCATTGTAACCGCATGCTTGACGTAAACATTTCATCAACGTTTTAATTTTTTGATTGCGTTTTATTCTTTGTTTATGTCTATAATGTATGATATCGTTAGTAAATATTTATACTTTATACTTTCATTTAAATATTTCGACTATGTATTTGCTTAAATAAATTATCAATCAATCAACACTCCTATCTCCCCTACATTAAATAACGCCGACATCATCACTTTTCATAGTTATCCACACTGCGGCTCGCGTTGAGAATGAAGAACATCAAGATGACTCCGGTTGTTAATGAGTTTGTCACCGATCTGGTTAGTGTTGACCTCGTGTTACTATGATGGTTGCCCTGGGTGGTTGCTATAGATACTCGCTAAGAGTATTTGCTATAGGTATTTTATATGGGTATTTCTATGGGTATTTGTGATTGATGTGGGTGTTTTCTACGAGTGCTTGCTATACGTATTTATTATAGCTATAACTGTATGTGTTAGCTAATACACTATATATCTGTAATATCACTAAATAAATATCAATGAGTTCAAGCGAATTTGTTTTATATCACGTTTGTAAAGAACTTGAAAAAAATAAAAAATGGCGAAAAAAATATGTGGCCAAGGTATATATAGTAAACCCATACGATGTGATTAGTTAAACTTTGATTAGTTAAACTTTGATTAGCAAATTATGACACGTGTATTAAGATTTAAATATGGTTTAGTATGCTTAATCAATTGAAATTAGAAACAGAGTTTTAATCGTGTATCGATTGTTATCGCTAATCTAATTATAATGTATGCGCGCAAACATTTTGTAATTAGACTGCAATTGATAAGCACTTAGTCGACGTATAATAATAATATTTATTAGAAGAATTTTATTTATTATCTGTGTTGTTTTCTAGTTTATAATATTAATATGATTTTTCCACCTAAAGGACTTCAACATAATATAGCATATCGTCTGTTTTTGTCACCCGTTGAAAATAATAATGTGAATAACATAATTATGTAACGGTTATAAGCGTGATTATATAACACTGACACTGCCACATACACGACCTCTAGACTCGTCTGAACAAGATGGAGCTGAGGGTGGTGGCCCTGAAGAAAGAGCTCGCCATGAAGGACGTCCTGTCCAACAACGGGAACATCTCCTACGACATACTCAGCGAACAACAACTCTACGAGATTGACCACCAGGTGTCTCTGTACCTCGACGGCAATATCTCGCAGCTCGATGTTAGTCGATGATATGTATTATAGGAATATATGTATTATCGTTATCAAATTTAAGTATTTCCTTAGTAAAAGTATAGAAGCATTAATGCATATCGAGATAATTAACCTATATATATATATATATATAATATATTATATATCTATACTAGAGGGGCTCGGCATTGCCATATTAATATATATAGTTGTGGCCAGGATTGAGATCTTGAGAATAAGCTTTTATTTATACTCTATACACATATTTATCGATGGGGCCATAATTGTATTGAATTATCTACAATTAAAACATTTATTTATCTAAATATAATAATTTTTTATTAACAACATATTAGCAATATTTTAATTTAATAAATTATTTTGAATTATAGTAATATTAAAATTTGAAATAAATATTACTCAGTTATATATAGAATGATCCCTAATATATTCTATACCTAACCCTATATAAATATATATATATATATTTTTTAATTATATGAATATAAAATTTAAAATAATTTAATTTTTATAATTATCCGTTACTATTAAAAACATTTATTTATCAAAATAAAATAAAATTTTGTAAATTATTTAAATTTAAACTAATTAATAAATATGTAAATAGAATAATATTATTGAAAATTACAAATGTTTAAAAATGTCACGGTAATGACAAAGGATGCGTATGCTTGCGAAAGGAATTTAAAACATCTAAATTTACATATTAAATAGGCGAATACTCATGATACACTGGTTTTTACAGCGAGACTTTATAATCTATATGAACATTGACATTAATTGAAATTAATTTTGAATTAATTTTGATACCTTTATACAATTTATAAATATGAACTCATCCATTAAATGTGCCATTAAATATTGATATGTTACAATAGATAAATATATAAATATTAAATATTATAAATTCTCCAAAGTAAATATATTTTACAAATATTTTAGGTCGTAAATTATCACCATGTACTAGCCACATTCGAAAGTTTCAAAGAAATTTACAGGTAACATAAATATTATTAAATCAAATCATAATGTCGTATATAATAAGGAAGTTAATTCCTTCATTCATGTCTGAAATGTATATAATAATGTACACATTTTATATTTCCTATGTCTAAATGTGGATGTAATGTTATTAAATAAGGAATATTTTCTTAATTTATTTCAAATTATCCACATATATCTGCTATTTTTATTATTTAATATATATATATATATATATATACAAATAAACGCAATACCCCCGCGTACGACTAACACATGACCTACATCATAACTAACGCGCAGGAATCAGAAGTCGTCAATAGAGGCTCGTCTCAAGGAGAAGCAGGAGCAGTACGACCACGCCCAACAGTCCCAGCTACAGCAACAGCAGCTCTCTCAGCCCACCGCCACTACCGGTGGAGCGGCGGGTGGGGAGACCGGCGACGATCAACAGGTAGGTGATAGCGATAGCGAAGTAGAGCGAGTGGACGATGTAGAGATAGAGGCGGGAGAAGAAGAGCAACCGGTAGTAGTGGACGACGTACGCCCTACGCCCAGCTTTAGCCGGTTACGCTTGGTTACGGCCGCTAACCCTGCCTTCGTGTATAACCGACGGTCCACCCCTTCCGGCACCCCCCCCCCCACCTCCTCGCTACGACTATCTGTAGCTACATCGTCTGGGGCCCTAGTTAATAAACCGGCGCATCGGTTGAATCGCTCGAGGAAGTTACGCTGCGCCAGTCGCGGTTGTTTAGCTTGTCGAGCGGCCGCTAGTACTAGGAAGCTGGCCGCGGCTAGAAGACGTTGCCACGGCGATGACGACGAACGCGCCCCCCCGGACGCTACTCGGACTAGTGTAAGCGGTAGTAGCGAGTGCCGCTGCACCGACTACAAACTCGAAGCGTCGATATCTCAACGCTTTTCGCGGAAGAACGTCTACGCTATCAACGACCGCTACGAGCTCAAGTTTTAACCGTCGAGTTTTAACGAGGCGAGTGATTCGAGCGGAGCAATGAAAATGATGATAATATCTTTCGATGATAATAAATTCTCGATTCGTATACGAGTATTCGCTGTGATATTTTTAATTATAATTATTATAAATTTTTTATATATAAATCACAATATATAAATCTTTATGATTTATGTCTTCTTTAGATTATTGAATAGATTTGTAAATAGATTAATATTAAAATCATTAATTTAATAATTTTTGATGAAGTTAAATATTTGATATATTAATTAACAATTATTAATTTAAAGTTAACTGTAAAGTTGTTTATTTAAACATCCGATATCTACAATATCTAGAGTTTAGTGTATCACGTAATGAGGTTTTATTGTTGCATTCCATTAACCTCAGGTCGGTGATATCAATGATAATGGAGGTTTTGGCATCGGGCCAGCAGCCGCGGGGACTAAGGCAGCCACTTCATCAGTCGTTAACCTTAAGAAGAGAGAGAAGAACAAGTCGAATAAGAAGGATAGATCGAGGTGATGTGAGATAATGTATAGTTGTAGTTTCATTTTCAATCATTAATTAATTAATGACGATTTTAATTTACATGAACTCGACATTTTAATTTTATTAGGATTAATAGGTTTTAAAATTGAAATATTTTATAAATAACTTGTTAAATTCATAGATAAAAAAAATTTCTAAAATCATAATTAATTTAATAATTTATGTTTAATTTTTGCTTGTTTAAATTATTTAAATTCATACTATGCTAACTATAATGATTCATATTAATTATAATTAACTTTATAAATTTATAACAATTATAAAATATGGATGTATTAAAATATATTTAAGTGATATTAATTCTATATTAAATATTTAATTACTTAAAACTATGTTATTAATTATTATTAATGATGTATGCAAAGTAAAAACCTATTTTTTATTTTTTTCATTATATCTGAATTAATTACGAATACTCAATATATCAAATTTAGAAATAATGATGTCAATTTATTATATATTTGATGAATTAATACCAACACATATATATATATATATATATATACCAAGTATGTCATTATATTCATGAGATAACTAAACTAAGGTAGATGTTATGTTAACTAAAATCAGCTTTAAGCGAATAGATATATATATCGCAATTGCACTAAATACATAATTATAATTAGTTTGTTGATCAGAACTAACCGATTGTTTTGTACATGATTAGCTTTAGGGCTACGTAGGTACTGTACAGTATCACCGTCTGCTCTAATATGTCTGCAATAATCAAATATGTTCTCTGAATTGCATACTTTTCAGTGCTATATTTATCTATATTTCAAAGATACCTGAGAATTATTAATTAGTAAATTAAAATAATTTAAAAAATTATTATTTCTATGAAATTTAATATAGAAATCAAATCATTAATCATTTAATTTATATAATTATAATTATATTAGTTTAAATAAATAATTTATGAATGAAATATGAGTGTAATATATATATATGTATATATTATTTCAAATGTAATTCATTAAAATAAATTTTAGAATTAAATATTAAAAAAAAATTAAACATACATTCTATTATCATTAAACCTCATGTAAATAAGCAGAATGAAAAATATTTAAATAAATTCCACTGTATAAAAATACTATCTATTATAAATATTATAACTATAATATAATTATTATAAAATAAACTACATTTAACAAGTCTTAAATCTGTTAAAGTACAAAATTAAATATTCTAAATATTTATAATATAAAGTAATTACTTTAATTTATATTATACGAATTTGCATAATGTGAAATTTATTATATAATTTTAAATATTTATTTATATATTCAGTTTAAATAATATATATTATTTGTATATAAATTTTTAAAATATAGTGCGTAACCATGCCATACATTACGGCTAATCTTACACTATATCATGATTTAAACATTAGTAATGTATTTAAATCATTCATTTTTAAAAGGGTTCCCTATAAAATTATTCTAACTTAGAATTAAAGTTTCGATAATATATTTAAATAGATATATGTACTCTCCTAGATATCATATGAACACGTATACCGTTAACGGGCAAACAATAGACTAATGATATCCTATTAGTCTATTGTTTGCCCAATAGATACATTTGTCTAATAACAATAGCTCCTTAACAATAACAATAGAAAACAAGTGCAGCGTAACGATATTCTGTTCATTTCGTATTATTTTTGTTTATTTCACATATGCGTTAACGGTCGTAAATATTTCACCTTAAAAACTCGACTATATATTTGCTTAAATAAGGCATCGATCGATCAACAGACACCCTTATAAAGACAGCACCGTGCCAATAGAGAACAATATTCCCTAATAATAATAGCCTCTCCTAACAAACCCACAAATCCCCCCGTTAACAAACATAATCAACCCCGTTAACGTTACCCACTACATGTCGTATCGTAGCCCTAACCTGAAGTCCGGGGGTAGTCCGTCTACAACTAACCGCGGCGTTGACTCCGCAGCCGTGAATCCAGCCTCTTCGTCTGATAACAGAGATGAAGCCGACAGTCCTAGCAGCGTCATCAAAACTAGGCCAAGGTGCGATAGATAGATCAACTAGTAGAGTTGTGGTAGTGGTACCCAGCTAACAGTAATAGCCTCATAATAGCAACGTAATAGCATAACTAATAGACTCAAATGTTTACATCGTTCTAATATAATTATAATAATAGCAACATAATATCAGCAAAATAGCATTACAAATCAATAGCAGCATTATAGCAGCATAATATACTTTTAATGGAAACATAATAACAGTACAAATTAATAGCGCATAAGTGAATTTTAATGGAAACATAATTGCACAATATAAATATTTGAGGCTATTATTTATGATATTATGCTGCTATTATAAGGCTATTACTGTTAGCTGGGTAGTATCTATGTAGTAGTTTAAAGTGCATACACAGGATCTGTACAGATGTTATATTGTATCAATGTAAACTAGTTTTATATTAAATAATTATCATAAACATAATGTGTACTACTCTCTACTGACAAGTTCTTTATAGTGAACCTATTCTTTTTATTTTCAGAATCTTATTCTTATAAATAATTTGTTATATTATTCATGCATTCTGACATGCACATAACATGATTGTATTCACAAGGCGATCTATTCTAATGTTTCATTTCGCAATTATTTATTTTCTATAATTTTTCTATATATTATTTATTAATTAAAATATTTATTAATATATTTTAGTGTAACACTATATTTACTATAACTCAATCTTAAAAAATCTAAAATGTTATTATTCTTATTTACTATTTATCTATATTTGAATATCATTTTTGATTAGTACAATTATTATAAATGTGTAAACTTCAATGCCTTCAATGCTTCAATGCTTAGTACACAGCATGTCACTCATTCATTTCACTTGTCAATCAAATATGTATACCTGTCAATCAAATATGTATACCTGTCAATCAAATGTTTAGCACACCTCCACCTCGGAGTGAGGCTTTCGAAGATTTCAAGAAAACCGCCGGCAACGAAATTAAGAAAATATACGACAGTAATAAAGAGGTTCATAATGGAAACCCTCTATATCTCTCTACATCCCACTATCTATCTCATTCTATCTCCCTAGCACTCCTCCTCTCTCTATCTCTCTCACTCTTCCTAGCTCTCCCTCTACCTATATATCTCTCTAACTTCCACTCTACCCTTCTCTCTCTATCCCTTTCTCTCTCTATATCTCACTCTATATCTCTCTTTATCCATCCCTCCATCGTTGCTGACTATTCGTCATTCTAAATATAACTATGCTGATCATAGATTAATCATAAAATTAGCAATAATTAAATATAAATTCTACTTGTATATTTATTATTATTTCTAAACTTAGTAAATTTAACAATTTAAACATAATAAAAAAAAATAGATACATTTAATTCAGGAGTAAATAATATTCTCTATCTATACTAATATACAGAGATCTTATTGACCTAGGTCATATGACAGCTGTCATATGAATATATACGATTACAACCTCATAACCTTGAACGATATAATTACTGCCTTAATACTTAATATTTTAGTAATACATTTCCTAAATTAATTACTATTACAATTTAATGCATAATATTCGCCAACATATCAAAATATACTCCTGTTATCAAACATATCTGTATTTCTGACTCCGAGAGATTAAAACTAGCATAATATAATATTATAATAACTAAAAGATTTTAAATTTTATTCTACTGGCAATATGGATTTTTAAATATGACAAATAATTATACATTGAAATAATAAAAATATTGAAGAAAATAAACCTATTAAATATATATTAAATAAACATACATCAATAAGATATTATTATAATCTTTGGTCCTTTCTTAATTTGACTATTGCAATGGGCTTAATTTAGCCAATAATGATAAATCGAATTAAAAGATTTAATAATATATTAAATATTAAACACTTATTTAATAATGAATTAATCTTGTAGTATCAAGTATATATGTGTATATGTATATACTCTATATAATAATATCAGAATTTAGGCATGTCCAAGGTAATCGAAGAAGCGCAATGCTTATCTAGTCGTTTACCTGAAACATATTCCTAATTAACAATTATGAGGAGAACAAAAATAAAAGTAAAATTTATAAAATATAGAAGTAAAATATGTAATTTTATAAATCTTATAAGAATCATGAGAATATAAATAATATAAATCATAAAAATATAAATAACTTTAAAAATAATATTAAAAATAAATAAATTATAAATAAAAAAATTAATAGTTTAAGAAATTAAAAGTATAATTGGAGTATATATATATGTTAGTTTTGAATGCTGTATACAGCTGTATACAACTATAGTTAAAGATTACTAATAAATTAGATCCAGAGTTGCCAATATTATGTTGAAATTAATGATGGTATATGATGTATCAACTTCAAGGATATGGGTACGCCAGTTCCAATGCCTTAGGGATATTAATACCGCCAATAATAAGAACACTGACAATACTTGCCCACTCCACAAGTATATCCCACCCCCCGTCACGTATTATAATCATATCAAGTCCAAACATATTAGCCATAGAAAAAATATAATGAAAAAAAAAAAAAACTAATATATATATATTTCAATAAGTATAAAACTCCTCATAATGTCATTCATCATATAATCATAAAAATGTAAAGAAAAATAAATTAATATAAAAATCTAGGAATATAGATATAAAATAATTGTCAAATTAAAAATTAAAAGACAAATCCTATTGAATAAAACAATTAAACATAATTAAAAATAACTAAAAAAATAAATAAATAGCTATATTATATACAAAAAGTTAAAAAGAAAATTAAGTAAATTTATAGTAAGTCGAACAATGTAAACACATTTTTTTTAAATATTATAATAAGTCAAGAAAAAAACAAATACATTTGTTGTAATTTTATATTATGTCAAAATTATCTTAATAATAAAAAAAATTTATAAATAATAAAAAAATAAAAATAAAAATTTAAATTTAAAATTATAAAAAACATACAAAAATGTTTGTTAAATTTATATTATGTCAGAAATAAAAATAAAAATAAAACAATAAAAAAAATTAAAAATAATTATTTTGACAAATCTTCCTTTTTAAGTCATTTTTAATTCAAGAATATATTTTTTAACACGTCTTCCAAACGATTTAATACACCTATTTTTTGTCAGTTGAATGAATATATATACTATCAACATTAACATATATATGCCATTTCTTTAAAATCGTATAGTGCACTATCATAAATATCATCTCTTCTCTCGATACACTTAAATAACCTCATGCTAAGAACGTCCTCTGATCCAATTCTTGAAATCCATAAAAACTCCTATATTATCATTTCAATACATTGCCTCTTGTATAGTCCTCCCGATACTATTAAATAGATAACATAAGTTACCTAATGTAACTTACTCTTATATTTAGATAGACATTTATAAGCAAATACTAAGAAATACACAGATTAATTATTATACAATACTAATATACTAATACTTCAACACTACTACTGTACTAACTTATTACATATATACATTTTAACAAGGCAATATTGTTTATTCATTTTTTAGATTTGCCTACCTATCATTTATTTATTCAATAATATATATTCTATTATAGTATATATATATATATATATATATATATATATATATATATAGTATATATATATACAATAATATATAAAAAAATAATAATGTTAATTTTTTTGATTGGGTACAATATATTGATATTTATGTATAAATAAAATACCTTACCTTACGTATATAGAAATGCACACACACACACACATTCACTCACATTCACTCACACATACCTACACACATATAGTAACCAATACACACAAACACGCACTCGTTCTTACACCCAACTACTCGCATCACCCCAATTTATATACTCATGCACATAAACACACACTCACACATATTGTTATTGTTATTGTTATTTTAGTGGAGTCCTTTCATCCCATCCAGAAACATAAATAAAGTTTTTACTTATAACCATTTATGGATTTAATATAACTAATATATATTTATATAAATTCCTTCATTCGAACATACATATAACAACAAATACACAAATTCTCAGTCACAAACACACAACACCCCATACATAGTCAACAATAAGAGCCTACCGCTGGAAAACTTTATTTCTCTCCCCTCTTCTTTATATCACTCCCTTAATTTACCTTAACCCCTCCCCCTTTTATTTTCCAAAAACACTCACACACATCCCTATAGAGGATCTTTAGACTACAAATAATAACTTGATCTCCCTCCCCTTCCCTATCTCTCTATCGCCTACCTCTATTCCTTCTGCCCACGTACATATACATACAAATACGATACACCCACACCTGTGAACACACATAACCTGCTGACGTTAGCTCACAATAAAATAACTGTTTTTCTAACCTCTTCCCATCCCTCTCTCTATCACATCTCCCTGCCCCTCCCTATCCTATAAACATAAATACACACGCGTTCACACAGAATCAACTGACTGAGATGAGAGCCTAAACCAGTGAGCCTTACCCTACCTTAATCCCCCTTCCCTCCTTCCCCTCTCTCCCCTTCCTCTCTCCCCCTCCTCTCTCTCCCCTTCTGTCGCCTACATATACACACCTACACCCACACCTCAACACAGAACCTACAGACCAAGATGAGAGCCTACAGTAAGATTGCCAAGCAGATGAACTCTTCCAAAGCGGAGATGTTCGACTGCAAACATATATTGAACGATAAGAGCTTCAGTAGAGAACAATGTTGGTATTCAGCACTATGCTGCACCACTACTATAATAATATCAGGGTATGGCTATTATTCAGTAAGTAATACAATGAAATAATTATATTATTTTACTTTTTCTTAACGATATATTAATTTCACTATATATTACTATATATATATATAAATATATATATATATATAATATGAATCTAATTGTATAATATTAGTTGATTCTCGTAATAAAATAGTTTAATATATTTCATACTCGTACAATAAATAATAATCTCGTATATAATTACAATTCAATTTAACAACCATATAACAATCATTTTAAGGTGTTAAATTTTTACTTCTGTTACCAAATTTAATCTACTATTTTTAAAATAATAAATATTTCATTACTTCCATATATATATCCCTAGAAGTTGTCAGTATTAATATCATTATCAATAGTAATATTATATAACTAACAATATTATTTTATTAAATTGCCTGATCTCATTTAAACCATGGATGCCTTAACACGAGAGCATTTTAGAAGCAATAGAGCCATATATGGTTATAAGTAAAAGCTTCATTTAAGTTCCTAGATGGGATAAAAGGACTCCACCAAAATAAAAATTGAATAATACAATAAATATTTGTATTAATTTACAAAACTCTTGTAGCCTAATTCCAATGTTCATTAGATATACAGGAAACCAGCGAATACAGTCAACCAATCATATCGGAGGAAGAATACAACCTTCATAAGCGTATCAAAGACTCTAGTAATACCTACAAGGTCGACCTCGTCGAAGTGCAATCGTTGAAGGTCGAAATCAAGTACATACAAAAGAAAGTGGACCAAAGTAAACATCGCATGGTGAAAGGTTTCCACCATTGCTCTCCTTGATAATAATAATGATATTCTCAATGTTTATTATGTAACAATTATAAAGTATATATAAAATATTTTTTAGAATCAACCTATATTATTCTTACTATATTCAATGGATGATTAAGTGGTTTATATTTTATAATACGCATTTTACTATTCACATATTAATATTTATTATTTTTAACTAGTTTAGTTAATAACAATTCTTTGACAACAACATTATAGGAATGTATAAGATATAGTATGATTGCCTTTATAACAACTCCTAATCTCCTCTGTACATCTTTATAACAACAACTATTCACGTATAACTACGATGATAGTAGTATTGTAATTTCTACATCGATGTGATATCAATATTCATTATTGATGTACGTATCGTTAGTATTCATTCATATACATAATAGTAATAAATAGTAATACATCCGAATGACAACCGTGTTGATAATCAATGTACTGATAATAAACTACAATGCCAATATCAATAATTACATTATTTTAGAGATCTAATTAGAATACTATAATAATACTCCTTAATAATATCTATAATAATACTAATATAATATCTATAGTAATACTCCTTAATAATATCTATAATAATACTAATATAATATCTATAATAATACTCCTTAATGATATCTATAATAATACTAATATAATATCTATATAATACTATTACTACACTATTGCTATGTATACAATAAGCTTGGTAACCGCGAACTCCTCTCTCACCGCCAGAGTTTGAAAACTGGTACAACGAGACGTTCCTGTGCGCTCCGTTCGACGGCCAATCAGAACCCACCGTTATAGAACTGGGCTACGGTAGCAGACGAGGCATCGCGAACCTTAACCTCAACGAGATCAATATCGTTAGTCGATCCACTCTACTTCGGGTGGAATACACTTATATACTATTGTTTAGAAGACAACTATGAAGGTGTGAACCCTAAGGGTGTCACGTAAGGATGTAACAGTGCTGATATATAGAGAATTTCATCTTAATTTAGATCGATCCTTTTAGAAATAAATTTTGCCTCCAAAGTTTGTTCTAAAGCTGAAGCAACACTTGCATTGATAATAATGATTGTGTTTATCGATCAAACAGATTTTATTCTTACGAATATTTGCCAATTTGACCTCAGCTTTAAGGGGAACAAACTTTTACATTTAAATTGACTCATCTAAATTTAAGATGAACCTTCTTTATACAACAGTACTGTTATGATTATATTTATTCGACTACCTCAGTATGATTAAGTCTTATAGGGGGTTCACATCAAAAAACGTACGTGTAACTGCAACTTCAAATGATTCATTCACAGCAAATTTGAAGTAACAGATTTTTAAGTGTTCACATCAATTCCGTGTTTTTTAGTCTGTCGTAAGGGTAGACATATATCGCCACCTATATTTAATGTACTACTATATTAATATAATTATTTCATACAACTTATTCCTATAATAATATTATTAAATAATTAACTGATATATATTTATTATAATATATAATAAAGTAATATATATTTAAATTAATTTATTTATATTCTATATATATTATATATATATATATATATATATATATATATATATATATATATATATATATATATATATTTATTATATTATATCACAATTCAATAAATAAATTTATTACACATATAGTCTATTATAGTAATGTTATATATGTTATATTTACCGGTGCAATGCAATTCTTTTGATAGTTGTTCGGTCAACTGCACTCGCTTATATTTATTAGAATACTCTTTAAGTTTATTATTCCATAAACATGGATTGTTTTTATAGTATGTTATTATCCCTTCCCTTATTCTTTCCTTTTCCTTAATTTATTAGAATTATCCATTTTAGTTTTTATTTAAAAATTTAATTCAAACACTATGCCATGTGCTATAAAAATTTGAAATAAATATTATATTTAGAAATATGATATCATATAACGCCACCTATTATAAAGAAAAGGGTTCATTCTGCTTATTAATTTATTCATTCTAGCTGTTCTCTCTAATTCTGTGTGTTGTTACGTACAGAAAAATAGGATTAATCCTATTTCAGAAAACGTTCAGAAAACGTTCATAAATCCTAACTTCAAAATAGGAATGTGACTCATAACTTCAAATTTTCTGTGAATGAATCATTTAAAGTTGAAGTTACACGTACGTTTTTAAAAACGGAATTGATGTGAACCCCCTATTACGCACCAATGATAGATGTGCATTCATGCTTTATCCCAGTCCACCATTGTGGTTCATAATCTGTACACTATGACCCATACCATTGCATCATCAATGCATAATGTTGAATGTAAACAGGTAGAAATGCTTCCTATTAACGCGATGTATCTCACTAATACTACATAACTAGAATACCTTATTATATATATATATATAATTTATGTATATGGAAATATGGTATATTTATTTTTAAATGTATGTTACCCATAATTATTCCATGAAATGATGTATATAATATAGTGCTTCATGGTTTTAACCCCTTGTCCGTAGTGGATTATTATTATTCACATGAAACAAGCAACTAGTTATAGAGTATTGGTAGTACTTGGTACGATTGTTTAACTACCTATACCTCAGGATGAAGATGAAGGTGAAATGTTTGACAGACTACAGAGGGAGCTGCTCGCAAACAATGAGGACATGCTGGCCTTCACGAAGGCGAAAATGAAAATGGATAAAAAGGTTGTAGATGTTCAATCACAATTTATTTTTCTAATACTTTTTTATATAGAAATTTATATTTTAAAATTGTTTAATAATGTATGTCAAAATTCTGAATACATTTTATTTTCTTATTATAATAATTATATATTATTATATGTAACATTCTAAATATAGCAAACTTAATTAAAAATGTATATATTAATTTAAGTCTACTGTTATCATTGTATTACATTTATTTATTTAAAATACAATATAATTGTTAAAATATATCATCAAAAAAATGTCAACTCTAATTAGTTTTTTTGTAAATCTAATTTTTCGTATTAATATTAATTTAAAATTAATTATTTATATACTATCCTCGTTTTGCTAAACTATTATTGAATTAATAATTAAAATATTGTAGATAAATTGTTAAATCTTAAACGAAAGTATATTCTTTAGATTATTTTATTAAGTTAAAATAAATTACAATATATATATTATGATAATAACAATACATGTATACAGGAGAAATACATGCATGCTCTGGGAGCTAGCTACAATAATATGACTGGAGTGCCAAAACGTTTACTACGAAATAAACCACCTACGACTCTACACATTGAATATTAGGCAACGCCCCTTTCTCTAAGCTCCTCCCATTTTTATTATAGGATGGCTAGATAATCACTAGTTTATCCTCCAATTTGATATTCGACCAAAGATAATTATTTTACAATCATATATGATAGGCTATATCCCTTAGATATTTCAGTGATATTTTAGTATTAATCTTAACTGTATTATTATAATGTGATTTTTAAATTTGTAATAGCTCATCATTATTGCAAATAATTTAAATATAATATATATGTAGCGAATTGTATTATATTTCTAATTAAATAAATTATTTAATTATACGAATTTAATTTTTAAATAAATATAATATTGTATAATGAATCTATAATATAAAATTACATATAGAAAATTAACGGAAAAATATTAAATATAATAAATTTTATAAAATGTATTTTAATACCTAACTAATAATAACTCAGACTCGAATGTACCAAGAAAATTTATCTGAGATATCGAGTATGGCTTTACATATATTTAAAAAATTACAAAACAAAACAAGCTTCATAAATACTCAGAATTAACTGTGTATATAACAGAAAAGAATCCGCTATTCTGTTGATACATATCTTTTGAATATATTATACATATATTATACATATATTATATATAAACTCCCTTACAATTTTTTAATATATACACTATTTAAATATTGCTTGTTATTTTTTTGGGATTACCATACATTGTAAGATACTAACTTATTTAAATATAGACCTTACCTATTATATATAATAATTATCATATATAGACCACAATTATATTACATATAAACAAAATTTAAATAACCATTAGTTTATAACTAATACATATTTGTAATATGATGTAATGTAGAATGTTGTTTTATAACATCTATTAAAGACTCTAGACACAAATTAGTGGATTGAAGTTATAATATAAATAGTCATCAATAATAATTCATATACGAAATAGGCAACAAATTACAAGAATGTCAATATTGTAGTCGTAATCATTTCTGGGAAATATAAGCCATGCAGGGATACTTCACAGTTAAAATTTAAATGTGATATCATGTAGGTATGATAGGGCAGCGTTCCATAGAAGGTATATTATCTAATGTATTATTTAATATTAACGTTATTGTTAGTGGAAGTTACTCTGGTGTTTCTACTTACTTTAGCCAATATCTGTTGTATATCTGTGCTGTGTAGTGCTAATTGCATATATGTATGTAGATAGGTATATAAATATGTCTATAGATATATATGTATGGATAACACAGGGATTCAATGTGCAAGTGTTTATTAGTATAAGGGAAAGTAGTGTGTGGTATAGTGAAGCAAGGAGTATGGAGTACTGAACCTCGAGTGTAGAAACCCGGTGTTCTTATAGGGAGCTGTGAACGCACGCTTATACGATAATTATCATATTAGGCAATTGTATTGGAATGCGATAGATTTCGATAGTGCGGTATTGCGCGCGCTCACACTCATTAATTTGACAATAACAATTTGTGGAATAAACCCAGTGTGGTAGGGACATTGGTATATATATGGGCACACACTATATATGCCGATAAGAATAACCGCGAGTATGCAATAGCACGTGGTATCGCGTTAGGATATGAATATATATGTATTTAGAGATATATGCATATGTATATATATATGTGTATAAAACAACGGAATATATTGTATATATATGGGTAATATATATATAACAATTTTACCCAAGTAGAGCAGTTTATTATTATTATATATATTGATGCAAGTGTTCAAATCATTGATACTGTGATAACCCGTAGCGATGGCTGCACTCGAGTGATGCTAGGCTAGCTGATACGATGTAAAATGGCATGAAAGTGAGAACAATGATACAGAATGAAAGATAAAAAAATGGCGAGTTACTTACGTTGTTTAGGAATAATTTATTTTCAAACTCTCGGATATTACGTATATTTCATTAAATGATATTAGTACCTAGCTGGCAGATGATATCAGTTAATATTACATAACTTATACTTCATGTATGAAGAACTTATATGACTAATGCCATCATATTTACTATTTATATCATAGTTCACACCTCTAAGATACTAACAATATTGCAATCAATATAAAATTCTCGTATAAGAATTGATATTTTGATAACATTTTATTTCAAATATCGGAACTTCGATGCATATTACGATCGGATGCTCCGACAATATTTAGTTAAAGGTATCGGCAAAAATTATCAGAGTTACAGACAATTGAATGGATATTGTAGATGGATATCGGAATTTACGATAACCTGTGCTTGTCTCGTGATCTTTACAGATCTATGTCATCGCAAGTGTCATCAGATATTCTTAATAGAGAATTCATCGAATACTTGACAACTTATTTAGTAAATTGAAGTCCGTTATACTACGTTGAAGGTTATAGATCGCTGTAGTTTACTTTGTAACTAATACCTAATAGTTTATATATAAATACTTTAAAAGTTTATAGCTAATGAAGAGACGTAATAATATGGCTGCCATTGATTCAATCATAATAGTGCTCCGTATTTACCATGAAAGTTATGGACTTAGGGTAAGATGTTGTAGTAGTAAAGTTAGTCATATGGTAAGTAGACTAAACGGTTGTATGTCCATCTTTCTACATTTCCATTTTATAAAAATCGTACAAGTTTGTATAAATAATTATAGACGCATCTAACTTAATTTATAAATATAATTATTATAAATATATTAATATTTATTAAATATTATAATTTAATTTAATCAATAAAATAGTTAAATAATAATACTCGTATGTTGTAATCGATATGTAAAAATACTTCATTAAATATAAATAAAGTAATATTTGCGAAGACGTGAAATATATAATACAATGTTATGGCGTACGAAGTTGTGTAAGAATTTGGTAAGAGAATACATGTGTAAGGATACGGTAACAAATCACAATTAGATGCATGTATACAATATGTGTATCACAGTTAACAGAATTATAACATAGTAACAATAATAAACATGAACGTTTGTAAATTAATCAGAAGTATTATTTGCAGTTAAAAGGATGTACAAATAGTAATAAATAAATATATATATATTTATCTATATAGAAAACGATAGATGCAATTTATAGTACGGTATACATACATAGTGTGTACACTTTACTAAAGAGTTCATCTTTCCAGAGAGAGAGAGAGAGACTTGATCATAGATTATCGAGGATGAAGGCAGAGCTTTCACTGGACTGTAGTAATTGTTTAGCGACCTCTGGAAGGGAAAGGTCGCAGGTCGCAATCTTGTAAATAAACACGATGTCGTGGTAACGCAATAACAGCGAGGAGAGTTGTCTCTTCCATTGCGCGGAGTCATTTGCTTTCTGAATATAGCTGTGGGTTGGGTCGTATAGATAATATATAAATTCAGTATCGAATAGAGTATTAAAGAGGTAGCAATGGATGACATTGTTAACAGTTGTTACAACTATATTACAAATCAAGATCATAAATAATTAAATTAAATTTAAAAGCAATATAAGAATATATTAATAAGGCATTTCTTTATATATAAGATATAACTAAATGCATTTCTTTATATGTAATATGCTTTATAAAGTTAAGATATAACTAAGGCTAGGTTCATGTAAAACTAAATATTCATGTCAACGTAGAATATAGATGTAAGGAAATAGTGGACAATACTTACATCGCGACCAGACTCTTTATAATATCTTGCGTTAATTTCAGGTGACGAATGAACTCATTAAGATAGGTGGTGTTATTTTTAATGATGTAATGTTCAAATAGAATGTCGGCCCACAATCTATGTTCCTTGTACGCGTTGCAAACAATCAAACACTGTATGGGATGAGGTGATCATTTTGATTATAAATATAGTTGCGATTAAAAATGATTAATGACAGTTATAAAATATATGAACTTATATATAATGTGATTTATATTTTTTTAATTTTTATAAATTATATTGTTAATAAATATATATATTTTTATAATTATAATATTTATATGTATATTTGTATTTATTATATATATATAATATATTATATATATGTATGTCTACATAATATTAATTCTAAATGCACTATCGTTTAACTATATTCGATTCCTAACCTCATAGAAGTTAGTATGGCTCATACAAAACAGCCCTACCCCCTCCCTGTCCATGCGAAACAATATCGCATTACTGTCCAGAAGTTTAATTTGTAGAGCTACTAGTTTCATCATCGCAACGCAGTCTTCTGATAGGTTCACGCATCTCTCCTATGTGTATTGTTGTTGTTGTTATTGTGTGATAGAACATGTATGTTAGTGTGAGTCTGTGTGTGTGTGTGTCTGTGTGTGTGTCACGAGTCGCTAATCGTATTAATTGATATAGTTTATTGAGAGGTATATAAACAAATGAAATAATAAAACAATAATTTAACAAATACATGAATACAAAATAGTATATATATATATATATATATAATGATTTATTAAGGCCATAGTACAAATAGTAGAAGAGTTAAAGATTACATGTGAAAATACGACAAGAAAAATGATAGAGAGGATTCTGATACTACTATTCAACCAATGTTTCAACTTTAAAGTTGTAGAGAAGATAAAATCTATGATTCTGACCGTTAATATACAATATTTAAATTGTCAACATCACACAATAATACCTTCCGATGATTATTGTTAACCTATTTTGTTAAAACAGTATTTAAATAAATAACAATAAAAATAATAACAAGAAACATTAAGATTATCACAAGGTATTCACTTTAACTAATTTTAGGCGCGTTGACTCAAACGATATCTAAGCAATACAACTAACATTAGTTATATTATACTATACTAAACAATATAATAATTATATTATACTAAACATCATTCATTAAAACTAAACTAATTAATTAAAATGAATTATTATATAATATTATAATTATTAATACTTATAATTCTGTTTTAATTCTAAATAAGAATCTTATATAAATAGTTTATTATAGATTATATGTATTATATAGATTATATGTATATAAATAGATTAATTATTAATTACATTATTGACATATAAAGATGTAACATTTTGTGATGTTATTGTTAACGCAAGTTATTACCAACGCAAGTTAAATACTAGGATATGCGTGTTTAATGTAGGCTAAGTTTGCATATGTACGGTGATAAGATGACACTCTTAGCGGTAATGTTACGTAAGTGACCTTGAGGAAAGCTTCCGAGGCGTCGTTATAGTACTGAATGCTCTTGTGAAGGTTATTCAGGACGGCTTCTTTGTTATTTTCTGTATGTGGAAATGTGTGGAATTATAGCAGAATGCTAAATCACGATAGATTGGAATATGGGTTATTTACAATAATGTATACCGTTAGTTATTTAAAGAATGTATACACTACTAACTACTGTAGGGAGGTTAGTATAGATGTATATGTTCTACTTTAAAAGGTAAATATTTATTTAAATTAATTCTTATAAATACAAGAAATTATAAATATAATGAAGTGTAAAATTAATAAATACTTCAATATACATTAAATATTATATACATTATATAAATATAATGAGTAAATATTATAAATAATGATTATTGATTTCAATTATTTAAAGATTAAAGAAATCAATTATTATTTTAACATTTATCAAGTTTTAGAACTGATATGAATGACATAATATATCAATAATAAACTACAAATAGGTGATTATAATCACAATATAGGTATTACATAATGTACTGCATAATAATGACGTAATGACTGATCAACTATGTATTAATATTGCATAATATCAAGATTCAATAATACAGTTATGTTAATTAACAAAGAAGCACACGAATATAGCTAGTTGGATTAGTGATATTGAATTATAAATAATACAATACAATTGTTTTATTATGCTGCTACAATACATATATATATAAATGTATTTTAATGGGTGACAACAACAGAAAATATGCTATAGCGTATTATGAAACCCTTTAGTAGGAAAAGGCATATTAATATTATAAACTAGAACACGATAAAACAAATAAAATTCTTCTAATAATTATTAATATTATTATTATTATATATATATATATATATATATATACATATGATATACGTTGAATATGACAGACCTATATTATAGTCATTGCAGTATTCAGCATACTGTCGACACCTGTTGAGCAGCGACGTACTAATCAGCCGATAGCGCGTATAGTACAGCGAACACATGCGTATGATGTCGCGACAGATGCTGTCATCTTCGTCGTTGTCGTGGTAACGATGCAGGTAATCCAAGATGGCCACCCTTAGTCTGTCATCCTATTGGTCGGATTATTAGTTAGAGAGCGTGTTGAATGTTACGAATTGAATTATTAAGAATAATATTTAAATAAATCTTTACAAAATAACAACTTGATTTTAATTTCTTAATAAAAAATTATAAAGCGAAGTATTTAGTGTAGGTAAAATATGTAAGTAATAAATAAGTATGAACAGAATTATCAACAGGAGATGTAATCGTAATGAATCATATTTAGACTATCGTTATTGTGATAACTTCATCTGATCATTATTCATAATGAACGTTGAACAATGAAATAGTATTCCACTGATAAGAAACGATAAGATAAATTATTAATCGTGTACCCGGCGTGACCTTTTGAACTCCCTTACGAAACAACAACTCAAACTGGCGTCTAGTGTAGAGGATGTCGAATATGTAGGTCATCTCTCCGTAATTAGCGAGATTTGTCAGGATGTGAACCTATGAAGGTGTGGCAGCACTAGCGTTATGCCTTAGGCTGTTTAGTATACCTCATTAATAGTATTATTAGCTAATAATAAAGTTTATTGAATTACTGGTTATATATAAAAAAGAAAAAAAATAACATATAATTATATATATATAGTATAATTATATTATATGTATAGTATACCATATATATAATTATATGTTATTTTTTTTCTTCTTTTTTATATATAACCAGTAATTCAATACAATTTTGATCTATCTATCTGTCTATCTATATTATTCAAATAAAAAATGGATGTTGGCTGAGTTTATTTATAAGGTTGCAGCGAACTTATGAACACTATTTATAAAAATGTATTAAAACTGTTGTACAAAGCTTAACAAACATCAGGAATAACACGCTTTAGTGGTATACGTAACAATGCAAGTGAATATTTACATTAAAGCCACGCTATAACCTTTGACATATAGTTGTAATGTATAGTAAATAGTGCTCTCTGCATATGTTAGTTTACTTATTTAATGATTAAACAATGATCTAATATAATTATTATATATATATATTAGATTGTAAAACTTATGTTAGATATATATATAATTAATTTACGAATAAAAGTTTATATAGTTCATTTTAATTGAAACCATTAGTTGATATTCGTATATTTTCTCCATTTTATTAACTGCACTTTTACATTCCCTCAAAACTTCCCAAATACCTGTAATCATTAATCATAACAATAACAATATAACAGTTACTCAATAATTATATAGGTTCATTGCGATTTAACATAATAATATATTAATAAGAAATAAAATTAAATAATTATAAATATTGATATATATATGATAGATATATATATAAATAACTGATATAAATGATTAATAATTTCATAATATATTTTGATTATGCTTAGAAGTAAACAAACACATTTACTGGTATCAGACAGGCACCTCAACAGAAGGACTACCACTATTGTTAATATGAGGTCACAAGGGTCACATGGGTCGAGTAACACATCTACCTCCGCCTAGTATTAACATAGCTGTCAATAATCATAAACTCAAACGCATAGTATATAAAGATAACTGCATTATATTTATTTATTGTCGAAATATAATCTTTATATGCTACCTATAAAATGATATGTACAACGGGTATGAGTACGGGTATGGGTATGGGTATGGGGTTAACTACTATTATCAAATACAATAAATAAGTATGTCTAAATACAATATAAATATAATTACTTATTTGACATAATCTCTGATACAAATTTGTATATGTTAACATATAGAATGTAAATTTCATATTTAAATAAAATCTCAAGCTGTGTCGCATTAATATTTGTAATATAATTTGTTATTAATAAATATTTATTAAAATGGTATGTTCATTATTCGTATATTTTATATCTTAAAAAAATTAACTGTGAATATGACCTATAATGGACACAATTTCACCAAAAAACTGTATTATTTGGAGTACCACAAGGATATGATCTAGGTCCCTTCTACACAATCTAACACACACACACAGTGTGAGCCTACCTTCCATGTTGCAGGCCTGGATGTAGCAACAATGCGAGGTGATCAGAAGTTCTACTGCGGCGTTAAGGCAGCTCAGGAAAGAGGCGCTCGCTTTAAACTAGACGTGAGGGGCGGGGTGGTAAGGCTGGTTATATAGAGGTTACGGTGGGGTGAATGTTAGCGCTACGGATAGAACTGATATAAAACATACTAATCATTACTTAGAAGTTTGTTTTTGTTTATAATAAGTATTAATACAAACATTCATATTCAATATTAAATATTATTGATTCATTGAATGATAAAAATAGTAGTGAATATTATTCAATAATCTATTTTGTTCTAAAGGGCTTCTATTTGTTCGTAACAAATATATCTTTACATTATTCATCTGCCCGGTGTATTAATGATTCACATTTGACGAAGTAAATAATGAACTGAGACGATACAAAGGTTCCCCCTATTGGATATTAACCTCGCCATCTCCGATGACCTCTGTGGATAGAGTCGCAGAGGTCAAAAGGTCGTGAGCGCATTTCAACAGGCCCTCACCCAGTAGAGAAGTGTTGTCGCACAGCTGTCGATGGTGTATATGATAATGTACGCTATGTCGGAACAGGTATACTTGCATGTAATATATGTGTACGCGCAAGTAGGAAATTGTATGATTCAAAGTTAATAAACATTTAAACTCCCTTTAATTAAACATTCAAAACACAATATATCGATATTTGCAGGTGACTTTAATGCTCACTTGGTCCATACCTCATGCAACATGTTCTCATAATATGATATTGTCAACAGTATAATATATATTAATTACCTTAATCAAATTTATATAAAAAAATGTATTGTTCATTGTTTTTATTTCAGATAATTATACATATCTACAATTATTTATAAAGTTGTGTATACAAAGTTTATAGATAAAATTGAAATTATTAATATTAATTAATTAATTTGTAATTTAATGTGTAATTATTTATTAATGAGTAACTATTTAAAAAAATGATAATATTTATTATTATTGATGTATTAATTAATTAGTCATTAGTTAAATAGTTTATAATTAGTAAAAAGTTAGTGAATTATCATTAAATTAAATTAATAAATAAATCATTCAAACTATTATGGGATACTAGTTTTACATTTTCCTGAGAATTTGAATTGGAAATTTATTCATTTAACATCAAGAATAAATTAATTATATGTTATTTGTATAGTATTACTATTATTATATCACTATATAACTCATAAAAACAGATTTATCATAGAAAATTAATAATATTATATAAACCTATATTACTAAATATATCTATATACTTGTATATACTTGTATATAGTAGTAGTACATAAGTACAGCTTATTTTAAAAAGATAAACTTAAAAAATAAGCTTATAATATTAAATTTTTCTTTTAAAAAAAAAAATCTCTATATATGAGGATTTACTACTTTAAATTAATATTTGTATACTCGATGTGTGATTGTAAAATTTTAAATACTTGTAAAGCTTCGAATCCAAAAATGTAAGGCTTCGAATCATTCAAATCCAAATAAATCATTTAAAATTATAGAAAACATTATAAATCCTAAGTTCAAGGTAACATTAATCATCAAAAGATGACGTGACTAATGTTTATATTAATGATAGATTTATCTATATATGAAATATAGTATTTCTTTAAATAAAGCTTATTTAACTATGAAAGAATTCCATATATATTTAATAGATTTTACTTATATGTATTATGTATAGTTTTAAAATTGGTTTTCGAGTCTTGTGTTAAATGATCGACTCAACTCGAAATCAACAATAGGTTCTCGTTTACATACATTTTTACATCAACTCGAATATTTCAGATTCAACTCAACATTTAATTACTAGGACTGGAGGCTCAAGGACTCGAATCTGTACAACCCTACTCCAAAGATTTTCCGAAGGAAAGATATAACACTTACGCGAAATCGTGTAATTCGAATTTGTATACAAAATACCCTGGTGCCACCTATAGCGGGTTACTTTTAGGAACTATGTGTTGTTTATAATGTAAATTCGTATTTAACTATACACTTTTAAAATGTTAAATAATATGCTTTAAATTAATATTTATATGATGAAAACTAAGTGTTCATTACTAATATATAACAAACAAATATGATATGTATGTTTTAAATGCTATAAGTATATATTTAGTGAGTAAAAGCTAATTTATATTGCATGTAATTTAATAGAGCAATGAAAACATTGTTGTATGCAAACAGAGCCGAACCTAAATCTATTTCAGTGATTTCGATACTACTGCTAGCAGCGGTTGGGGCTATTACTAAATTACGTTGCATGCATATGGAGTGTTATATCTTTGCTTCGCAAAATCTTTGCCTACTCTATAGTGGTAACTAGTAATTTCATGCGGAGTGAATTCGTTTGGTTTGGTGATTTGGTGTGCAGTGTAAATTTTACCATTTATAAATAACTATTGTCATTAATATATATAATCATTGCACACGAGATCACCAATCCTCACGAGATTACTTCGCAAGAGATCACTGGTAATCCTCTTTAGTTTGTAGAGTCGACATTTTATTAAGTTATATACATGTACGTATATATATACCATCGAACTAAACTTCAGAAGCTAATAAACTACAGCGCTAATGTCTAACCGAAGTGATGCGTTCAAGGTCGGCGGCGTATAGTTTAGGGTCAAGGTCGCGAACTGTAATGTCTAACACGGAAGAGCTGTGCGGTTCGGTCTGCGTGTAACCTGCGTATAGCTTAATGGAGGCGACCAGTCCTCTTTGTATTAAGGACGTGACCTTGAAAGCGCGATTACGTTACGTATTAAATATTAATATAGGTTAGGTACTTTTATAAGATTAAACGATATATAACACTAGTTTTTATATATAGATACATATATATTTTAAATATATATATTAATGATTATGTCATTAAAACTGTTAGCGATGCTTACCTGAGATGTTTAAGTTTAAACTAACATGGTATAACGCGGTACATGTTTTATTTTACAATTCATATTTTATGTATGAAAATTTAAATAAATAAAATAAATGTGCATTTATCTATCCATCTATCATATATGAATAACATCCCAGATATACAATACCCAATCCCCACTGATATCAAGAGTTAAACTAGTACTATCTGCAGATGCCATATTAGGCAGAACCATTCACGTGATCATTATTAAGCAATGTAATTGTAGGAGGCAAGCTCGTTTGTGTGACAGATATTGTGAAAACCATTTATTAGTATTATGATATCCATTATAAATTAGCTCAACAAGTGTATTTGTATTATTATTAATTCATTGTACGCATTTAATAATTATGTATGAATTCACACATAATTATTATTATCGTAATAACGATATTTAGTAATCTTAAAATTATATTTCATTAATTTAAACATATTTACAATTAATAATGATGTTTTAAATTAATCAATATATATATATATAAATATATCAATGATATATATTAAAGATATAATCACTAGTTTATATATATTTCATTTCTAAATATATATTGATAATATTTAATATTATAAAACATATCTAGAATATACTTATAGGTAATCTATTTAGACAACTACGTATATAACTGTGATGTAAATGTCTAATCTAACTTGATTATTGTCCATATTACTTGTTTCGATGAATGTTCTAGCCAATGAGAGTAGAGCTTCTCTACGACTCTTCGTATTGGTCAGTAATCCAAACAGCACGTCGATTTCGCTCAGCAGAGACTGGCTTCTGAAGGTCAAACATAATACCTGTTCTAGCGAGGATTTCAAGGTTATTTACTCGTTACGGGTATTAGTATATGAAACACTAACTACTTAGGGTTTCAAGATTATTTACTTTTTTCTTATATCGTTGTCAGAAATTTATTAAGAAGTTATACTATCTATATATTTATTTTAAATTATTATATTAAACACCTTTATGTTTTTAGATATAATATTAGCATAATATTTGTAAACTCTGTTTAAAATACTCTATTACCGATATCTCCCCATTAATACATGAATATCTCACACGATACGATAGATTGCAAACCCTCGAACACTTGTACAGTATGACGATACGTTCGCAGCATATCACACCGTACTGACACCTGGTGGTCAACTCATGCATACGAGTGGTTATGTCATCGGCTAGCGATTTTCTTGATTTCTCGTTTATCTCCGTCAACGCCAATTTTAAACAATCCTACGCAATAAGTTAATTATATAATATTATACGTAAATATGCGTATATGAAATATTATATATATATATTACTATTATAATTATATAATTTTAAAAATTAATATTTTATAACTATTTAATATACCTATTAATAAATTTACAAATATTGTATACTATTTAATTTTTTAACATATACATACATATAGATAGATAGATCAAACGTTTATTGAATTACTGGTTATATATAAAGAAAGATATAATTATATATAAACATATAATTATATAACATATATAAACAAAATATATAAATGTGATAACAGTAAAAAAAAACGACACATATATAAACATAAGAAAACTTGCTTAATAGTTGAATACAAAGGAATCGTTATAATATAGAACCACTACCACCAGCACCGCTAACAATGATAATGACGAGGTCATCCGTAACATAGTTGAGTTTAGTGGCGATGGAGAGCGCCTCTTCTACGTAGAACTCGTCCAATAGCGATCCGATTAAATGGGTCAACGCTTCTTTTTCCTAGACGACGGTGGTGATATCGTAAGTGGGCGTGTCAGGGGGCGTGTCGGGGGGCGTGTCCCCCGGGTAGGTGGTGCACGGCGGTACCTGCTGATTAAATCGACAGTCCTCTTCGCGGATGACCGACTTACGACCGATGTTGTTCAGTAGCGCCGAGAGGTTGACTTTACGAGGAGGCGGCTCTTGTTGCATGAATGCGCAGGTGTTCTATGCATGGTGTACGGTATCAAGGGTCGGCGTATTGAAACGTGTGTGATATAAGCATGTTTTAATACGCTGTAGTGAATATATACACGTACAGGTAATAGTAGTGAATATAAAGTGTGATATAAGATGTCAATTTGTTATATACCATTCCTATATATATACGTCATGTTTAATTTAGCCCGGCTGAAATTGTCAAACTGATAATTATAGCCGGAATGAGATTTAATATGGAGGCATGGATTATAGATTTTCCCTTCGAAAAGTCTAGTAATATAGTAACCAAGATGGTTATATCGATGTCAGGAATACAGTGTTTATGAATGCTCCTTTGAAGGGGTATCACACTATAGCTTAAGCTAACAATTAAGTAATTTAGTAACAATTGTTACTATAGCTATAGAAAGTATAAATTCTTTCTAGAAAATTATTGCCTGAAGTATTTGTGCCTGAACTGGCTCAACAACGTGAGATTCAAACTAAGAGATTATATTGATCAATATGGTACAACTCGGAATAGTATGATCATTATACATATATATATATATATAACTATAGTTATCAAATTTGTTATTGAATTACAATTTTACTTTTCAATCAAAATTCAATTTCTATTTCGATTCAACTTATTTCAATATAGATTAATTGTTAAGATAACAAACCAAACTCGAGTAGTTCTAAAAGAATTAAAATATACTCCCGTTATATTTATCATTATTAATATGTGTATGACTAAATCATGATTTACATCGTAAGCTATGAAACCTTTACTTTGGATAAGTACGCCTTGACCTTCCACTTCCAGATATCTATGTAGAGGTCAGCCCTGTCGGCGCAATCTTTACCGATCGTAGAATAATTGTAAATCAAACGTGAAATATAGAAACACTCCGCATCGCATTCACTCTTCTCTATGTTATCCTGTATTATGTGTGTGGTTCTTTTGTGAGGAGATGTCAAATAAATAATAATATTATTATAATATACAGGGACCATCCATCAGGATTTATAATTGGCATATAATCCTATATGGGCCTGACCAACCTGATACCTCTTCCCAGGTTATTTTATGATTGTATTCAGCTCATTGGTTCAACATCCCAAATATTGCCTTTATTATTATTTTATTTACTTTCGGTGTGTGTAAATCACAATTTATATATATTTCTTTTAATTATTTAAATTTCTGTCATTATTATTTATTGTTACACATCGTTTTCACTTTAATCAATAAACTATTATCTAACTATCTATATATGGGTCATTATTTCAATAAGCTCGGCTTCTATAATTACACTGGTGTAAAAACCTAAATCTGATAATAATAATAATATATATTCATCACAGTACTTTCAAACACATACATACATAATAATCAGATTGGTTCATTGTAATAAACGAGAATGAACCCAGGTAGATATAGAAGTTTACTTAACTTAACGACATATCTACCTGTCAGCAAAAGGAATAGAAAAAAAAACAAATATATTAATACAATTAAAAATAGAGTAAAAAATAAAATTAGAAATACATACATACATACATACACTGTAATTACCCAGTAGGTAAGTTATAATACAACATATCTGAGGTATATAAGTATCCAAGAGAAATTAAGTAATTCTATTTATATAAAACTTATTTAAGGGACACTATAATATGAATATTATAAATGTTTGCTTTATTTTTACGGATATTATATAAATATTATTTAAGTGAATATATAAATAATTTTCCGAATTTCTATGTAAAGTAATACAAGTCATAACAAATGATTTTAAATGGTATATAGAAAATTATTATATTATGTAAATTTATTTTATTGTATTATATAGTTTTATTGAAATTGTATATTATTTCTTTATTATTATTTTAAATACTTTATTTATACAAATAACCATAATATAAAATATATATATATATATATATTCTAGTTTCTTGTTTACCTTAAAGAATTTCTTGACAAGAACAACCTTCACATTATTTCCTATAAAGGAATCGTAGATACTATCCCAGAGTTTAATTCTCTCTTCTGCATCGTCGCAGAGTGAATTGCGTTTGAATAAATCTAATTCATAACTACACTGTAAACATATACATTCACTTTATATATATTTGTATGTATATATATATGATTTTCATATTAAATATATATATATGAAAATAAAAACAATATCAAAAAATGTATTTGAAAGTATGGAAAATAAATAGAACACATTAATGTGATATTTAACTTATATAATATAAATATATATATATTTATGTATATATATATATATATATATATATATATATATATATATATATATATATATATATATATATATATATATATATATATATATATAAATACATATACATACATTATATATATGAGATATTACATTGGTATAAGTCACGTCAACTACCAGATTGATAACCTGTTTAACTATACACACGTCCTTGTCTAGATGAAATGCTCGTATGACCTTGAGAGCTGCAGAGTATTCGTCAAGGTCGAGCAGTTCGTCTACTAGACGTTCGGGGGAGCGGTCCGCATAGGTCAATAGGTTATAGTAGTTCACCGAACACGGAAGCGATAGTTTGTAGATGTCGTACAGGCGTTGAAAATCTTCGGCTATATTATATATATATGTATATATATATTGAAATGTAAGTTTATTTTGTATACTTTACAAAATATGAGTACATTTTTATTCCCTTATGCGGCGCACATGATTATTATAAAATAAGAGAAACTAGATAAAGAAAATGTAACGTTGATTTAAATATAATATTATATACAATAATATATTATTTATCAGTATTAGCTCAAAATAATGTTTTACAAAAAAAATTAAAAAAGAAAATTATCAACTACCGTATCCTCTTAAGATAAACAGGCTATGGTTGCTAAGGGAACAAAGACAATTAACCGCTGCACCGATGCGTTAGAGATACCTGTGTGCTGTAGGAACGAGTGACGGTCGCTGGTGATCGCCTTGAACAGTCGGAGAATGCCCTGACGGGTAGACGAACGCACGCAACGATACAACAACGATAGTAGAATGTGATCTCGATGGTAGGATGGTAAATGCACAGGTATGACCTCTGAACTCTGTATGTGAAGTTTAGGAGGGTACGGTAGGTATTAGGAGAGAGAGGTTTATATTCATTAGATTTATGTCTTAATTCATTATATTATTAAATATTATATGGTATGGGTATATAATATTATTAGATATATATATATTATTAAATATTATTAGAGATTATACGGTATGGGTATATAATATTATTAGTTATTATTAGATATATCAAAATATCTATCAGAATATCCTATGATATTCTAATATCCTATATATATATATATATATCTGAGTGACAACAATGGATAATAATAAATTCCTGTTTTGATGACTTTTAGAAGAAATAAAACAAGAATATTTTAATGATATTTATTTTAGTATAAACAATAAAAACAACAAATTTCTAATAAATTTTTATTATTATTATGATTATATGTTATTATAAATATATATATATATATATATATATATATATATATATATATATATATATATATATATATATCGATAATTTTAGATTATATTATATAGTATATGACATAATATTACATAACACAATGATATATGCAATTAAGAACCTGTTCAAGTATTTCATCATCGTAACAGAGTTTGAATTGTTTGAATGATTCTAATATATTATCTTTATCGTCCAGAAACTCAATGAACTTCAGTACACAACAGTCCTATGCGATGAAGGTGTATGTATTATTGATCTAAGTATTGCATATCGTAGATATAGATATTTATATTAAAATTATAAATTACAATTTTGAATGAGCATTTCATGTTTTTATAATATATTTATAATAATAATTGTCAATAACATTGATTAAAATATACCATATTTATCAAAATTAATAATTTTATTAATATATTTTGTACAATTAATAATAAAATATATACATATTTATGTATAAATGAATATAAGCATATATATTTATAATAGGGAATATTTAGTTTATATATAATATTTTAGTATATGTAGTATATGTAGTGAAATAGAGAACGAAGTGATTATGAAAATACATTTTAACATTAAATATATCTAGACACTAAGGAGTGATTCACTCCAAGAATAGAATATCATAGGTTAGATATACACATACACACACACGCATACACATATATACACTTACAAACACACATCATGAGTATTTCTATTCTAATTACACACTTTTAAATATAATAACTTTATTCACTATTTGTTTTTATATGTAATATATATTATTCGAAAATTACACATTAGAGAATGATTATTAATGAGGTGTCTAAGGGTGTGTTTTTGGTCAACCACAGGTGTAACAACCACAGGTGGAACAACCACAGGTGTACGAGAAATTCGTATTCACTGCATGTAAAAATCCAACTGTTACAAAACACGTCTGGTTTGTAACAGTTGGATTTTTACATGCAGTGAATACGAATTTCTCGTACACCTGTGGTTGTTCCACCTGTGGTTGTTACACCTGTGGTTGACCAAAAACACACCCTAACTTTCAACGACAAAACAACAACACACACACACATACATACATATCCACACACACACTCACATACACTATTGAGATAAGAATAAGCTAACCGGATAGAAGATCTGCAGACATTCGCTGAGACTCTCAACACCTTCATCAGACTCTAAACAGAGGTCTATCATCGCTTCAAAGTCTACAACCCCATCACAGTTCAGTGATGCATCGAGGTACCTGGTGAGAGGGTGCTAATTTACACAGTAGTAATGTATCTAGTATTTTGTTTTATTAATTTGCACCTTTTATATATCGAATGAAATGAAGAAATTTTCAATTTTAATATTTACGTATTAATTTATATATGTTATTATTAAGTTGCAACTACACCAAAAATATAGTCCGATATCAGCCCTATTCTTATTGCCCGATATCAGGCAGATCGACTTATAAAATTACCTATCATCGTATCTCTGACTTAACTGATGTCTAGTACATGTTATAACATGATTAATATAATGCTGCCGATATATAGTTATCAAAATCAGGCCAAATTTAGTACGTTACTTTTGGTGTGAAAACAGCTTTAGAAAAATAATTATACAGTATTGTTCTAAAATTCATTACTGTTATATAACATTATTTAACATATGTGATATGGCATATATGTATAGTGTACACATAATATATTCATTATTGAGAGATGTTAATCCGAAATGATTATGTATGAGGGATACTGTATGATGTTGTGATATATGAGGATATAAAGAGAACAGTATAATACATAATTTATATAGAATACATTAACATACAGAACACGTACTAAAGGTCATATTATGATACAGAATAAATATTATTTAAGACCTATTTTAATGGTCTGGGTGGGGCTCGAACCCGTGCCCTACTGCATGTGTGTCCGACGCCTTAGCCAACTGAGCCACACGGGCAGTATCGAATCAGTACAATACAAAGATACATAGAATACGTACGTCGTAGAGCAGACGAACAAATCTGCATTCTCGTAGGACGAAGCCAAGACGGCCAATAGAGGCACTTGTAGACGTCTACAGCAGGCGATGATAACCTCATAGAGGTCATGACCTTGACGAGTGTACAGAGTTTGCACGAAGGTCATCAAATCACTCGAACCTTAGCAATCGTTCAGTCTCGTTAGTAAACATAAATATCATTATATGTTTATATTTGACTATAAATATTAATGATTATAATCATCAATATAATTATTAACCTTGGTGTTACTTTATGACAAAAATCATACTATTTATATTTATATATATATTGTATTATAATCTAAAATAACACAAACTTTTAATAAAACATTATTATTATTATTATTGTAAAGTGACTACAATTAATGATTATACATTATTGAATACTACTACTAGTGTGTTATAACTAGACATTGAGCTAGTAACATTTGCAGAGGTTGTCTACGAAGTCATTGAAGTTTTCTTCCTTAGATAATTCTGCATCCATAGAATCATCGTCATCATCGCAGTCATCGTTGGTGTCATGTGACTGATCATGTGATACGTCGGGTGACTGATCATGTGATGCGTCGGGTGACTGATCATGTGATGCATTGGTTAAGTGATCATGTGATGCGTCATGTGACTGATCATGTGATGAAGTATGCGGCTGATCAGGTGACGCGTCATGTGATGAGGTAAGCGATGCGGTACTAGAATCATCGTCTAAGTTACGTCCATTAGTTAACGCCTCGCCCCCGATGTCATGTGATGAGTCATGTGTCGGTGCTGAAAGGTCATGTGACGGGTGGTGATGATGAGGTTTAGAAGTGCTGTGATCTAGGTAGGTGATACATAATAAGGCCTATCTCTTCTACTATAGATATATACTGCTAACCTATCTCTACTTCGTCGGGGTGGTTAAGGGGCGGGGCATTCTCATTGGTCGAATCTATAAACGTAGATGTCGTTGTGAGAAAAGGTTAAGGTGAGTATTATAATGGAAGTAGTAGTATACTAGTTTATTTTAGATTATTGGCGGTAAATGTAAATACTGAGTTGGTGTAGATGTCTTGATATCTTAAAAGTTAACAATCTATAAGTAATATATATCCATTATAAACATTTCAATTAAACAATTCATCAATATAAATAATATGTAGTATTATATTTTCCTATTATATATTATTGAATGTACTTCAGTTATCTTCATATTATGCTAGTATAAATGAAATGGCACTTTCTTACAGATATTTAGGTAGTGAATCTAGTGGGTGTATATTAATATGGCATAGGTTGTAGGTGTTATGAAATGTAATAATATGATATTATGGTTATGCATTTGGTAATAATACAATACAATATATTTTTATTAGTACAGGATATTATTTGTAATGATTTATTTATAATAATAAATATTTATTTCTATCACAATATTTTTAATATTTAGAATTATAATTTATCTATTTTTTTTATATATATATATATTACATAATAAATTACATTTTTATAATTAAAAAATATTAAATTATACAATTATTTAATAATTAAATATATAATTATTTTATAATAATTGTAAATTTATGATTTATGTTTTGATAATTAATTAATTCAATTCAATTCAATTTATTTTAAAGACTCTTTGTGCCATAGCAATCAAGCGTCTAAAGTAAAAACAAAAAACAATATAACGGAACATAAACGAAAATAATAAACTAATAATAATATAAATAGGAATACAGAAAGTACTCAACATTAATATAAATTGTAAATAAAATTGTAGATATTGATAAATAGTGATAAAAAAATGATCAGGGAAATGCAATAGTAAATAAATATGTTTTTAATAGAGATTGAAAAGAGGTGGTGGATTGAGTGGAGCGTAGATTATGTGGTAGTTTATTCCATAGATAAGGGGCCGATATGTGCCATGCACGAATATTAGTGGTATGTAGATTAAGCTTAGAGGGTAGATGTAGAAGGTAAGAAGTAGTTGAACGGAGAGAGATAGTGTGAGTAGGAATAGAGATTAAGGAAGATAGATATTCAGGTCGGTTGTGGTGAAGAGAGTTATGAGTTAATAGAAGAACTTTAAATATTATTCTAAATTTTATTGGTAGCAAATGCAATCTATGTAAATATAGGGAAATATGTATTTGGAAAAGCGATCAATTTTAAAAATTGATCGTACTAATGCATTCTGTAGTATTTGTAATTTTTTAATTTGATAGCCAGGTATGGAGAAAAGGAGAATATTGCAGTAATCGAAAAGCGGTAATATGAAAGATGAGGCGAGAGTTATAGAAACACTTAGGGAGATGGAGTTACGGATTAGACGGAAAGAGTGAAGATCAAAGTTTATAGAGCGAAGAAGATTTGAGATGTGGCGATGAAAAGATAAAGAACTGTCGAAATAAACACCAAGATATTTAACATTATCAGAATATAAGATATTATGATTGTTAACCATGATAAATGGTGGGACTGTTAATGGGCATCTGGGAGAAGGTAGGTGAAGAAATATAGTTTCTGTTTTATTGGGATTCAGTGATAGAGAGTTATTTGAAAGCCAAGTATGTATAGATTTAATACAGTTAGACATAAGATTGGGAGCAAAATTGATATCAGAAGTGCATTTTATGTTAAGTTGTATATCATCAGCGTATGAGTGGACTGTTATAAGGGGAAATTTAGAAATTATATCAAAAATAGGAAGTAGATAAATATTAAAAAGAATCGGTCCTAATACAGAGCCTTGGGGGACTCCGTAAGAAATATTTCTAGGAGATGATATGTGACCATTGATAAGAATAGAAGAAGTACGATCAGAAATGTATGACGTAAACCATTTAAGTGCAACACCGGCGATACCAATTAATTATTATATATTCACTTATTTTATTTAAATTTATAAACTATGTAATAAATGTATTAGGAATGATCTTATATGAGACGATATTCATAGTACTAATATATAAAAATCAATAGGATATGTTGTTTTAAATATTATATAAATCTATGTAGGGAGAAAAAGATAACGTATATTGAATGTAATTTAATAAAACAATGAAAACATTGTAGTATGCAAATCGCGTCAAACCTAAATCTATTTCAGTGATTTCGATACTACTGCTAGCAGCTGGATGTATGAATATTAATAACGTTGCATAGATAAGGAGTTTTATATATTTGTTCCGCAAAATATTTGATAATATTATAGTAAATAATACTATAAAAATAAATGATTTTTTAAAAATGTTTTCAACTATCCTTAATATCACTCATGGTAAAGTTGATTTAAAATTACGCTATTTGCATACATTTATCACGAGCTAAAGAAGCCTACATCAATGATGTTATCCCACCATCATGATTAGACTGAATAGTATCGGTGGATTGATCACATGACAGGCTACTAAGTAACAACAGGTAACAACAGGTGAATATAGAGATTACACTAACCATCGGTGAAGAGAGAGTTGCCAATGATAGTAGTGGTGGTGGTGGTGTTGGTGGAGTTTATAATCAAGATCATATGTTCAGCTATATCCTCGCTAAAGAGTTCTTCAACAATCGGTAGTAACTGTGGTGATGGCGTTAATGTAGGTACAATATTCGCATTATTAAGCCATGTTTATGCTAAATAATTAGGCAATCTTTCTAAAACATACACTGTTACTGCAAATTTGTCATTTTTTGAATTTTTACTAAATATCTGGAAAATAATGTATAGTAAGTTATAATAAATTGAAATCAATAATTTGAAACAGCCGATATTTGGCAATAAAATCGGCCCGATTTTGTTGTATGAATGCGGATTTGGACATCTATATTTCAACTATTAGCAGTATCTGACTTAGTTGATGCTGATACGGTGGTAGTAGATTAAAAGTCAAAATAGGAATCATAAGATATATATACGTTATAAACATTTAAATTCACCAATATAAATTACACATAATATGTATTTAACACAATATGATTAAGTTATCTTCTTATTATGATAGTATGAATTGATCATTGATATTTTCAACTACTGCTCTCCAATACTTATGATGACCACTAAAACTGACCATTACTACTGACCATTATTATCTACCACTACTACTACTACTACTACTACAACTGACCACTACTACTGACCACTACTACTACTACTACAACTGACCACTACTGAACACTAATGACCAATACTACTGACCACTATGGCTGTAATATTCATGAGTTGAGCGTAGAATAGGAATAGCGGCCAATGATCTTTGAGTGCGGCGTCGCGCAGGTACTGAGTGGGCGGGGCTAGATTGTGGGCGGCGGCAAAATCTCCAACTAGTAGCCACTTCCTGATACACTCTGCGCTGAGACTGGGGAGAGGAGAGACAATGATATTATATAATGAAGTTAAGATGGAGTTATGTAATATATATATTAATATAAACAACTGAAGACTTTTGTATCGTATATTTAAAGGAGATTACCCTCTTTGTGAGCATAGGTTACGATATAATCTATGTTACTCACGTTTGAGCGGTTAATTGTTTTATTTTGTCTGTTCTCAATAAACTAGTTTAAATTCAATTCAATATATTATGTAAGTATATAAGAAAATAATATATATATATATATATATATAAATATATATATATATATATATATATATATATATATATATATATAAATGTATGTATATATAGATTGTCAATAATTCAATTTAAGTAAAAATCTTATTTATTCTAGAATAAACGATTATTGTAATGACTCATTTACTCTAGTTATATCATTAATACATTTATTATTATATACATTGAAAAATATAAGTATTTAAATAAGATATTGTAAAACTGAAGTATCCATAATCATTGATCGTGGGTATCTTATTTTATTTATATAAATGATAATGAGAATAACTGCCTGTGTGGCTCAGTTGGCTAAGGCGTCAGATACACAAGCAGTAGGACGCGAGTTCAAGCCCCATCCAGGCCAATAAAATAGATCATAAAAGAATATTTAGAAGTGATTTTATACATTTGCGTGTATATAAATGATTGTCTCTCGTTAAAATGAGAGCGGCTTTGAAGGGACATTAGAGCCATATGGTTTTAAGTGTAAAACTTCAAATTACTAATTTCCTAGATAGGATGAAAGGACACCACTAAAACAACAATAACAATAACAACAAATATATAATTTAGCTTATGTTGTTTATTCTTTAGTTCGACTAATTACAGCTGTGTAGATATATAACTAACCAATAAATGCCTTCCCTTTTCATCGTCCAATGGGTGGACTCGATTAGTTCATCAGCTAGTCGATTGCAAACTCGCCTGTCACCGCAATTCAGCAACATGTCCACTACAATTGCATAAATAGGATGGGGAGGATAATAGAATATGATAGCTACATTATTTTGTTTTATTGACAGGTCACGATTGATACGCTATAATATTAATGTACATATAGGGGAGACATTCTATTTAGGAATATTGTTGACAACTTTGATTTCACTGTTTAATAATGCATTATTCTATGAACATCAATTATATAATTACAACTTAATAAAATGTAAAAACCAACTGTATAACAAAAATTCATTACGAAAGTGGTATATTTTTATACTAATACAACGGATAAAGTTTCAAGTTTATGTCTAGATAAGAGATGTCCCATTTTTCATCATACAAGCATATAAGTTTATCTGGTCTAACTATATCAGCACTATATTACCTATAACAATTACCTACATGCATTACATATAACCATTACCTACATGCATTGCCTATACTCATAAGTATTGCCTATAAGAATTGCCTATATACATTACATATATGTGCATTACCTACCGTCATTACCTACATGCATTACCTATATCTGCCGATGCCATATCGTCGTAGGAGACCCTGGAGGCGCGTCTGTACTCGTGTATGTCTGCGGCCGCGTAGCATCGTAAGCGTAGCAACCACGCGGAGGAGGCCGAGTTAAGCGAGGGTGCGGAGTCGAGCGAGGGGGCGGAGTCGGGGGGTGTGTCCTCGAGGTAGGAGAGGAAGCACAGTACCGCGGCCACTACCCCGTCGAGGGTGAATCTAGTGATGGCAACCAGTCTAGCTTGTCTCCGTATCGTTTTCAACCTGAAAGTAGTCCGTGGTACACTCTCTCTCTCTCTCTCACCGCGGCCGTTTATGTATCGCTAGGTGAATGTTAGTAATCGAAAATAGATTATAGACTATAATAGACTATATAATCTCTAATATAGATATATGAGTGATAAATAATGTAAATATGAGACATTCAAAGCAACCTAGACACATTTTGAAAAAACACACTAGAATTAAAAAAATTTGATTATATTTATAATTATATAATAATAATAATCAGATTTATTCCTCTTAATAAACGAGAGTGAACCCAGATAGATGTAGAAGTTCACTGAACTTATCGAGATATCTACCTATCAGTAAAAGCAATAATTAGAACTATCTAATAAGAAAGAAATAATAAGAATCTATTAATAGACTCTCTATTACAGACGATATACAGAATTAATGATGAATTACCGAGATACCTATAGATGTAGATGCAACTAACTCAGTTCTACTGAAGCTCTGCGTCGTAGAGGTATGATCGTACGCGCGCAGGAGGGCGTCGTAAGCGAGTGCACCTTGCCCCACATTCAGGTAGAAATAGAACGGAAGAGATTCGTCAGACTTCGAGGGTGGTGTGTCGTTCTTCTCTAGTGGATTATGAACGGTGTAATGTTACACGAACAAATACACATATGATTGAATTGAATGTTTATTTATACACAAAAATAACGTTAGACGTTCTCTATTGTGTAAAAAAATTTCAAAATAACAAAATAAACACAAAAATATAATATATATGATGGGTGTATAGTTTAGCCTGAGGTCTATGGATTAGTGGAACAATTGATACCAGTTATTAGTTGTTTTTAGCTCGTGTTTATTGAGAATTAAATAAACACTAAATCAAAATACAAGGAAGAAAAATATTTCATAATTGTTTTGTATTGTCCTTGGCCCCTCACAGTTATTTATAACATGTACAAGTCTACGATTCTTCAGAGTTCCATTCGCTGCTATTATATACGTGATAAAATAAACCTTATAATATTATATATTCTGTTATAAATATATATATATATATATATGTATATATGTATTTATATTTTTCTTTAATAATATCATCAATAACTCACATATATTTAAGAAATATTTCTATAAAAAAGATCCACGATATTCCAATAATATAAATATAATGAAAATTTGGCTTTTTCCAACAAAATATGCTATTTATCCATGATTATTACTCTTATGATTATCACCAATGAGTATTTAATATGATAAACACTATACATTAATCGTAAATATTTGAAATAATTATCATTATTATTTGTAATACGAAGATCATTTAAAATTTTAATTTTAATTTCGATTATTAAATTATTATTAAGTTATGTATACAAGATGTTAAATATATTAATACATACAAATAACTAATTATGGATATAATACATAGTATAGCTAAATGTAGATTGTTTCTATTGTATCATCAGCAGTATTTGTAACACTTCACTAACTTTTGACTTCTTTATCTTCATTAAATAATTCACTGATATCTATTTGGGAATTCATCTGAAACAATGATAGAAATATACACACACACACACACACATGAATTTAGATTATATATTAAGATCTTATAAAGATATTTGCTTATATATGTATTTATAGTATCTATTTGTATCTATTCATTAACTTATATTGTATTTATTTATCTTTATTTGTTCATCTAATTCATAATTAAATTATCTATTACCAGATATAATATAGTACTAACACAAAGCATATATATGAATGAATGAATGAAAATAGTTTATTGAGTTCAGAAAGTACAATTTAGCAAATATAATTTATGCTCAAAGGAGAGAACCAGAGATTATCTCGTAATCTATTTATATATATATATATAATATTGTATACAAAAAGTGAGAAGATCTGTTTCTATATTACATATAAACTAATTCAGATAATCCTCAAGCTAATTAAACTCTGCACGTTAATATTCTCTAGTATTACCTATACACAGGGTGATACGAACCGGTAGCAAAGACTGCAGTTTATCGTACCGAGGAGATTTGCATTCGAACACATACGGCAGATGTAGTTTGTATTGTTGCAGCAATTCTGTATGCCCCATAATCTATATTAGTAGTCACTTATTTAGTGTTCAGGTTTATACGCGATAAGGGCGGCCAATCAAAATGAAGCAACATATATTTAAAAACTAGACCGCAAGCAATAACAAATGTCCTTTGCCTTAAACTGTCAATCAAAATATCATATAATAAAATACGAAGATAATTTATGAGTGTAATACTAATTGTGTATATTACACATATGTATACATTTTTATTATAATGCATATATACAATTACATAGAGATATATTATTAGATTGTAGATACTATATAATATAGTATATTTGTATACATATATGTGTGTTTATACTGTATATAGGGACACATATTATTGGAACCAACGCCGTCATGCTTCACTACACTCGTTCAATGAGTCGTTGTAATATAGTTATCCTTTATCTATTGAGTTATTTTTATATAAAGTTATATGCTCTTTACATTCAGTGATTAGTGATGCATTTAAATAATATGCAATAAAATTTATATTCATATGCGATTATTCAGATATAATACGTATATATATATATATACATATACATAAATAATTGTGTGTGTGATTAAATTACAATTATTACTCTCAGAAATTACTTGATTATAATTCGAATATGTTACGTACGCATGATATCGATATAGTTTTAGAGTGCCCGTTTAATTTCAAGTAGAACCAATACATTATATATGTATAATAATATAATTCATCGATATGATATCCGCTATAGTAACTGTACAATTAAATATTTGTTAATAAATATGATTTTTTATTAAATTATAATTTATACTATTAGAAATTAATTTATTCTACTTCGAATATGTTACGAAAATATGATATCTATATAGTTTTAGAATGCCCGTTTAATTTCAAGTAGAACCTATACATTATATATGTATAATAATATAATCCATCGATATGTTATACGTTATAGTAAATGTACAATCAAATATTTGTTAATAAATTTGGTTTTTTATTAAATTTTAATTTATACTATTAGAAATTAATTTGTTATAGAAACTGTTATAGTACCTTGAAATTTAATAAAAAACCAAATTTATTAACAAATATTTGATTGTACATTTATTATAACGTATAACATATCGATGGATTATATTATTATACATATATAATGTATAGGTTCTACTTGAAATTAAACGGGCATTCTAAAACTATATAGATATCATATTTTCGTAACATATTCGAAGTAGAATAAATTAATTTCTAATAGTATAAATTATAATTTAATAAAAAATCAAATTCATTAACAAATATTTGATTGTACAGTTACTATAGCGGATAACATATCGATGGATTAAAATTGTATATATATATAATGTATTGGTTCTACTTGAAATTAAACGGGCATTCTAAAACTATATCGATATCATGCGTACGTAACATATTCGAATTATAATCAAGTAATTTCTGATAGTAATAATTGTAATTTAATCACACACACAATTATTTATGTATATATATATATATATACGTATTATATCTGAATAATCGCGTATGAATATAAATTATATTGCATATTATTTAAATGCATCACTAATCACTGAATGTAAAGAGCATATAACTTTATATAAAATAACTCAATAGATAAAGGATAACTATATTACAACGACTCGTTGAACGAGTGTAGTGAAGCATGACGGCGTTGGTTCCAATAATATGTGTCCCTATATACAGTATAAACACACATATATGTATACAAATATACTATATTATATAGTATCTACAATCCAATAATATATCTCTATGTAATTGTATATATGAATTATAATAAAAATGTATACATATGTGTAATATACACAATTAGTATTACACTCATAAATTATCTTCGTATTTTATTATATGATATTGTGATTGACAGTTTAAGGCAAAGGACATTTTTCTTTGCTTGCGGTCTAGTTTTTAAATATATGTTGCTTCATTTTGATTGGCCGCCCTTATCGCGTATACACCGTTATATCATATGTTATATTGTTATTGTTATTTTAGTGGAGTCCTTTCATCCTATCCATTAATTTAGTTTTTACTTAAAACTAAATTTCTCTAATGTCCCTTTGAAGCCGCTCTCATGTTAAGGCATTCATGGTTTTAACGAGAGCTAATCTTTTTTATATATAGTAAATTATTTTATATAATATGTACATATGAATGTTATAGAAGAGAGTAATACTTATACTATATTTATAATACTTCTGGGTATTATTTACACTATTGAATCTGTTAATATATTATACTTTTCAAGCAAAATCTCCAATAAGGAGTAGGAGGATCTTAAGGGATGTGTCACGTTATAACTTTCTGCAAGTGTTCATGAAAATAGAACATTTGACACTTAAATAATGTATTGCTTAAAATTGCAAGTCAAGCAACTCGGAAATAATACACTAGAATACTGTATATACATATTAAAGGATTTTTACGAGTATCCTTAATATAAGCTAATCTATATCACCTGAATATCCTTTCATATATTTATCATCGATATGCGTGACATACATTCTGCTCTATAATCTACCAAAACTTCGGATAGTATCATAGTGTATATCATAGCATGATACCCTCCCCTAGACCGGTATCTAGTAATGTCCACCATCTCTAACCCATATATAGTAATGCCCCCCATCTCTAACCCATATCTAGTAATGCCCCCCATATATAACCCATATCTAGTAATGCCCACCATCTCTAACCCATATCTAGTAATGCCCGCCATCTCTAACCAGGTATATAGTAATGCCCCCCATCTCTAACCAGGTATCTAGTAATGCCCCCCATCTCTAACCCATATCTAGTAATGCCCCCCATCTCTAACCCATATCTAGTAATGCCCACCATCTCTAACCCCATCGTAGATGGCAGCATCCGATTGGACGACGGCGTAGGAAGTGTCGTAATCGCCGGCGTCGAGGTAGCGACACGCTATCGCCACCTGGTGGTCAACGCTGGTTTCACTCTCCACTCGTAGCAGATCGTCGTGTTGGTCGTACAGCGCCAGTAGAGTGGACAACAACGCACCGTCATCGTCTGCTGCGGTTGCCGTACGTTGTGATGAGTCATGTTTAAGTTTATTCATGTTTTGCGATTCCCGTTAAGGATATGATAGATAAATAATTATATATCTTATTTTTTTCAATATAATATTTTTTTTATTTTTTTAATAAAACATACATTTTGAACGTAGTGCTTCCCCTTAATATAATTATTTGAAAAATAATCAAAAAAATTGGTAATAAATTTATTTTAAAATAATTTATTAATCTATTATAATTAACTTTTCTTTAATTAATAATATATTTATTATTTTATGATGTACATATATAATTAGAGATGAATGTTATCTAGATAAATAAAAAAAAATTAGAAAAAAATACTAATAAATAGAAAATATATAGCTTGTTAAAAAATAGCTATTTTTCCCTATCTTTTACATGTAAACGCCGGCAAGGTTACACCCCCCGCCCTTAAGGAACATCACAGAGCTGAGGATCACACGCGAATATTTATAACGGTGGGGGCGACAACAACAGGTGATATGCAGCTATATTATTACGAAGCACTTTAGGAGGAAAATACGTATTATTATTATGAATTCGACGACGAAACGGAAAACAAACGAAAATCATCAAATAAATAATATTGTTATTATTATTATACTTGTAAATAATTATCGCGGTGTATAGTTACAAAAGTGTTAGATGTTTGCAAATATTCGCCGCAAAAGCAATTTTTCGAGCAAATATTCGCCTAAAATGTAGCATCATCTTAAGAAACTAACTAAGCACAATGTAATCCATACAATCACCTGATGAGATAGTTATAAGATAACATCTAATTCTAGATATATAATAATGAAATTACCTGCAAATCAAATTCAATACACTAGTGTATAATATATTATTATATTATATTATACAGCTAATACACGACTGCAATTTATTAATTAATAAATAGGGTTATTTCCGAAAAAAACTTTATTTAAAATACCATATTATCTTCGATACTGAATTAAATATTTAGGTTAAATGTAATGGTAGCTAGAAGCTTTAGTGCCAATATTTATTGTAATATATATGTATATATAAATATATGGGATGAAATTTAATGAAATATGTATTAATGAATAGGGTATAAAACATCATTGCATGATAATTTTATTTATCATGAAATGATGAAATTTATAATTTTCATGAAATATTACACTTACATTTATGTAATTTTGTAGTAGCTAACTTTGCTCAATAAACGACATCTTTCTAAAACATTGTAACTTTTGAAACCATATCGGCGTTTTTGAAGAAATATATTCTTCTATCTTTGTATCCAATCTATAGTATGTTATTATTTATATACAAATACATATATATATGCTAATTTATATAAGTTTTTTAATAGTAATTACAATAAATTATTATTAAATATAATTTGTTTATAATTATAATTAAATACTTTTTATATTTATCTGTATTCTAGTATAAACAAAGTATTATCTGCCAATATTGAATAGACAAGCACTGATAGTAGATTCACATATAATAAATACGAATATATATATAACATATAGAATACGAGATAACAACTCAACCACTGTACGAAGCCTAACTTGTATTATTACTTTCGTAAGATAACCCAAGGGACCACCCCTTGATTATGTATTGTAGTCTTACATAACAAATCAATCATCCGATGGAATAGAAACTTTAAAATAGTAATTCCCACTACATCACATCGTATAATGGGACCCCCTCCACTAACACATTACTGCTTAGGATGGTCAGATGGTCACATGGACACTCAGTTGATATATTGCGTAGATAACAAAGGTGGTGACCTGTCCGTCCGTCTAACTATCCATGCTACAATAACCATACCCATAAGCTGCTTTCACACCAACAAAACAGCCTGATATCGCTCTAAATTATAGCCATGCGTACCTAAATTGATAGATTTTGATGTTCGGCGATATGGGGCTAAATCGGGTCGATATCGGACGGTATTTTGTGGTGTGAAAGCGGCTTAAGAGTTACGCCGGGCCTAACTTCCAAGCATCTAAGTAGGTCCAGGTAGCCAGTACCAGCCGGCGGGAGTGCGTCTGATGACAGGGGTCGAGGGTCAGCAGGTTACGCAGCACTTCCCGGTGCACTGTCTCTCTGATTGGCTTGGGAATGCGATCAGGCATATCTGTCAATCAAGCGAGGCTTTAATACTACTTCTCTGTACTGTCAGTATATGTGTACGGGTGGTGAAGGCTGAACACGATGATATAATGTATATCGCTGTAGTGTTTCATCAATTAATCATCTTTAATCATATATATATCAATTGATTAAAAATTATTACGAATATATAGAAATACATAAATTAATTATTATATTAATACATTTACTTAAAACTAATACAATCGTATAGTATGCTATATATATATATTAGCGCGCAACATTTTGTAGCATTAAAGAGATGATGTTAAACATTGCATGAAAGAGATGACTTAGTTAGATATACATGCTGCAGGCAACAAACGATCAGGGACTGGCTCACATACCATTATCTAGTATACATACGCATGTGATATATATTTATTCAAATAGATGTCAAGAAATAAAACAAGAATACAACTAAATCTATATTATAACATTTATATTACCTTTTGATATAATACATTATAATATATATTTTAATTTTAATAAAACACCAACGATATTTCATATATGAAATATTAATGTTAAAAAAAATATGTTTTACTTTACAAATATTGATTCTATTTAATAAATATATTTGGATAGTATATTTGATCGAATTAGGCAAATATAAATAAATTTCTGATTAAATATCGAAATAAATATACAAATGCACAAAATCAATGTATTAAGCACAGAATAAATATATATTTTAACCCATTCCGGCATTTAACCATTGACAGTATTGGGCAGTGCAGTAGCACTGTATTGTGCTGCTAGTACTATTTAACTTTAAAGGGCAAGTACTGAAATAAATGTGACTACTATTCTGGTAATAGAATTCAATGTTATACAAAGTGCTAGAGCTATTTGTATAGTGCGTAGAGAGCTAGTGCGAGTATGGATTACATTTAATAGTTTACCAGCACCGACTATAGACAGTTATGAAGTCGGACCTAGATCGGTGGATCATCAATAGATATGATATAATATAGATAGATTATATAACTAGATCGGTGAATAGATAACAACGGAATAGGAGATGAGCTAGATATTATGAAATATCGCGTAATGAATAACAAACTAAATGTATAACTGTATTGTATAAAAATACTTCGGGTTTTTAAAACACGTACCAATTCCCCATCTCCTCGTGTTAAATCCCTATCTCCCTAATCACCATCACCTACGTGTTAAAATCTATTTATAGACCGAATGTTGCCGGTCCCCTTAAGCGCAGATATATTTGACCCCATTCCGGCATTGCATAACCTTCGTCGGGGAAGATGAGGTTACACCTGGATAATCTGTCGGTGATCGCAGAGCTGGCCTCTAGTTCACTGGGTATGAACTCACCGTAACTACGGGTGTGGGGTCTAGTGTCAGTGTACGCTAGTGGGATGTTCATGCATTACCGGTGATGTTGCGTAGTAGTTGTTTAGCGATGCGATGTGATTAATGGGCAACAAACGCCGGATGGTGTAATGTATATAAATGGAATAAATATCACACTTATTAGAAAAAATTACGAAATTTTAAAATCATGAATAGAATTCAATTAATTTCAGGGGTAGTAAGTGAAGTATATTTATATATATATATATGTGTATCACTATAATATATATCATTATCAATATTATAAAATATACCTATAAGATTGTATTGTATAGATTGATAGGAGGTTAATTATATATGTGTATATAAATATGCATACAAAAATGACTACGGATAGATATAAAGAGAAAGAGATATCTCTATAGTTAGTATGGAAATCACCCAGATGAACGATATTCTGCATGATAATCTAGTGATGGAAATAGTGTACTACAATTATACTATAACAGAAAGGTTTGTTATCTAAAACTGAGGCCGTATTTGTAAATATTCGCGTGTATCTGTGAATATTCATATGCATAATGATCACAGTTTTGGTGGATCAAACATATTAGATAAACGTGAATATTCATAATATATCTAGATCAAATAATCGCAAGTGTAGCTAGCTCAGGTTGAGAGGTCTATCGTAGATGTACCGTGTTCACTCTCTACCATTAAGCCACACTTATGCGAATGTTCTAGAAGTGAGGAATAATGCTAGCACCTAGCTAGAGTGTCGAGAAGTTCGTCTTGGAAGGCGTCGAGGTCGGGGTCGTCGCTCGTAGAAGAGAACTTTTCGATGAAGGCCGCCTTCTTGATACGCTTTGCGGTGATCCAGTGAGGTTCCTGATCTTCGTCGCTCTGTAGTGTCTGTGATAGTAGATGATCATTATTTAAGCGAATACATAGTCGGAATATATAATCGAAGTATAAAGTATAAATATTGCATAACACTAACATATGTTATTGAAATAAACATAGAATAATGAGAAATTAAAACATTCTACAGTTTAAGTAAGTTAATTGTAAGATAATTGTAACGTTAACTTCTAGAGTTATTAATAGATAAACTATAAATTATATTTATAGATATTTATTAATAGATTATTAAACTATAAACGAAATTTACGTATAGTTATTAATAGCCATACTAAACAGTGACTGAAATATCGATAATTTAATGTAAACAAATTGTGATTGAGATAATAAAAAACACTAATTATAAATTGAAATATATTAAAAGTATGATATAATACAAAAACATAATTATAACATAAGCATTGTAGTATGTACGCAAAGATTTTGCGAAGCAAAGATATAACACTCCCTATGCATGCAACGTAATTTAGTAATATCCCCAGCCACTTCTAGCAGTAGTATCGAAATCACTGAAATAGATTTAGGTTCGGCTCTGTTTGCATACAACAATGTTTTCATTGCTCTATTAAATTACATGCAATATAAATTAACTTTTACTTACTAAATATATACTTATAGCATTTAAAACATAAATATCATATTTGTTTGTTATATATTAGTAATGAACACTTAGTTTTCATCATATAAATATTAATTTAAAGCATATTATTTAACATTTTAAAAGTGTATAGTTAAATACGAATTTACATTATAAACAACGCATAGTTCCTAAAAGTAACCCGCTATAGGTGGCACCAGGGTATTTTGTATACAAATTCGAATTACACGATTTCGAGTAAGTGTTATATCTTTCCTTCGGAAAATCTTTGATGTACGTATTGTAAGAGGTCAATAAATTAATGCATTGTGTATATGAAGTAGAATCATGATATGTTTCAATATAGGCTCTTTTACAAACAAATTAATGAATCATAAACAAGTATACGAGATGAATGTGATATTAACATGGAGGCAATGGTAGAGGTAATGGTAGAGGTAGAGGTGGATGTAGAGGTGGATGTAGAGGTGGATGTAGAGGTAGATGTACATATGGAGATAGAAGTAAAGATAGAGGTATAGGTACATGTTGAGGTTAAGGTATAGGTAGAAGTAGAATATAGTAATTCTATTTTGTAGCAAGTATTACAAAATAGGTGAAAGCGATATAGATGACAATCGTTGGATAGTTTAGAAACTATTATTGTTATTGTTATTGTAATTGTTATTGCTATATTTGTTGAGTTCTCACATCCCATTCTGGACCTTAGATGACGTTTTCACATATAACCATACGGTGCTAATGTTTGTACCTTTGTAGACACTATCATATGAGTGTTAATAACATATTTTAATGCATCTATTATTTAACGAGAGCCAATCATTGTGTATATACACTTATACAAGATCACTTCTAAATATTATAATAATTGTTATGAGACTAGGTAAAGTTTGAACCCGAGTGCTACTGACAGTGTGTCTAATGATTTAGCTTATTCAGCCAGGTATACAAAAGGATTTTGAAATTCGCAAAGCTTTATCATGATCAGCAATACATGAGATGAAATAAATTTGGAACTCCAACATGGAAAACAGTCTGAAAATAAGAAATTTCAAAACAACAGTCGATCATTATTCATTTTATCATTATATGGTTGTGAATGCTGGACAATCGACTCCATAATGCGTAAGCAAATCGATGATTGTTTTACCAGGTTACTTAGAATGGCTACAAATATATCATGGAAAGATAAGGTCACTAATACACAACTGTACAGGGGAATACCAAAGATCTCCGAGGTGATAAAACAAAGAATATTGCGACTAGCAGGTCACTGCATAAGGCATACTGATGAACTGGCGCACAACTTAATTTTATGGACGCCAAAGAACGGCATACGAAACAGAGGGAGTCAACCCAAGACATTCATAGAAATATTAAAGAATGACTGCGATTGTGAAGAAGAATACGAATTAAGAACACTGATGATAGACAGAGAAGGATGGTAGTAATTGCAATAACTGGTCGAGTGAGAACTCGACTAAAGTAAAGTAAGTAAGTGTGTATATATATATATATATATATATATATAATAACTTGGATTTAATATAATACGATATAACTATATACATATTTTAAGTACATTATTTTACATTATCAACATTAAATAAATGTCTACGCGCTAATACATAATAATTGACGATAACTATTCAAAACATGTTAATTTCGTAATATTCTTTGTTAACTACGCGTCGTAGTTGGCAAATATTCAACTTTACACTTTAGTCATATGAACACACACACACACACACACACACTCGCTGAATGCGAGATATAACCTCGGTAGAGAAGGTCGCGTGAATCCATCGCTGCAGCGCCGACACCCGTCTCCTCGTCACTAAGTACTGCAACAATGTCTCGGCGTCTATCGTCTCTATCTCCTTCTCGATGGTGTCGTAGTCTCCTGTGTTCGTGTGTGTGTGTGCGTGAGATTCGAAGTGCTTATAGTATCGTGATCAAATAAAGTATATTTATTACAAATATAATCATTATTCCCTAGTCCGTTGTAGTGTGTATCCCAGGATATCAGACCTAGAGGTATAAGAGTGTAAACCTACATATCACTGAGAATCGTTCCTATGAGTATCAGAGTGTGGAGTCTATATATCAAGAGCATAACGCATATAGATGTCAGAATATAAGGCATAGGTATCATAGAGTAAAGCCTATATATCGGTATTAGGCCTATATATTGCAGGATGTTAAGCCTTTAGTAGCCTGTGGAATGTGAGGCGTTTAGTAACCCGAGTGTATGGCGAGGTCGAGGATGATGCGATGTCGTATGATAGTGGACCAGTCGACGCAGTGTTCTACTCTGAGGTGCATAGGCTCCTCCTCCTCGTCCTCCTCCATCTCTATCATGGTAAAGGTAGAGGTAGTGGTGGCTGCCTGGAGACGGTCCCGTAGCTCTCGACTGCCAGCCATCATAGTGACCTGCGTGGAATCTCTGACCAGACGATCTATACTGTAGGGTAGTGGTAGTAGTAATGGTGAGGGTAGTATGGTGATAGGTAAGGGCGCTGGAACGATGGTATATGTAGGGGGGACCAACTAATCAAAATAAATATTGTGGTAAAAGTGGGTGGGACCTATACATAGGAGGTCTCCCAAGATTTAAAGTGGGGAGGACATATCCCCCCCGACCCCCCCTGTTGCAGCGCCCCTAATGATAGGTGGTGTATTCGTATCGAAGGTAGAAGTAGATATGATAGCGATGGTGATAATTTTGTTTTTAGATTTATTTAAATTATAATTTAGTAATTGAAAAAATGATAAAATATATGATTACAATTTATTATTTATGTAAAAGTTTAATATTTTTGTTATTTTAAAATATTCTATTATAACCGACTTATCATATGATTACAATAGATGTTAGTTGTTCTCCTATGTTGTCCACATATAATACAATATAATGATGATAACAGTAAACTCTGCACTTCGAGCGGTACCGTAATCTATACTATAAGTACTACTGTATATACAAACATAAGCAATACTGAAATAACTAATATACTACAAGCTCCAATGTATTCTAAGGACACATTTGCTAATATTTGTAAATAAACTGCGAATAATAATAATCGACATTTTGTATGAATCAAATATGTTAGATATTCGCAAATGTGGGTTTTCAAGCGAATATTCTCAGATTAAGGGTAGGCCTCCTTCATGATTTCCATTTATAAAAAAATATCATTTATTTTACCTTATACATAATATATATAATCATTTATCTATATTGTCATGTAATATTCGTACGAAAACGTCTACATTAATAAGTATAAATAATGTTTATATAATGTTAATAAATGGTGGTTTTTCATATCTATTTATAGGTGGTCGCGCGATGGAGGTCATCCCTTCTCAACAAATATAAGAATCACTGTAACCTCTATCGTAACCCATATCGTAACCCCTATCGTAACCTCTAACTATACCTCTATCGTAACCCCTAACTATACCTCTATCGTAACCCCTAACTATACCTCTATCGTAACCCCTAACTATACCTCTATCGTAACCCCTAACTATACCTCTATCGTAACCCCTAACTATACCTCTATCGTAACCCCTAACTATACCTCTATCGTAACCTCTATCGTAACCTCTATCGTAACCTCTATCGTAACCCCTAACTATACCTTTATCGTAACCTCTATCGTAACCCCTAACTATACCTCTATCGTAACCTCTAAAGTAACCCCTAACTATACCTCTATCGTAACCTCTATCGTAACCCCTAACTATACCTCTATCGTAACCTCTATCGTAACCCCTAACTATACCTCTATCGTAACCCCTATCGTAACCACTAACTATACCCTTAGAGTAAGCACCTCTGTTCGAGAGAGAATCGACTGTAGTTACTGGTGACGGAGGCGTCGTCGAAGTCTGGCCCCCTGGTGGCGAGACGTTCGCATCGCCGCACGAAGGTCAGCGAGTCGTCGCTGGTGACGGACAGACGACCTTGACGACGTAAGGTCGCGGCCACGTAGTCGCGGATACGACGGTCGTCGGTGCAGCGTAGGATGTCGTCTAGTTTCGCGTACTCTTCGTAGCCCTGTACGGGGGGCGGAGGGCGGGCCGATAGTGTAGTAGCGGCGGCGGTGGTGGTGGTTTAAATCGTGTATTGAATACATTGCAATGTTATCGTTTATTGTACGTTCATTTACGAATAATACATTCGAATAACGTAACTGAAAACGATGCATCATACTTATATAAATAAGTAACTATATTTCATATGATAATGGTAACATATTTTATAATAAAATGGTATGCATATGTAATAGTTTGGTTTTATAGACATTTTCTGAAATTAGAATTAAAGAGAACATTACTGAATATTAAGGTAAGTTGTTTTAAGTTGTAATTAAACCTCGATAATAATGTAGCCCAATGTTCGATATACGGGTTAACACAATGTGTGACTCATCATCCCAAGTATTACTAGGGGACTCTACAATCACATCCACTATATGGTTTTAATGGAAACATTGATAGAACTAACACTCTTATTCAAGCTAATAGACAAATCGATTAGATTAAATTGTTTGCATACTGTACATATATATATATATATATATATATATATATATATGTATTTCAAATGTATGGTTACACTATCTTATAGAGAAAATTAAATAGAAAACTTGATATTTGAAATAAAAAGTATATTTTTCATTATAGGATGATAAAAGCTGTAAAAAATGTATAGATTTAATGAAATAGCAGATTAATAGCGAAGATTTTTCTAAGGAAAGATATTAGACTTACACGAAATCGTGTAATTCTATTTTTTATACACAAATTTAAACAGCGCCACCTACATAGGTTTAATTTTTGGATAAATGTATTATTAATAATGTAAATTTGTATCAAAAATGTTATACATAAGAGTTCTCTACACTTTTGAAATGTAAAAAAATGTGTTTTAAATTATTATTTATATAATAAAAACCAAGTGTGCATTACTAATATAAAATAAAGAAGTTGGATAGTTTAGTTTTAAATCCATTATCTATGAGGTGAGTAAAAGCTAAGTTATATCGCATGTAATTTAATAGAACAATGCAAACATTATGGCATGAAAATCGCGTCAAACCTAATCTATTTCAGTGGTTCTATACTAATACTAGCAGCGGAGAGGATAACTATTAATTACGTTGCGTAGATAGGGAGGAGTATTATATAATTTCTACACAAAATCTTTGTTAGTTTTATATAATATGATTTTGATTGTATTTTTGAATTTATACCTTATATATATATATAATATTATAATCTTATTAAAAATACGAATACTGATAAATACATCTATTATAGTTATAAATATAATATTTCAATATGTGCACACTAAGAGTATAGTCAAATAGATGATATATTGTATAAACAAAATGATATCAGAGTCTGATTAATCGTAAGTTAATTATAAATAAAGTTTTAAATTATTACTTTCACAATTTATTTATCATACGTTAATGTATATACTATATTAATATAGTATAACTTCCATCAAAACTTGCATCACTACTACTACTACTACTACTACTACTACTACTACTACTACTACTACTACTACTACTACTACTACTACTACTACTACTACTACTACTACTACTACTACTACTACTACTACTACTACTACTACTACTACTACTACTACTACTACTACTACTACTACTACTACTACTACTACTACTACTACTACTACTACTACTACTACTACTACTACTACTACTACTACTACTACTACTACTACTACTACTACTACTACTACTACTACTACTACTACTACTACTACTACTACTACTACTACTACTACTACTACTACTACTACTACTACTACTACTACTACTACTACTACTACTACTACTACTACTACTACTACTACTACTACTACTACTACTACTACTACTACTACTACTACTACTACTACTACTACTACTACTACTACTACTACTACTACTACTACTACTACTACTACTACTACTACTACTACTACTACTACTACTACTACTACTACTACTACTACTACTACTACTACTACTACTACTACTACTACTACTACTACTACTACTACTACTACTACTACTACTACTACTACTACTACTACTACTACTACTACTACTACTACTACTACTACTACTACTACTACTACTACTACTACTACTACTACTACTACTACTACTACTACTACTACTACTACTACTACTACTACTACTACTACTACTACTACTACTACTACTACTACTACTACTACTACTACTACTACTACTACTACTACTACTACTACTACTACTACTACTACTACTACTACTACTACTACTACTACTACTACTACTACTACTACTACTACTACTACTACTACTACTACTACTACTACTACTACTACTACTACTACTACTACTACTACTACTACTACTACTACTACTACTACTACTACTACTACTACTACTACTACTACTACTACTACTACTACTACTACTACTACTACTACTACTACTATTACCACTATAACTACTACTACCACTATCACTACTACTTATACTGATAATAATACTGATATCGATAATGCTACTGATAATTATATGATACTAATACTACTATTACTATTACTACAACCACCCCCATAACTACTACCACTACCTCTAGGCTAGTTCCTCTCCCCACTACCAACATCCCACTATCAACATCCCACCCTACTACTACCCCTGTCACCCCACCCCGCTATTAACCATGCTGCGAAGTAGTACCATCCCACTATCGACATCCCACCCTACTACTACCCCTACCACCACCCCCACCCCGCTATTAACCATACTGCGAAGTAGTACCATCCCACCCTACTACTACCCCTGTCACCCTACCCCCACCCCGCTATTAACCATGCTACGAAGTAGTGCCATCCCACCCTACTACTACCACTGTCACCCCACCCCGCTATTAACCATGCTGCGAAGTAGTACCACCGCACCCTACTACTACCCCTCTCACCCTACCACCCCGCTATTAACCATGCTGCGAAGTAGTACCATCCCACCCTACTACTACCCCTGTCACCCCACCCCGCTATTAACCATGCTGCGAAGTAGTACCACAGCGCTGTCCCAGTCGTGATCGCGTAGCAGTCCGTTCACTTCGGACATTCCGCAGGAGAGGATGTAGTGGCGCGAGGTCAGAGGTCGGTGTTCCTGGGCGACGTACGCCCTCATCAAGGTCACCTCGTTGTTCACGAGACCCTCGACTATCACGGTCTGGAGGTGATAGAGGCGTTAGCATTAACCTAAACGCATCGTTATTCCGCGTACATTAAATAGTCATACTATACTTGATATAACACTATCTTTTATTTCTATTTTCGATTATTTGTCATTTATTTTTAAGGTAACTGTAAAACGTTACTTTCTTTATTTTTATAATTTAGTATTATTCTTTGTTTATTTCTATGACGTATGTTATCGTTAGCAACTATTTATACTTTATACTTTCGATTATATTTTTGACTATGTATTTGCTTAAATAAATTATTAATCAATCAACACTAAATACTGTGTATGATTGATTGATTTTTACGTAAGAATATATCGTTATATATACGACATATATATTATTTATATGTATATACACATTGTGATTGAATACCGTGTAATCTACGCGCAATCACAGATAGACAATGTTACATCTCACATTCACATTCTCGCTTTTGGAGAGATGATTTTACTGCGACCGACATAAACTGGTTATGGGAAGCGCGGCGTATAGGGTATTCACAACGAACATCGCATAAGTTAATATATAGGTCAAATTGCTATATTTAGTTCGGGCCATACTCGTAAATAGTAGCCTTCACATCAGCATTTGCAAATATTCATAAACATCTAGTATGTTTGATGTATGAAAAAACTTGATTATTATTCTAAAATATTCGAAAATAATTTATTCCTCGAATGTTTAATATTGTTAAAGGAAGTGAATGTAATCAGGTACACTGTTCAACGCTACATTATTGTGAGTGCTGGTGTTCCTATATATTAAGATGGTAATAATGGCAACGGTGCATTTATATTGCTACGATAACATTATATCAATATAATAAATCGACGAATATTTGATTTTTTAATTTATATTTATTTAAAATTACGCAATTTAATTAATTAGAATGATATATTTATGAGATATCGGAAATTTATAAAATGAGTTTAATCATTCGATATAATAATTTTATAAATAGATTGGCTATAAAAATGATAGAGAAACCTAAACATATCTAACTGAGTGTATTATAATGATTAACCTTAGCGTCTAACTGCTTCCACAGGTTTATTAGTTTCTTTTGCCTTTCATTTAATTTCAGCGAAGATAATTCTTTTACTTCTTCATCACAGATAGTCGCCATTATGTTGACTATATATTACATACAATTATTATGTATCGTATACATGATATAATATAATAATTTGACTACATTAAGGAATTTGCGACGTTCGCAAGTTTACATGTAAGAGATAGGGAAAATGGCTATTTTTTAAAGGCTATAAACTTTTTTATTTATGATTATTTTTTTTATACCTTTTTTGGTATATATCAATAGCATTTTTACATTTTTTTTTTTAATATTTAAAAAATGAATATATATATATATATATATATGAAAATGTTATAGAAATATATACAGTGTAAATTAATCAATAGTAAATATAATGTAACTAAGTATTATTAATATATATAAAAAAGTTAACAGCCTTTCAAAATATGCCTTTTATCTATCGTTTATATGTACATTCTCAATCTACACGGGTCCCCTTGATAAGCTACTAATAAGTAAAAATAACTATGTCAGCTGTAGAGGTCATTTTAGAACTACAATCTTTTATGAATATATACATTACTTTATATCTAGAGTAGTTAAATTTTAATATAAATAATATGTCGTAAATAATCTTCTATGATATAAGACACTACTTAAATGTTATTATTTATAAAATAATTAATTATCAGGAAATATGTAATACATATACAATAATATCTATTATATTAGTAATATTTATCGGAGTAGTTAATGATTAGTGAATAGCAAAGTCAGGACTATGAATTTACTTTATTTAATAGTTACTTCGTCTGTACCCGTACTGTACTCGAGACTACATAATACTACATGGTGATTAGCTAACATGTTATTGTAGGAATAATGAGACAGATGTAGAGTGAAATCACTAGCTAAGTTCATATACCATTGATAGTATTCGATTAAACTAATTACTATAACTTGTGATATTCGATACATCAACAAATCAATAGACCTATACGGAGATTCAAACCGATCACATTGTGAACGAGAGGCCACTATTACATCTAATCTACACTTGCACTAGCTCACTATGTAGTATATAAATAGCACTATCACTATCTCTCTATATACTATATAAATAGCTCTTTCACTCGCACTTTAAATATAAATATATAAAATTTAATTGTATTTGCCCATTTAACATGTATTTTTAGCCATATTTATTTCAGTACTCGCACTAAAGTTAAATAGTACTGGTGATCGCAGCACTACGCAGTGCCTACACAGTGCCTACCCAGTGCCTACACAGTGCCGGTGCGCTGCCCTACACTTACGAGAGAGTACGATCGGAAGTCAGCGCGTTTAAAATGAAGAGTCACCATATTTACGTGCACACACATAATTATTATTATTATTATTAAATTTTATTTAAACACTTTTTAAACGGAAAATAAACGTTAACAAAGGTGCGTACACATTCATAAAAAATATGTGATTAAATGGATTATATAAACGATGGAAAATAAATAAGGGTTAAATGTATCATTCATAAGGTGAGAAAAGGTGAGTTTTTAATTCTCTCTTGAATTCAGTTCTTGATGTGGTGCACCGCAGAATATCGGATTCAATTATGATTGAATTACATCGCCGCCGCTGCCACACTGAGAGATCGCGGCATGTATAATCGATAGTGATTCGTATGTATTTATGTGGTAAAGGGTCACGCGCCTATTTTATAGGAATACCGCAGCAAATATTCTATTGAAATAATTCGGCGTATATTTAAATGATTTTATTGTGGCGGCATGCTAATTTCATCCTAATTATATATATGTGCGTTTGAATATGAATAGTTTTCATTTTAATGTGCCGATTTCATTCAGTTACCGAAAGCAAAACTAATAAAATATTCTCTGTGACAACAAAGTATTACATGCGATTCAACGATATATCTCTCCCTATCTATGCAATGTGATAAATAGTTACACATTCCACTGCTAGCAGTAGTATTGCAATCATTGAAATATATTAAGGTTTGACAAAATTTTCATATATGTTTTCATTGTTCTATTAAATTAAATTCACAATTTTTTGGTTTTTCCTTATATATTTAATAAGTACATATACAGATACATATGGATATTATTAAAGTTCAAACTTAAATATTAACTAATAAATATAACTCTATTTAAAATGTTTTAACCGCGATATTTATTATCTAATGTATTAATGTATATTTAAATTTCATTATGTAAATATATATATATATATATATATATTACTCACTAATATATTGTCATAGTATTCTATGCGTATGGGCGATATGTGGCACGTATATTGTTATTAAAGATTGGACTCGCGCGATGGACACACATACTTTTCTTAGCCGTCAATTATCAGTTGTGATATATATATTATATTATATAACACTGTTTCCTCATACGAACATATAATCTCTACAGTCGTATTGAATGCTCAGTATCTTATTAAGCATTTCAAAGAATCAAACAAAATCATATACAACTGATATTTAGTAGAATTATATACATATATATATATATATATATATATATATATATATATATATATATATATATATAAATATATATATATATATATATCATAATAATAATAATAATAAATATTTATTAGAAGAAATTTGTAAATTTTTTTCGTATGAAGTATTTAAATTAATTATATTGCTATTTCCTCTAAAGGGCTTCAGATAAAGATCAATATCTTTTCTATGCTGTCGCCCGATCAAATTATATATAATTGAATGTTGAACAATGAACCTCCTTCTAAGCGCGCCACATCAACAGGACACACCTACTTACGACTTACTAGACAGAAGACAAAATGCATTCCGCAAGAATCACAGTACAGAAACGACACTACTATCACTCTTTGACGACTTATAAAAATCACTAGATAGCAACTTACCGATACAACTGATACTACTGGACTTATCTGCCGCTTTTGACACTATCGACTTTGACATTTTAATAGAAAGACTTAGATCTATCGGTATAGGGAAGGTACCTATCAAATGGTTTTCAAATTTTATCCGGGGTCGGAGTTTTTCTATTAAAATAAACGAAACATTGTCACAACCTTATGCTATTAAATATGGAGTCCCACAGGGTTCCACTCTTTCTCCCATACTATTTTCCATTTATTTACTTCCACTCAACAAACTACTGACTAACTTCCCACACGTGAACTATAATCTTTACGCTGACGACATAGAATTACACGCCCAATTCATTCACTCAATTAACTTACAATCATGTTTAACCTCACTGCAAATTTGGCTTACAAAAAATAATTTATTACTAAATCCAACAAAAACTGAACTCATCAACTTTATAACCAATTCCACGATCAATACTACAGTTCCACAAATAAATATAAATAACATAAATATAATACCGACTGAAAATACAAAATACTTAGGTTTCCACTTTACTAACAAACTCGACTTTACTAAACATATCAGTAAAATGAAACAAACTTCTTCCTTTCATATATATAATTTAAAAAAACTAAGACCATACTTAACCAAACAAACAGCTATAATTCTATCAAATTCACTGATAATGTCTAGATTTCTATACTGTAACTCTTTACTAGCCGGAGAAAACAAAACAGTTACTAACAATATTGACCGATTAGTAAATAGAACTACTAGAATTATTTTTAATCTAAAAAACACAGATTACACTACTAGCATTACGAACTTACGGAAATCACTAAACTGGCTACCTACAATTGACAACATCAACATTAAACTACTAACTATACTTTAAAAAACTACAAAAACAACTCAACCTCATAATTTACATACTTTACTTCACAAACAAACCACTAACAGACAACTGAGACAAACATATAGACTTGACATACCGACTACACAACTACGAAAGTACGGTAACAAACGATTTAGCTGGAGAGGTGCAACTCTCTGGAATAAACTTCCCCAATCCATACGCAAAGAAGATATGTCAATAGCCACTTTCAAATATAAACTCAAGGAGCTATTTAAACGTTCCCCACTAAAATACCACTTATCTAACCCTCTTTGAAATGTAATCGTGTTATTATATTATTATTATATTATTATATTTAAGAATGTTATTTTATTATATTATTTTTACGGATGATCGTTAAATCATCCGGGAACCCACACCTGTAAACTGTTCGACAAACAGTAAAACACATTGTAGAATTTTATATTAATCTTAGTGTATAAATAAATACTATTACTACTACTACTACTACTACCTTAACAAATATCATCATCTTAATAATGTGCTGATTATGGGTATTCTGATAATTTGTTACGTATTTGCATACGTATTAATTTGTAAATTCAATTCAGAATTTGTCTTGGATCAAGCGAACCATTGGTCCACGGTCAATTTAATAGTCAATTATATGGTCATTGTAAGACTGCATACGATCATTTCTAAGTCATAACTATTGTTCCTGAAGTCAATTCGATTTTTATTATATATAATATATAACGAAATTATAAAAATAATGGTTTAGTTATTCTAGAATTTAAGTATTATATTTGTTTATTATATAACTTATATAATATAAGTTATATTAAATAATAAAAACAATGATATTTAATATTCAAAGTTTTATTAGATGTTAATTTATATAAGCAAATATTAATCTAAATATATAATATATAATAAAAAAATATATTACTTAAATTATAGTATAAATAAACCATTATTTTTATAATTTCATTATATATTATATACTTACATTATAGAATAAATAAACCATTATTTTTATAATTTCATTATATATTATCTAATAAAAATCGAATTGACCGCTGGACCAATAGTTATGACCGTATAAATTACCGTATGCGGTCATACAATGACCATATAATTGACCGTTATGTTGACCCATAGATATAGAGTACCATATATATGGTACTCTAAATCTATGTGTTGACCGGTGGACCAATAGTTCGTTTGATACTTTTTCTTAATTAATGTACTATTAAATTATGTACTACATTCAATGTAGTAATGTAACATTGTATGTACTACTTTATTAAATAATAATTATTGATACAGTACGATACCATATTTACAATATTATTGAGTACATTTATCATAATCATTATGATAATGGTTATGGTAACCATATTTAATAAATACATTATTTATAATTTAATTATTAATTTAATACTTTCAAAGTATCATTATTATTATAATTATATTTTAAATATTATAATATAATTTATAATTTAATTATTAATTTAATACTTTCAAAGTATCATTATTATTATAATTATATTTTAAATATTATAATTATAATTATAATATAATATTTAAAATATAATTATAATAATAATGATACTTTGAAAGTATTAAATTAATAATTAAATTATAATATTATTATATATAATATTTGTTTGATGATTTACTAATTTTATTTATGTTATATATTAAAGTAATATTCAAGATGTGTATTATAAATTAATGATTTTACAAATATTTATATCTTTAAAATGGAATTATAATATTATAATATTTTATTTATGTTATATATTAAAGTAATATTCAAGATGTGTATTATAAATTAATGATTTTACAAATATTTGGGTGCAGGAACAACCGTGAAATTTACAAACCGTACAAGAACAACCGTGAAATTATCTTTCGTGAAATTTCCAACCGTGAAATATAATATCCGTGAAAATACAAACCGTGAAATAATTATAAATATATGTATTATATAGATATATATATATTACGTATATATATACTTATAACATAGTGTATATATACTAAGTATGTAAATACGTATAAATATTATAAAAATATATATGTTATTATGTAAAATATAAAATCTAAATTATACAGATATTTTCGGAAAATTAAAATCTAATTATAATCTTAATTAATGTTAACGAAGACATATGATACATCACATTAATTTTATTATTAAATTTATAAATATACTATAGTATATATCTATGAGTTTACATAAATTATACGTAAATTATATATAATATAGCATTCGAATGCTCATATTGGCCGCCGATACTTTTCAAAGTTCAAGTAATGCGTTGCCTATATGTGTCAATCAAATGTAACAGTTACACTATATTGCAAATACACACATTAAGTATTTGTTACGTACCATAGACCCATATGTATGCTTATACATGTAAATGCAGATGGGACGTGGTACTATGGTGCGTTGGTATATACCATATATTACAAAAAACCACCAACGTCCGATCTATATGCTTATAAATATGGGACGTGGTACGTTACAAAAAACGCACCATAACATACACATACAGACATATACACATCATCAATGTAAAGAAAGCTTTCTTATATAAATTGTACACGTACTTAAATAATTATATATATAGGTGTAGGAAACTATTTATGAAATATTACCAATTATATACGTACGACGTATGTTGAATTTTATAGTAAATATATCTAGGTCACCAATAGATTATAAATAAACAAAGCTTTCCCACTGCAATGATTCAATGCGTGATTCTTAAATTTCTACCTGCCACATATATGATATAAATGTATATTTTTATAGTGTAAAGTGTAAAACAAGTGTTTGAAATCTATATATATATATATATATATATATGTATAAACACATATGTGTATTCCCAGCAAACAGTAATATAATTTACATTTAATAGCAGCATAATAGTACAATGTAAACATTTGAGGCTATTACTGTTTGCTGGGTTCACCATAGAGCTAGAGAGAAAGTTGGTATTCAAAAGCTCTGTGGTATTCACACACAAACACGCATACACATACACGCACATTTAAGTATTGTTAATTAAAACACAAAAATAGGTACATGTACATACATACTTACACATACGCGCGAATACACACACATACACGTATTTTAATAATTATTTATTTATAGGTATTATACCTGAAATACATCTGAAATGGTAACATCTATATAAATATAATATATATATATATATTATATTTATATAGATGTTACTATTTTAGAATATTTTTGATTGTGCTATATAGCGTAACTGTTACATTTGATTGACACATATATGCAACGCATTACTTAAACTTTCAAAAGTATCGGCGGCCAATATGAGCATTCGAATGCTATATTATATATAATTTACGTATAATTTATGTAAACTCATAGATATATACTATAGTATATTTATAAATTTAATAAAATTAATGTGATGTATCATATGTCTTTCGTTAACATTAATTAATAGTATAATTAGATTTTAATTTTCCGAAAATATTCTGTATAATTTAGGTTTTATATTTTACATAATAACATGTATATTTTTATAATATTTATACTTATTTACATACTTAGTATATATACACTATGTTATAAGTATATATATACGTAATATATATCCATATAATACATATATTTATAATTATTTCACGGTTTGTATTTTCACGGATATTATATTTCACGGTTGGAAATTTCACGAAAAATAATTTCACGGTTGTTCTTGTACGGTTTGTATATTTCACGGTTGTTCCATAAGCCCACATATTTATATCTTTAAAATGGAATTATAATATTATATTTAATATATAAAATTATGATATAATATAATTATTATTTTAACATTATATGTTAACCCTTTTTAACATAATAATTATGTTTAACTGTTAAACATAATGATTATGTTATGATAATGTTAAAATCATTTTTAAATTATAGTTACTTTTTAATTTTGTTCTTATCCTGTGGAAAATTTATCTAAATGATAATAAGTTTATTTAAAATGGTAAATCATAAATAAATTAAATATACAGTATTAATTTCAATAGATTAAAGGCAATATATTATCATAATATACAATAATTGTAATAATTATACATATTTAAATAAGTGATTGAAATATTATTTGATATTTAATAATATCACATGATTGTCACGTGATAAACACTGAATTTTAACATTGAAAATAGGATATATTAAAAAACAACTATCATTATTCATTTTATAGATTTTATTTGAATTTAATTTGTTCATATTTTGATGGATTACAATCAAAAAGGACGAGTTGAGGGTTAAAGGTTAAATTGTAAATGCGAAATAAATGGGTATATGCTCACTTTGGGATGTAATGCAGCTAAAAAAAAACAAACAGGACACAATTAAACCAAATAACCCACAAATATCTATACAAAAAAAAATATATATATATACCCTTATATATATCAGGATATATACTATTAACTCGTATTTCAAATGTAACCTTTAACCCTCAACTCGTCCTTTTTGATTTTCTCCCATTTTGATTACATTATCATTATGATAATGATTATCGGATCACTTATAAACTCCACAATAAACTATCGCAAATCGACAATTACATATACCCAGAACTGGGCACGATACTCAATAATAGAAACAATTACAATTACACACCTTTTTCTTATAATATATAACTACTAGGAACACCTAGGAATAACTACTACAAATTGTAGTCTACAATTACTTTACAAATAATCATAGTAGGTAAACCTAGATAAAATTACAAATACTGAATTGCATTAGTAGATAGGTATCTTACCTACATATTAGTAGATACAAATACATTATAATTATATCCAAAATATATATAAATAAATTGGATATAAATATAATTTATGTGTATCTTTATATATTATATAGTATATATCTATAGTTTATAAAATACATTATAATTATATCAAAAATATATATAAATATATTGTATATAAATATAATCTATTTGTAGAAATATAAATTATATAATCCTGTTTATTAAAATGATTTGAATATAATATATAATTTTAAATTATAAATGATTTATTATAAAAATAATGTCTTTGTTTTTAATAAATGTATATATATATATATATTCATGTAGGGGCGTCGGAAAGTGTTAAGATCAAAAAGGACGAGTTGAGGGTTAAAGGTTACATTTTAAATGCGAAATAAATTTGTATAGGCTAACTTTGGGATGTAATGCAGCTAAAAAAATCAAGTACAAAACTAAACCAATTAAACCAAATAACCCATAAATATATATACAAAAAGTATATATATATATACTATTAAATAGTATTTAAAATGTAACTAAACTAATTAAACCAAATAACTCATAAATATATATATTTATAATACAAATTTATTTCGCATTTAAAATGTAACCTTTAACCCTCAACTCGTCTTTTTGATCGTCTCCCATCGGAACAGTTCGCCGGGAGGTATCGGACCCCCCCCCCCCCCCCATTCAAAAATATGGGGGGAGGGGGCTAACTTAGCCCGGCTAAGTATGTTTTGCCCCCCTCCCCCCATGAAATGTGTTATAATTAATTGTATATAACCTATATACATTGTGTATATATATATATATATATATATATATATATATATAATATATATATTATATATATATTAAATCTAGTATATATATACAATATATTGGCTTTATTAATACACATTTTTGCTAAAGAATTTTACCATAAAAATGGGGTGGATGCTAACTATTTTTTGCCCCCCCCCTACATGAAATATGATAATATCTATGAGAGATACTTGTTATCTGGCGATATTCAGAATGAAATAATTCTACTATATAATACTGAATTATTAGGTTAAATATTATATAATATTAAATAAATATACCTAAATATTTTATTGATATATATTATATATATTATATAATATATATAATTAATATATATTAATTGCCTATTAAATATTATATTAATATATTAATGGTACTTTCTCAATTTAATGTGATGGAATCACAGAGCTAGAGAGAAAATTTCTCTCTAGCTCTATGAATGGAATTCAAGATATAGGAAGTGAGAACCTACATGGAAGTGAGAAGGATATTTTGGAGGTTCGTTATTTGACATCATAACTAAAAATTAAAGAAATATGCAATATGACTGAGGCTACAACTTGGTAAAGTAGGTAAATATAGTAAATCTAATTATATCTGAACTTGAACATCTTAACTTACCTATTTCTAAATTAAGAGACATTAGCTTTTTATACACACTGTGGAGCTCATCGCACAAACTTAATAGCGTATTCATTAGAATATATTATACATATAAGAAAAGCTTTGAGATTGGTTTATGATTATGGTTTATTATATGAATAAACTATCAAATTCCGGAATGTATACAATACTAATAATAACAAAGTTAAGATATTTACACCAACATGCCCAAAAATATGGACTGCGAAAATCATTTATTAAAACAACATTAGATCAATATAGTGGTATAATAGATGCCCTGAAAGAATATAAAGAATTTTATTATATTACTAATGATCAAAAATATATTGCAAACTTATTATTACAAAATATGAATAAGTCAAATATTTTTTCTATGAATATTTCATATTGATATTTGAAAGCTTGGATTAACTTACTTACTAAGTCAATAACCGGTTGATCGTAGGGGTATATGAATCGCTGTAACACAAGTTATATTACATACATCGCGGTTCCGTGTATCCTTTAGTAGTTGGGTCAGATCCATGTCTACCCCGCCCATTTCACTATGTTATCTATCTATTTTGTCTGGATAGTAATCTTCTTCTTTCATCAAAAACTCAAGGTTGTATCACAGTTTTATTCAGACAATTATGACGCATCGTGCGACCAAAATAAGACATGTTCCTTCTCTTTACTGTTGATAGGAGATGCTCAACTTGGTATATACAATGCATATTATTCATTCAACAATTATTTGGTATACATAATCATTTGTTTTTCTTTCTCTGTATGTAATCCTCAGGATTATTTTATAGGCTTTATACTCAAATGCGGTAATTATTCTTTCCAGTCTTTATGTTAGTGTCCACGTTTCGCAGATATAAAGTAGTAAAGACAATATTAGTGAGTTTTACTGTAGTATTTGTGTCTATAGTGATATGTTTCGACTCTTCCATAGAGCGATTAAGCGAACTAACGCAGAGGTTACTGTCGATATTCTTCTGTCGTCATTTATCGTCACCTATACAATCTCTATTTCACTTTTTCCATCTTTCGTTCGAGTCGCAACCAAGTATTTGAATTTATCTACTACTTCAAGAGGTTCATCGTTCATTATTATCGTTATCATGTCAGCTGTCTCATTATTCTAGAATTCGTTGACCAATATTTAATTTTCTCATAGATGACATACATACCATATGTCGCTGCTCACTTGCATAGTTTGTTTGTGAGTTCTTGCAGCTCTGCGTTTGATCCTGCCATCAAATCGATGTCGTCAGAAATCTTAGGAATCATAGTTCATATCCTCCAACGAGAATTGTACTGTAATGGTCTTCTAGCGTATCTTGCATGATATTTTCTAGGAATATGTTAAAGAGTGTTAGTAATACAAATCATCCTTGTCGTACTTCTACCGACGGATTAAAGAAAGTGCTGTTTTTGTTGTTAACCAATAGGTAGGCCTACTGTTTATTTTAACTATAAAGATGTTCGATTATTGCAATAATATGTTCGTATATATTGAAGTACTTTCCATAATCCTTCGTGCCAGACTCGATCAAATGCTTTTTTGAAGTAAAAAAAAGTTATGGTATAATTATCTATTTCTGTCCGTATCATCGATATAAAGACATTTCATTTGGAACTTTCTTTATATCGATGGTCCGTATTCGATCATTGGCACCAACCATATATTGTTGGTAGAGCTATAGCTATATAGAGCTATAGGGGACATATGGGTAATGTGGCCACTTTTAGATAATGTTTTATATCTTTATAAATATTAGTTCTAATTCGATAATTGTTTCAATATAGATCTTATATATCAATATACATCTTATGATGTGTAAGATGACTGCCGAATCATTTTTTCATTTTAGCGTATCTAATTGAAATTATTAAGGTGAACACATTACCTTCCATGGAGGGTATGGTGGCCACCTATTTCGGTTAATGTGGCCACCTTAGAATATGGAATTAATCCACTATAGTGGCAATAGATAGCGTTACTTTATATCAAGTTTAGTCCAATGATATCACATCAAGTATAATATTAAATAACACACGCAATTGTGATAAATTAATGATTTTTCTTTTAACTTTATAAATTACTATATTAATTAATATGCTATATCCTAGTATACCATTACACTTACATATCATGTTATTATTATGGAAAAAGCAATTTCATCAGTAAATAACTGTATGACATGTTATAACGATATGGCGATAAAATACCTAGATAAAATAGAAATTTAGAAAGATAACTAATTTATATTATCTGATTTATATATACATATATATATATATTTATATATATATATATATATATATATACGTTAGACCATAATATTCTTATTCGAAGATTAGAGAACATTGGTATTAAAGATTCTGTCCTTAGTTGGTTTACATCCTACCTAATTAACAGATCCTTTTCTATATGTATAGATAACTCCATAATAGAACCCCGCCACACAAGTCATGGTGTACCCCAAGGTTCTGTTTTAGGTCCAATTATCTTTAATATATATATTTCCCCTTTACTTTACTTACTTGACGAATACCCCGATATACACTTTCACTCATATGCGGATGACTTACAGCTATACTGTAATTTACCTGACCCAATCAATAATATAAATACTATAAATAAATGCATTAATGACATTAGTAAATGGCTTTCAAATAACTCACTACTATTGAATAGCCTTAAAACAAAAACTTTATTAATAAATACATCCCCAGGACATCATTCCATACCACCTATTATTATTAATAATCACATTATAGAATACTCTAACCAAGCTAAAAACCTCGGCCTCACACTTGACCAAAATCTGTCTTATCTACCACATATAACTAATATATCGAAGTCCATTAATTACACCTTACATACGATCCCACTTATTAGACCTTCTATAACTACTGAACTTGCCAAACTACTAGTTACTTCCTTAATACTGCCCCGACTTGACTACTGTAACTCTACTTTAAATTCACTCCCAGCACATACTATCAAAATGCTCACTAAATTACAATATAGAGCCATCAGAACCATTTTCAGGATAAAAAAATACTCAAGACAACATATCACACCTTATATGAAATCCATTCACTGGTTACCCATCCCTTACCGCATACAATACAAATTATTCCTACTGACCCACCATGCCACCCATAATAATAAACCTGATTATCTTACTGAACTACTTACGAACTACAAGTCATCCCGACCACAACGAACAATACATAAATACAAACTAAATATACCAATAACTTTATCACTTAATAAAAAACAGGAATCTTCTTTCTCTATAATAGCACCTAAACTATGGAACTCCCTACCTCACTCAATTAGATCTATAGTTTCTGACCACACCTTTAAAGTAAAATTGAAAACACATCTATTTAATATAGCTTATAAACATTAATATACGATACACCGCCGAAAACTCATTACTGATGTTGATCGCAGTGTCTAAACAAATTGGTTACAAGGTTACAAGGTTTATATATATATATATATATATATATATATATATATATATATATATATATATATATATATATATATATGTATATTAAATATATAATATATATGTAATAAATAATGTATAAATATATTGTTCTATATAATTGTGTTAATAGATAATTAAATATAGGGGAGGGAAGGGGGTAGATGCCGAGGACGTAGTAGTGGCCGTTTTAATTAATGCTTAAATGGTGCTTGATAGGATAAAAAGTTCTATAAATAATAATATTTAGATAATCAAAATGTCTATAATATGTAGTAAAATTATTTTTTAAATAATTAATTAATTACTCTAATTTATTATATATTCATTTTTGTCAAATGTTGACAAAAAAACATGATTATATATATTTATGCTTATTTATTTGTAAGAGTATGTGTATATATAATTAAATCATTGAATCAGATAAGGTGCGTATGCATCATAAATATAATTATTTAATATTACATAATTAAAAATATATAAATCGAATACATTACGAGATACCAATCGCATTTTCTGATACTAGCGGCCACTACTACGGCCTTGCCTTATTTTAGTGGTTTTTTGTAATGCCTAATCAAACGTTTATATTATTAGGTTAAACACTTTATATATAAAAGTGAAATCCCAGTATTCTAGAACTATATGATTTCTAGTTAATTCTAAAAAATAAGAGCCTACAATTCAGTATTTATCGATATATTAGAAATCTTCTAAGGAATATTAATAATCGGCCACTACTCCCTTCCCTCCCCTTCTATAGATATATATATATATATATATATATATATATATATATATATATATTGTTATTTATAATTGTGTTAATAGATAATTAAATATATTAAATGTAATTTAAAAGTTTATACCACGATTGTAATATGCATGGAAATATATGTGTATGGTTAGGATACATACTATAGAACAACATCTACTATAGTATACTATAGATCTATAGATGTTGATACAATTAACGTTTTCATGTAATGTGGCACGACATTTTATCAATATAAAACCCATATAAAAATATTTATTTCAGATCATATCTTTAATATTATTAGCTTCAATCATCGTGAAATGGCCATATTACGCTCTAAAAGGTGGCCACTTATTAGAGCGGTATAAACGGGTATACACTCGCTTTTATGTATCACGACATATACACTATATAATAATGAATATTACTCACTAAAATAAATGGCTTACATACGTTGTTGTAATTAATAGTAAATGTAATTAAATAGTTCTTTAGATGACATTTTTTAGGGGAAATTAAATAGTTTCTCTCCTCCAGCGGTTAATGGGTCTAAAACTTAACTTTAATTTTAAATTGATATTATATATTAGTGATTTAATATATGTTTTACTAATCTTTTATTTCAATTTAAAAAAAATATATATATATATATATATATATATACTAATTTCATATTTTGTATGTATAATATACTTTATACCTAGCCCATATATATATATATGGTTCACATATATTTAATTAATTAAGTAAGTAATCCACTTATATATAATAATAACTAATTATATAGAAAATATGATCCGAAACTATATATTTAAAAAATAATTTTTTGTTTTTATCTTCTTTGACAAATACTATAATAAGGATCTTTGTAATTATTTTATTATTTCCGGTTTTATTATAATATTTTTAAATTATTGTTTACCACATTTTATTATCTTTTTAAATATATATATAAATATAAACATTCATTATAACATATTTTAAACATATATGAAACATGAAGCCTTTTGTTATCGAATTGTTATTTTTATTAATTAAATTATTGTTAATTTCACAAGCTAAAGAAAAAGGTTTATATATATATAGTTAAATTAAATATGATAATTTGATTAATTTATATATTATATATTTGTTGTATACTATTATATATTTATGGTAGGTTTATTAATTACCTATAGGACTTATTTTCCTACTATTATATATAGGAACACTATAATATTTTAATAATAATAATTATTATAATTATAATAATTATTATAAAAATAAGTCCTATAGTATTAATACTATTTATTTTTACGAACCTTGTAGAGTTTTAATACATTTAATACATTCTTCTAGCATACACAAATGAATAAACTAACTACTCTGTATAAACTAGTTCCTATATAACCTATCGACATAATAATAATATAATATAAAATAATGTAAAATACATTTCGTTTATTTGAAGATAATATATTATCTATAGGTATAATTATACTAATTAATAGGTATACTTAATAAGTATAATTATACTAATACTAATTAATTAGTGTAGGACTACATATAGAATAAATAGGTACGTACAACTTAGTAGGAAGTTTACTTTATTTATTCGCTGGGTTATTTTCCTACTATTGTATTATATACCTACTTTTAGTTTATAAACTTTAGTTTAGGTGTTCAGTCCTATATACATATATATAGTTTACTAGTATATTACAATTCACGTTATATATATATATATATATATATATATAAGTTATTAACTTGTTTAATTTATGAAACTAATACATTCCTATAGAACCATTAGCAGAAACAATAAAGTATTATGAGATGTTAAACTACGACACAAAGCAGATAGTCACTAGGAAGAAAAGAGCGATAGAGACCGATACGAAACTTAGATTTAATTTAATCACCCACGGAAGGTCAGATTATTATCATAATTACATATCGTATAGCTTAATAATATAATCGTGATATATCACTATTATTTATATATAATTTATATATATATATTATCCTATATATATAAAATTATCTGTAGAGTTATTTATAGAATATAATAACATATTTTATAATTGAATTCGTAATATACATATACATTAGAGTGATACACGGTGTATCATACACCCCATTCTATATCTATGGTAATATATAATTGCATTCAAATTAAATTTTCTTATTTTAAATTGTTATAACGGCTTATAAGCCTAATTAATTTATATATTAAAAGAATGCACAATGTTACAATCGTCTCTAAATTTACACACCATGAATAATATAAATATAAACTTTATTTGTGGTCCACAAATAAACATTTAAAATCACAGAATATTTATAAATGTATATAGGTAAAACATATATGAAACCTATATATATATATATATATATATATATATATATATATATATATATATACATACTATATATACTATATACTATATACTATATATATAGTTAAATATATACTACATATTTTACACATATAAAATAACTATATGTAAAATATAAGGAAAATATATTCTAAAAATATATATAATTATTTAATTTATTTATTAATTTATATTTTATTTTATTTTATTTGTGTATTAAGTTTGTATTTGACTGTTTTGTATATTTTTTGTTTGTTTATTTGTTTCGTTTCCACACCAGTGAGGGTAAATGTTTTACCATATTGGTGTTAAAATAAACTATCCAATCCAATCCAATATATATATATATATATATATATATATATATATATAATATATATATATACATATGTGTGTAAATGATACCGCTGTACCTGGAATTGTATACAGCGTACGACGTACGTAGTTAACGTATATTACAAAATTAATCATTTGGGGCAACAGCGATTAGTTTTACATTTAGATCTCTACACTTTTGTTGAAGGAGACACTTACAAAGAGTACCCCTATATATGGTGTATTCACACTTTCAAGCATACGCGCGCATGGACACATATAGGGGAGAGTGCTCTAATATCGACATGCACGTAATATCGACACCCTAGAGATCTCCTAAAATATGATTCCAATTAAAAAATAATGAATGTATGAAATGTTAATTAATATAATTCTAATTCATAATTCTAATTTTTTTTTTAATATTTATATTTGTGTAATTATAAACAAACTGATTTTTTCGTTACAACTCTAAATTTATGAAATTTTTGAAGTACAATATCGATTCTCAATCATTTGAAAATGTATTTATTTTAAATATTTTAAATACATCATATAGATCTAATTATATTCTACAATGTGCCGAAAATATTTTGTATTTTTCATAATTTTTACAAAGTTATTGACGTTTACCTAATCTACATACATTTTCATAATACCGAAACCCTAATTGCACGTAATATCGACACCCATTAACCAATCAGCGTTATTTATTTATAATGTTTGTGTGTTATGATAATATTCATAAATTAATAGACATACCTAATACTATACACATATACTTGGAATTTATTCTACTTGGAATTAAATAGTCTCAGAAAATATATAAAACTCCCATGTACATTGTACGTACCCATATTTGTATTATAATTAAATAATTTCAAACTTAATATTTATAATATAATATAAAATATTAAATATTTTCGAAAATTAATATTAGGAAAACAAAGTATGAATTGCGTGTGTAAAAATAATGCGCATTTAATTCTGATTTGATAGTGGATATTAAATAATATATGGTATATATAAATCCGGATATAAATATATAAATAATCTGGATATAAATATCGATATCGATATATATATATTTAGGGTGTCGATATTATGTGACAAGGTGTCGGTATTTGAGGTAGTGCCTGTAATACCGACACCCCTGTTATCTCAGAGTTAAACAAACTAAATTAAATTTTAAAATAGCTATTATATGTATATACCGGTACCTACTTAATACTTATAAATAAAATTTGGAAATATTTGATTGAGAAATAATAAAGTTATGGTGATTTATTGTTAGGGTGTCAGTATTCGAGTACTCTCCCCTATATAAACACACATCTTCACATACACACACACGCGCGCGCGCATGCACATACAGCACCGGTCATACACGTCGTTCGAACGTGCGATCGCACTCCCACAATTGATATAAACACTTTTATTTACATCGATGACTAGGCAGGGTATTCCAGGGTATTATCTAGCGATTACGTATAGGCTAATACGATCGGGTAAAATCTGTTTATCCGAGAAACCGGGCCCATTGTGCACACTAGGAGAGACTATTTTTGTAACTTTTGTAATTCCCTTCATGGAAAGGTGTTAACTAACTCGGAATAACTTATCTTAACTAGATATAATATACAAAAATAATTTAAAACGACAACAATTCTGAAAGCTAAACAATATTTAAAATAGATAGGAATTTAGGAATTGAAATTTACGAATACAAATTAAATTACAGATGAAAGGAAAAAGTGTGTAAAAATTGCCTTTTAGCTATGTAGTATATATATACATAAAAACTTCCTTAAAAATTAAAAAAGAATTTTTTTTAAATAATTTATTTTTAAATTTTTTCTAAATCGAAAAAAAAAGTTATCAATGGAATAATAAAAAAAAAATGTTATATTATATATGTCTATCATCATTATATGAATATAAAATTATAAGTATTAATATAAAAATAGCATATACTTATACACAAAATTGCTTTTATTGAGTATTATAACAACAAATAAATGTTGTGGTAAACTAGTAAAAACATTTTTTTTGTTAAAAAAAATAATTTTTTTTTATCATACCTCGTATATATCCATTATAAGCTATTATTGAGTAACAACAACGTTTGTTTCTTAATTAAAATAATTTATCAAAAAAATAATATTAATATAAAAATTAACAACATTTAAATTAATTTTAAATTGGTATGTAATTTTTTACTTTATTAATATTATAATATATGTATATACGTATATGTATATACCTATGTCAAATATTTTATTTTTATGACAATACAATAGTCAGCCTTCAAGACACATTTTAAAAAAGTGAAAAATAATAATCTCGAAAATCATAGATAAAATTTAATCTCGAAATCGCGAGCGCATTGATTGGTTACATTCAATATTTGAATTTAACAACATATAATTATTTATCATTTTTGTATTATTATACCATATAATATACTACATAATACACATGGATATACATGATAACAGTACTTTTCATTGTTTAATGGAAAGGAAATGTCTATGTTAAAATTGCATACTTATTTCGATGTGTATCGTCACTTTTTAACGATTAACGAGAACAAAATCTTCGCGATAAACAAAACATTAGAGATTATTAATGACATCTGGCATTCGCACAGAGCTATATATATTTCTCTCTAGCTCTATGGGCATTCGTCACATTTACTATATTATAAAACTAAAACGTCTCTAAAAAATTTAAATCTACAAAATATTACACTACGATCTAGGAAAATCACCTATCACATCACCTATCAAAATCACCATGAGAAATATGAAGTTTTATTCGATATTTCTATTTTCAAGTGCGTAGATTTAAATTCCTGTCGAATCAAGAGAGAAGATAGAGTGCCGCCAATTGAACAATCATTTCTACTCGATCAGCGTAACAAACGAGAGCTGTTGATGAAGACCTATTCTACAGAAAATTGATATATGATTATAACATACTTTAACAAATTTAACAAACTTAAGGGTAGGCGCTGGAGTTCATCTACACCATGCTATTTATAGCTCCACCGAAAAAGTTTGGGACAACAAATTAATAAAGATAATTACATACTTTTTTTGTATTCAATAGATACTATTCTAATACACAAAAAAATATACTAATTTTTATAAATACAATTAGAAGAATGAAAAAAAATAGTTTAAAAACTATGAATATTTTTTATTATAAATATATTACATAATCATAATTTATTTAATATATATTAATTAATATAAATTATAATATAACATAAATTAGTATTTTTATTGGTTTATATGTTATACATTTACAGTAAAAATTTCAGATAAAAATAATATAAACTAAAAAAGTAGTTGGCATTTACATGTGGTTACTAAGTGAAAAAGTAAAAACTTGAGAAAATGACATTCAAAGTTTTTACATATATAATCATGGATAATATCAAGACCTCCTATAACCTCAGAGGTTATAGGAGGTCTTGATAATATGTATAAATATGCAAATATATAAAAAATACAATATAAAAACAAATATATAACACATGATTTGTTTATTTATTTTAATACTATTTAATCTATGATCTATGCTAAAATAAATCTAGAAATTTTTAAATTAAACGATTATTCTAATAAATCATAATATAAGATTACATATTACAAGTATTTACATAAATACAAAATATATTTATAAATTTATTACTCCTAAAACACTTTATATTGATATACTCAAAATATTAATACTTAAAAATATTTTAAGATATAAATAAAATACAGAACTTGGATAATACATAATAAAAAAATATTGGTAAAATTTAATTATTTAACACATTTTAACTCCAGCCTACCCCTAAACAAATCGCATGATTTGAATATTGATTTAAGCTATCCTTTTTGTTTACATCAAATTAATATTATATATTATATATATATATGTATGTGTGTTTATGTAATATCTAATGAATATACATAGGAATATACACATATACCTATCCTATAGTATAACAAATAATTATCATACAATAATATATGAATAGCTAATCTAGCGTAATCTAGATACTATGAAATATAACCAAAGGGCTTTGATATTACTATGATACATTGAAAATTACTATGATACACTTGCAATTTATTAATTATAATACATTTAATTTTGTTTATGTATTTTGCTTGACTTTGAATACATTTTATAAATATAAATCTATATTTTGATGGGATTTTAACAATTTAGCGGTAAATTATAAGATCTTTAGAAAATAATTAAAAAATATTTTAAAAAAAACAAGGACAAAATGACTCAGAAAAAATAATTATTTTTGACATATTTAGGCGAAAAATGCTAATATTCTATTGATTTTTTATAATTTTAATAGATTTTTTATATATATATATTTTTTAATATATTATCATGTATATTGTATATACCAATTAGTTCTCTCGTTTTTATTTATCAAAAAAAATTTTTTTCAAGGTTAAAAAAAAAAAATCCTATACATTTTTGGAAAAAATTTCTAAAATTGTGTTGTTGATATTATCGAGTAAAGTTTTATATTATATACATATTCTGAAAATTTCATTCTAAAATATCCATTATTAATATAGAAAATAATCAAAAAACCTAATTTGTATCCAAATGGCCTATCTTTTTACATGTTACAATTTCTGAAGGCCTCGAAGCACCAATATTTAAACAAATTAAAAAAATTAAAAATCTGATATTAAAATAGCCTATTGTTTATGGGTTTTACTTGGTCACTTTAATTCATCTCAAAAAGCATGAACTACATCACCTTTAACATGCGGCTCACATTCGCACACACACACCCACACACACACACAGGGTATTCCGACTAGTACTACACCAAGACACCTCTTCGTTCACCGATGACTTCAAGGCTATAGAGGAGAACGGAGATCTAGTGGATCACGACATATCGTTCATTTACGCCGGAGTGGTCAGAGGTTAGATGTCAGCCAATCAGCTTCGTTGTTTAGAGAACACCTGTAACTAAGATGACTAAGTTATATATATTTTTTTTTTTTTTTTCGGACAATGGTTAGTTAATAACCAGAGCCAATTATTCCATTTATTAGCGAAAACATATTAATAAAAATATGGCGAAGTAGGCAAGGGAGAGGCCAGGTAATTAAGGATTTTACAATAATCCATTGCAGCAGTATTTGCGATAAATATTTAGACTGCCTGTCATGACACGAATACTGAGTAGCGTAATATCATGCTTCCTCAGGCCTAACGAATATAGGTCTTTAGACGTTAGGGATGAGGGTATACCACGCCAGTTCCAACAAGAGGCACTTAGTTTAGCCTGCTTTGCACCAGTAAGTTGTTTTGCGTAGGAGAGTATTTCGTTGTTTAGAGAACACCTGTAACTAAGATGAATAAGTTATATATATATATATATATATATATATAATTAAATACATATGTATAGGTCACGAACTTATAGAATATTGGTAAATGTATACATTTACCAATATTCCATACAACAATTAATTATATAATAGGCGTCCTAAAGGTGCGAAAGTTGTATCAAAACACTAGGAAAGGTGGATAGGTAAATAGTTTAATAAGCTGTGTTTGTAACATAGGCAGGTGGAAGAATATATATAATGGGAGTGTCGTTATCTAGAGAGGGGCGTAACTGGCCTAGATCTATATAGACTGCCCACAGTATACTCACAGTCATGTGGCCAGACGATTGGTATATCGCGTAGATAGTTAACTAATACATAGGGTATAACCTATAACTGTATACTATTCACGTGTACTACTGTTCAACTTTCTCGCTATAACCGAGCACTAAGACATCTGCTACTTAACCCATATCGGTGTATATATTAGTTTAATAACCTATATATTTATATCGGCGATGGTTAGTTAACCGGGTGTTTTCTTTGTAATATTTAAATATTAATGATAAATAACAAAATATATATTTATACATATTTTAATGAGTGTATATGTATTAAAATGTATAGCAAAATATAATGATTATTTTTAAACTATAGAAAAGCAAATTATGCGATTACCTATAGGTAATCTATAGACCTATAGATAGGTTAATAATATATTATTAAATCAGTGTAATTTAATTTATAGTATGTCACAATACCTATCTATTTACATTGCGCGCGCGAAGGACGTGTTCTCCTTAACTAGTTAACTAGTTAGATAGTTAACTATTTAACTAGTTAACTATATAACCATTTAACCTAGTTAACTTAACGATTTCCCTGCCCTTTCGCAGACGAGCCGGGATCAAAGGTGCACGGCTCGGTGCTGGACGGTATCTTCACCGGCGCCATCTATCTGGAGACGGGCGAGACTTTCTACGTGGAGCTGGCGTTATTCTACATGGAGGATCTGCAACGTAACGGTGATCGAGGACATTCGATCATCTACAGCAGTCGACACGTCGATACCGAGTCATTTAGGTACGCTATTTAGAGTATTAGTCGTTCGGGTCACGTCGCTAATTAATTTAGACTGATGTCTAGTCATTTGGGTTTCGCAGTTAAATAATGTAGATCGATACCGAATCATTTAGGTACGCTATTTAGATTATTAGTCGTTCGGGTCACGTCGCTAATTAATTTAGACTGATGTCTAGTCATTTGGGTTTCGCAGTTAAATAATGTAGATCGATGCCGAGTGATTAAGGTACGCGGCGGCATTTAGCCAAGGACATTTAACCAATGTCCTTGCTTTAACTATGTTATTTAGATACTTCGCTAATTTATTTAGATAAATGCCTAGATATTTGGGTTCCATCATTAAATAATTTAAGTTGATTCCGAGTAATTTGTGTACGGATGGTGGCTAATTTATTTAGATACCGAGACAATTAAACACTGCTAACACAGGTAGGTATGTACTGAGTCATTTAGGTACTATTTAATATATTACGAATACCTAGATATTGGTTTCAGTTATATAGAAACAAATGACTTATGTTTTACAACAGTGATTTACTTATATGTCAACAAAAGTATACGTTTATGTATATACACACACACACACACACACACACACACACACACACACACACACACACACACACACACACACACACACACACACACACACACACACACACACACACACACACACACACACACACACACACACACACACACACACACACACACACACACACACACACACACACACACACACACACACACACACACACACACACACAGACACACACACACACACACACATATATATATATATATATCATGAGGCCTTAATTTGAGCTAGTATATTAATGTCAGACCTATTTAATGGTAAGCCAGCTTTATATATCACCACCATGTTTATACCACCACTGTCGGTATACCTGTAAGTCTGGCCGTGTAGCTAAGGCTCTCTATATATATAGCATTTGTTAGATTATTTAAAACACCAGTACAGTAAAAAAATACCCTCAATGGTGTAATATATATATATATATATATATATATATATATATATATATATATATATATATATATGAGTAAACTGTTATTAACATTGCGAAATAATGATATATACAAGTATACTAATATTAACAATACCTCTTAACCTGAGGTTGTAGGAGGTCTAGTTATTAAGTATATCTACTTATTCCATTATTAATTATTCAACGGTATCGAAGGAAAAAGAGATCAACCATGTTCGCGAATACGACAACTTGCGCAAACGAGGAAACGATGAAGAAGATGAGAGAGGAAGTAAAAGAGAGTCAGCCAACAGCAGAGGAAATAGTTTATATACACACACATATAATAATAATATTTATTTATTGAAATATCATATATATATAATATATATATATATATATATATATAAAAATTGAATACAATACAAATAGTGGATACAAAATTACCCTATTATACATGTTATAAATAACTGCAAGGATCCCCGGACAATACACTACAAATAGTAACATTTTTTTCTTGTGTTTTTATTTATCGCTTATTAAGTTCTTGATAAACACAAGTGAAAATAAATAACTGCCTGGAGTCGATCTCGGGATATCTGGCTTTCTAGCTTTTGGTTATCACACTGATCCATAGACCCCAGACAATATATATATATATATTCTTCTCATTAATTTTCTAATTCAATGCTACAAACTCTTCCAAATTTCCCTGTCATGTAATAATGTATAGATCTAATGACTTCGTTATAGAGACAAATATTGTGTGGGTGACGATACGTACGTTCTAGAGTTTGGGAGAACACTGATTAATAGGAAATAGGATGCTAATTGTTGGGTACTGAGGCAAAATGAGGTTTTAATGATGGGGTTATAGTAGATTTTGTTTGATAGAGAATTATGGAAGAGAGGATATTAAATATAATAATAATAATATTTATTTTATTAAGAGAATTTTGTTGTTTCCTGTTACGTTTTCTTATTTATAATATTAATATGCTTGTTCCTCCTAAAGATCTTCACAATAATATAGCATATTTTCTAATATTGTCGCCAGCATAGTCTTCTTCGTATGTATTATAAAGACTGAGGGTAAGTATCGGTGCTAGGGAGTGAAGTAGTTGGTAGGGGTACTATCAAGATTATATTATGTCTTTACTAGATTCTAGAGTTTAGTTAAGTTGGGGAAGGTATGGGAAGGAGGGTTTCAAGACAGTGGACTGATAGAGTGGGTAGGGAATATTATTTGTTATGGTTAGAAAGGAGATCTAGCAGTAACACTTACGTCAACTTTATATATACCATAATTATTAAATATAAAAATATTTTATATTTAATTTTTTTTTAATTTAGAAGATATTACATATAATCACATATCGTCTTTAAACTATTGAATTATATTCATTTTATTAATGTAATCTTAATGTAATACACATGCAATTCCAATTAAGAATACTCCCTGGATATAAATTCTAAAATTACGAGTCGGCCATTCGTATTATGGAATACAGTATCAACAAGCAGTGTTAGATCATTGCGGAGACGGGAAGAACACTATTAATATTGTTTGATAAGTTTTGTACTACAATTTTCAAAATTAATAAATAAATTACAAATATTTTCGTAAATTTTACAAATATTTGGTTTTTTGGACAGATTTAGCTGACTGGATATCGTGGCGGTTTTTTTGTACGTGTTTTATATGAGAAAGTACAGAAGAAGTCTTAGCCATTTTTACTAGTTCATGGATGAGTCGTTTTTGTAGTAAGATATTTATAGTTTACCATGACGAGTCAACGGGTTAATAAAGTATTGAGTAGTCAATGGGGTACGGGAGTCAATATTCAAGGAGAATTCAGTACGCTTATCGTATATAAATCGTATAGGGATATATAAGTGCATAGAGGAATGTAGTAATCACATTGATGCGTGTATAATATTATGTAATATATGTTAATGAGTTAAGATTGGAGATAAATAAGGATATGAGTTGTATAGGTATATGTTAGAAGGTAAGATGGTCATTACGAAATTGTTATAAAAAGAGGTCTGCGCTTAGCCTACTTTATAAGGATATGTATACTCTAATATGAACAAATTAATAAACAACAAATAAAAACACAAGTAAAAAAGTGTTACTATTTGTTTTGTATTGTCCCTGGCCTACCACAGTTATTTATAACATGTATAAGTATATGATCACATAAGTCGACTTCTTGAGGGGTCCATTTGTATTAAATATATATATATATATAGATGGCTACAAAGGGACATTAGAACAATAAGGTTATAAGTGAAAACTTCATATAAGTTCCTTGATGGGATGAAAGGACTCCACCAAAATAACAATACAAATAACAATATAAATTAAAAGAATGATAACACTTTATACTGAAGAGATTTAAATTAATTAGTTTAATTAAAGGGGAAACAGATACGGAGGATAGTTAATTAATAACACCAAAACTATTTATATATATATATACGATATAAAACAGAGGCTACAAAATCGTGACAATTATGAGGCTGAGTCTAACAGAGCGAAGAGAAACTCGGCTCGAAACCTAACATGCACGCTATTCGTACAAACAGATCCCATCATTTACGAGTACTACAAGCAGAAATGGGTTTGATTTCGATTTAGACTCAATTAATTTAATTCGCGTAAGATAAACTTGATAAATATCATAATGTTGATATAGTTTGTATTCATGTTATAAATATCATGTCATAAATAACGAAATAATATAGAATTATGCAATAAACTATATTTAATGTGATACATTACAAAGTATTCAACAATTTTTAAAACAATTGTTAAACAATATATGATGACAATTATTAGTCAAATTTTTATCAAAACACACAAGTTATAAAAATCAAATATAATATATATTGAAAGTCTAATATAATATAATGGTCTTGTTTGTATAAATTTAAAATATATAACGACAGAGTAATTCAATAATAAATATTAATATTTAGTTAGAAATTATAGAAAATATACAATGTTTTGGCTATTTTTATTAATAGTAATTACTTTATTTTACAATATTCATAATTTATTTAAAATATATACATAACATATATGTTTTCAGTATCTAATATTAGTATATTATAATATTAATGTAATCCAAAAATTATAAAGGTATACATATATTTATGCATGTTATATTATTGAACTAATAAATATTTTATTCAAAGAATAGAAAATACGTATTTTCAATTTAAAATTCTCAGATACTAAATTTCATATTACAAAATTTTATATGTAAAGATATAGAGAGTAATTTTAATCTGTGAAATCTAGAGATATGCTAATAAAAAAATAGATAATTTTCCTCTATTATGTAAATAATAAGTAATTTTTATTAAACTTGTTGTGGAATAATATAAACTATAAATATTATTCTTAGTATATAGTTACATATGTACCTATATAGGTACATATGTAACTATATAAGTACATATGTACCTATATAGGTACATCCTATTTAGTATGAGTACGTATATGTTATGACATTAGATATCTCAAATATTCAAAATCCAACAATATTTGTACAAATAATATTAGTCCTTCATTATTATTAATGAAATGCGTGATTAATAATATTTACCAAGAATTCCAATATTATCAAGTTAATTATATTATTAAGGGTATATATATATATATATACAAAGTTATTTAATTAGAAAACAGTTATTCAATGTACTAATAACGAGGACATAACCTTGCCTATAGTCAAAAACTGGTGATGATAAAGCGAAAATCGAAATCGACCATACTACGTTGTTTCAACATCTGACGTCGCTGGTGAACGACCTGGTGAGCGGAAGTAGAATTATCTTCGAGAAAACCTCGTTCCGGAACGACACGCTCGGAAACTATAATCCTATCAGTATACGCGTCCGCAGAATCTCCGTATGTATACTTCTACGTATGTATACTTCTACGTATGTATACTTCTACGTATGTATACTTCTACGTATATACACGCGTAGGCAACGGTGCGCGACCGACGGTTAACCTTTAGGCGAGGCTGTATACCTGCGCATATAATGTTATTTACAACCATTAAACCGCAATCTAATAATTATTGCTAATATATAGCTTAAGCTATATTATCCACACTCTGTATTCGACGTAATACGTTCAATGAGATATTATATTGTTAATATATTATATAAATCGAATTATACAATTCTAACAAAAAAGTTGTTCGTCAAATATTTGTTGATGATTCATTTTTTGATTATGAAATAGAAACAGATATTATTTCATTATCTAATATCTGTCCTATACTAACTATAGTCACTATGGTATACCATAGTATCAGTTAACTAATTTATTATTGAATATATTCTTTATTTAATTATCATAATAATGCATTACATGTATTTTGTTACAGTTACTGGTATAAAGGCCTTTATAGAGGAATATACTTTATATTTAGTTGTAATATATATATAACTAGCCGGTGTATATGCGGATAGTTGAGAATTATGAGTTATTATTAGAAAATTGCATGATCGAGGTGTATTTTAGAAATAATAAATATATTATTTATTTGATTTAAATTAATTATGTTATAAAAAACAAATATTGAGAAATTATTATAATATACATAATAAATGGGAGTTAGCTCTATCTGAATTAGCCCTATCGGAGTTAGCACTATCTGAATTAGCACTATCGGAGTTAGCCCTATCGGAGTTAGCTCTATCTGAATTAGCCCTATCGTAGTTAGCCCTATCTGAATTAGCCCTATCTGAGTTAGCCCTATCTGAATTAGCTCTATCGGAGTTAGATCTAGTTGAATTAGCCCTATCGGAGTTAGCCCTATCTGAATTAGCCCTATCGTAATTAGTCCTATCTGAATTATCCCTATCTGAGTATAAAATATAACTAAGATTAACGTAATTTAAATACTGCTTTATGTATATATCGTGCCTACCCATTCATGGCACATTATTTACACTAGTATAATTTATAAGCCAAGGTGGGCGGGGTGCTAGGCAGAGTAGCGGGCGTTAGGCACAGTAGCGGTAGTAAAACCGGGAAGTAATGTATATAATTACATAGACAAACATACATACACATATATACATATATGTATTATATGTAATACATAATGTATATACAAACTATGTATATTATATACAATATATGTGTATATATGTTTTTCTATGTAATTATATGTGTATATATACTATATATACACATACACATACTATAATTCTATAGTCACTATAATAGTGTATATAATTACATAGAATTATTCTAAGAATACTATTGACCTAGATTAATTTATAATTTTTAAGAGGTGTTGAGACACTGTTGAATTTTACTACCGCTACTGTGCCTAGCGCCCTCTACTGTGCCTAGCGCCCGCTACTGTGCCTAGCGCCCTTACTGTGCCTAGCGCCCGTCTGGCGCCGCCCGATACTGTGCCTAGCGCCCTTACTGTGCCTAGCGCCCTTACTGTGCCTAGCGCCCGCTACTGTGCCTAGCGCCCTTACTGTGCCTTGCGCCCGCTACTGTGCCTAGCGCCTGCTACTGTGCCTAGCGCCCGCTACTGTGCCTAGTGCGCCGCCCACCCTGGCTTATAAATTATACTATTGTAAATAATGTGCCATGAATGGGTAGGCACGACTATATTGACTAATTTAGAATAATGTACCAACACTAAAGTGGTCTTCAATAAATTGTATATTCATTCAATAATTCCCTATAGAGAAAATTTCCTATGGGGGAATATTTAGTAAAATAAAATTCAATAAACCAAATGATGATTTACAAATATAATTAATATATTTATAATTAATTTATTATTTATAAATCTGTATCAATATTATAATTCACCAGTTGAATATTATTTATATAAGAATATATATAGAATATATAATATAGTAACCTTTCCTATGTCATAACTGCTAATTTTGATAATATATCATAATATATTAAATATTAATTTATTTGCCCAAATAATAATTTGATGAGAAGAAACTGATTGAATCTATACCGTTTTTTAATTCCGCTGATTATACAAGAACTAATAGTTAAATTACATATATTAATACTATATAATTAAAGATATAATAAAAGTTACTAATATATAATAACAGTTACATAACTTACCGCGGCATAGATCAACAAGACCTGCGAGGGCATCAAGAAGCACATCTTCTGTAACCACAACATCGACTCCTCGATGCTGTTGACCCACAACACCTACATGAACCACGACGAATATTGCCTAGCCTACATAGTCACTGCGCGAGACTTCAACGACGGCGTACTGGGGCTGGCGTGGGTCGGAGCACCAGGAGGTTAGACAGGGGCCTCTAGGTATCAGGTCGGCAGGAGGCGGGGTATAAAAGTAATAGGGAAGGAGTGGCGCTTATAGGTAACAGGTAGTGAGGGGCGGGTCTAGATGTATGAGGTAGGAAGGTGTTGGGAGTCCCAACTTGGCACATATAGGTATCAGGTAAGGAGAGGCGGAGCATATATTCATAATGTAGGGTGAGCGTCGACTATAGGTAGTATGTAGGGCATGGGTTAGAATGAGGGTAACGGGTAAAGAGGTCGGGTATATAGGCATCAATATATATATATATATATTATGCAATGTGAATATTTTCCTATCCTAAATCTATGTTTCCTGTCTCTCCTTTACCACCCACCATATAATATTATATCCCATTTCCCCCTATATTAGTATCTCTCTTTTACCCAGTTATATTACCTCTCATTTATGCTATCCCATTGCCTTTACCTCCATAATTTTATCTCCTATTACTCCCATCGTATATCCTATCGTTTACCTACCCAATCCTATTCCATCCAATCACTTGTCCTTTAGTCCCCTATCCTATTCCATCCAGTTGCATCTCCTTTAGCCCCTATTTTAGTATTTTTCCTCTACGCCATCCTACCCCTACCCCTATCTCCTTCTGCCATATCACCTCTCCTACCCTATCGTGGCCTCGGGTGGTATCCTTTATTATCGCCTCTCCTTTACATGCGCCCTTTCTACCCTATCTTAGCGTATCTAGTTTACCCTCGCCCCTTCTATTTTATATTAGCTTATCTAGTTTACCCTCGCCCCTTCTATCCTATGTTAGCTTATCTAGTTTACCATCGCCCCTTCTATCCTATGTTAGCGTATCTAGTTTACCCTCGCCCCTTCTATCCTATATTAGCTTATCTAGTTTACCCTCGCCCCTTCTATCCTATGTTAGCTTATCTAGTTTACCATCGCCCCTTCTATCCTATATTAGCTTATCTAGTTTACCCTCGCCCCTTCTATCCTATATTAGCTTATCTAGTTTACCCTCGCCCCTTCTATCCTATGTTAGCTTATCTAGTTTACCCTCACCCCTTCTATCCTATATTAGCTTATCTAGTTTACCCTCGCCCTTCTATCCTATATTAGCTTATCTAGTTTACCCGCGCCCCTTCTATCCTATATTAGCTTATCTAGTTTACCCTCGCCCCTTCTATCCTATGTTAGCTTATCTAGTTTACCCTCACCCCTTCTATCTTATGTTAGCTTATCTAGTTTACGCTCGCCCCTTCTATCCTATGTTAGCTTATCTAGTTTACCCTCGCCCCTTCTATCCTATATTAGCTTATCTAGTTTACCCTCGCCCCTTCTATCCTATGTTAGCTTATCTAGTTTACCCTCACCCCTTCTATCCTATATTAGCTTATCTAGTTTACCCTCGCCCTTCTATCCTATATTAGCTTATCTAGTTTACCCGCGCCCCTTCTATCCTATATTAGCTTATCTAGTTTACCCTCGCCCCTTCTATCCTATGTTAGCTTATCTAGTTTACCCTCACCCCTTCTATCTTATGTTAGCTTATCTAGTTTACGCTCGCCCCTTCTATCCTATGTTAGCTTATCTAGTTTACCCTCGCCCCTTCTATCCTATATTAGCTTATCTAGTTTACCCTCACCCCTTCTATCCTATATTAGCTTATCTAGTTTACCCTCGCCCCTTCTATCCTATATTAGCTTATCTAGTTTACCCTCGCCCCTTCTATCCTATGTTAGCTTATCTAGTTTACCCTCACCCCTTCTATCCTATGTTAGCTTATCTAGTTTACCCTCGCCCCTTCTATCCTATATTAGCTTATCTAGTTTACCCTCACCCCTTCTATCCTATGTTAGCTTATCTAGTTTACCCTCGCCCCTTCTATCCTATATTAGCTTATCTAGTTTACTCGCGCCCCTTCTATCCAATGTTAGCTTATCTAGTTTACTCGCGCCCCTTCTATCCTATGTTAGCTTATCTAGTTTACTCGCGCCCCTTCTATCCTATGTTAGCTTATCTAGTTTACCCTCACCCCTTCTATCCTATGTTAGCTTATCTAGTTTACCCTCGCCCCTTCTATCCTATGTTAGCTTATCTAGTTTACCCTTCTATCCTATGTTAGCTTATCTAGTTTACCCTCACCCCTTCTATCCTATGTTAGCTTATCTAGTTTACCCTCGCCCCTTCTATCCTATGTTAGCTTATCTAGTTTACCCTTCTATCCTATGTTAGCTTATCTAGTTTAACCTCGCCCCTTCTATCCTATATTAGCTTATCTAGTTTACCCTCGCCCCTTCTATCCTATATTAGCTTATCTAGTTTACCCTCGCCCCTTCTATCCTATATTAGCGTATCTAGTTTACCCTCGCCCCTTCTATCCTATGTTAGCTTATCTAGTTTACCCTCACCCCTTCTATCCTATATTAGCGTATCTAGTTTACCCTCGCCCCTTCTATCCTATGTTAGCGTATCTAGTTTACCCTCGCCCCTTCTATCCTATATTAGCTTATCTAGTTTACCCTCGCCCCTTCTATCCTATATTAGCTTATCTAGTTGACCCTCGCCCCTTCTATCCTATGTTAGCTTATCTAGTTTACCCTTCTATCCTATATTAGCTTATCTAGTTTACCCTCGCCCCTTCTATCCTATGTTAGCTTATCTAGTTTACCCTCGCCCCTTCTATCCTATATTAGCTTATCTAGTTTACCCTCGCCCCTTCTATCCTATGTTAGCTTATCTAGTTTACCCTCGCCCCTTCTATCTTATGTTAGCTTATCTAGTTTACCCTCGCCCCTTCTATCCTATGTTAGCTTATCTAGTTTACCCTCGCCCCTTCTACCCTATATTAGCTTATCTAGTTTACCCTCGCCCCTTCTATCCTATGTTAGCTTATCTAGTTTACCCTTGCCCCTTCTATCCTATATTAGCTTATCTAGTTTACCCTCGCCCCTTCTATCCTATATTAGCTTATCTAGTTTACCCTCGCCCCTTCTATCCTATATTAGCTTATCTAGTTTACCCTCGCCCCTTCTATCCCATATTAGCGTATCTAGTTTACCCTCACCCCTTCTATCCTATATTAGCTTATCTAGTTTACCCTCGCCCCTTCTATCCTATATTAGCGTATCTAGTTTACCCTCGCCCCTTCTATCCTATGTTAGCTTATCTAGTTTACCCTTCTATCCTATATTAGCTTATCTAGTTTACCCTCGCCCCTTCTATCCTATGTTAGCTTATCTAGTTTACCCTCGCCCCTTCTATCCTATATTAGCTTATCTAGTTTACCCTCGCCCCTTCTATCCTATATTAGCTTATCTAGTTTACCCTCGCCCCTTCTATCCTATGTTAGCTTATCTAGTTTACCCTCGCCCCTTCTATCCTATATTAGCGTATCTAGTTTACCCTCGCCCCTTCTATCCTATATTAGCTTATCTAGTTTTCCCTCGCCCCTTCTATCCTATGTTAGCTTATCTAGTTTACCCTCGCCCCTTCTATCCTATGTTAGCTTATCTAGTTGACCCTCGCCCCTTCTATCCTATGTTAGCTTATCTAGTTTACCCTTCTATCCTATATTAGCTTATCTAGTTTACCCTCGCCCCTTCTATCCTATGTTAGCTTATCTAGTTTACCCTCGCCCCTTCTATCCTATGTTAGCTTATCTAGTTTAACCTTCTATCCTATATTAGCTTATCTAGTTTACCCTCGCCCCTTCTATCCTATGTTAGCTTATCTAGTTTACCCTCGCCCCTTCTATCCTATATTAGCTTATCTAGTTTACCCTCGCCCCTTCTATCCTATATTAGCTTATCTAGTTTACCCTCGCCCCTTCTATCCTATGTTAGCTTATCTAGTTTACCCTCGCCCCTTCTATCCTATATTAGCGTATCTAGTTTACCCTCGCCCCTTCTATCCTATATTAGCTTATCTAGTTTACCCTCGCCCCTTCTATCCTATGTTAGCTTATCTAGTTTACCCTCGCCCCTTCTATCCTATATTAGCGTATCTAGTTTACCCTCGCCCCTTCTATCCTATGTTAGCTTATCTAGTTGACCCTCGCCCCTTCTATCCTATGTTAGCTTATCTAGTTTACCCTTCTATCCTATATTAGCTTATCTAGTTTACCCTCGCCCCTTCTATCTTATGTTAGCGTATCTAGTTTACCCTCGCCCCTTCTATCCTATATTAGCGTATCTAGTTTACCCTCGCCCCTTCTATCCTATGTTAGCTTATCTAGTTTACCCTCACCCCTTCTATCCTATGTTAGCTTATCTAGTTTACCCTCGCCCCTTCTATCCTATATTAGCTTATCTAGTTTACCCTCGCCCCTTCTATCCTATGTTAGCTTATCTAGTTTACCCTCACCCCTTCTATCTTATGTTAGCTTATCTAGTTTACCCTCGCCCCTTCTATCCTATGTTAGCGTATCTAGTTTACCCTCGCCCCTTCTATCCTATATTAGCTTATCTAGTTTACCCTCGCCCCTTCTATCCTATGTTAGCTTATCTAGTTTACCCTCGCCCCTTCTATCCTATATTAGCGTATCTAGTTTACCCTCGCCCCTTCTATCCTATGTTAGCTTATCTAGTTGACCCTCGCCCCTTCTATCCTATGTTAGCTTATCTAGTTTACCCTTCTATCCTATATTAGCTTATCTAGTTTACCCTCGCCCCTTCTATCTTATGTTAGCGTATCTAGTTTACCCTCGCCCCTTCTATCCTATATTAGCGTATCTAGTTTACCCTCGCCCCTTCTATCCTATGTTAGCTTATCTAGTTTACCCTCACCCCTTCTATCCTATGTTAGCTTATCTAGTTTACCCTCGCCCCTTCTATCCTATATTAGCTTATCTAGTTTACCCTCGCCCCTTCTATCCTATGTTAGCTTATCTAGTTTACCCTCACCCCTTCTATCTTATGTTAGCTTATCTAGTTTACCCTTGCCCCTTCTATCCTATATTAGCGTATCTAGTTTACCCTCGCCCCTTCTATCCTATATTAGCTTATCTAGTTTACCCTCGCCCTTCTATCCTATATTAGCTTATCTAGTTTACCCGCGCCCCTTCTATCCTATATTAGCTTATCTAGTTTACCCTCGCCCCTTCTATCCTATGTTAGCTTATCTAGTTTACCCTCACCCCTTCTATCTTATGTTAGCTTATCTAGTTTACCCTCGCCCCTTCTATCCTATGTTAGCTTATCTAGTTTACCCTCGCCCCTTCTATCCTATATTAGCTTATCTAGTTTACCCTCACCCCTTCTATCCTATATTAGCTTATCTAGTTTACCCTCGCCCCTTCTATCCTATATTAGCTTATCTAGTTTACCCTCGCCCCTTCTATCCTATGTTAGCTTATCTAGTTTACCCTCACCCCTTCTATCCTATGTTAGCTTATCTAGTTTACCCTCGCCCCTTCTATCCTATATTAGCTTATCTAGTTTACCCTCACCCCTTCTATCCTATGTTAGCTTATCTAGTTTACCCTCGCCCCTTCTATCCTATGTTAGCTTATCTAGTTTACTCGCGCCCCTTCTATCCTATGTTAGCTTATCTAGTTTACCCTCGCCCCTTCTATCCTATATTAGCTTATCTAGTTTACCCTCACCCCTTCTATCCTATATTAGCTTATCTAGTTTACCCTCGCCCCTTCTATCCTATATTAGCTTATCTAGTTTACCCTCACCCCTTCTATCCTATATTAGCTTATCTAGTTTACCCTCGCCCCTTCTATCCTATATTAGCTTATCTAGTTTACCCTCGCCCCTTCTATCCTATGTTAGCTTATCTAGTTTACTCGCGCCCCTTCTATCCTATGTTAGCTTATCTAGTTTACTCGCGCCCCTTCTATCCTATGTTAGCTTATCTAGTTTACCCTCACCCCTTCTATCCTATGTTAGCTTATCTAGTTTACCCTCGCCCCTTCTATCCTATGTTAGCTTATCTAGTTTACCCTTCTATCCTATGTTAGCTTATCTAGTTTACCCTCACCCCTTCTATCCTATGTTAGCTTATCTAGTTTACCCTCGCCCCTTCTATCCTATGTTAGCTTATCTAGTTTACCCTTCTATCCTATATTAGCTTATCTAGTTTACCCTCGCCCCTTCTATCCTATGTTAGCTTATCTAGTTTACCCTCGCCCCTTCTATCCTATATTAGCTTATCTAGTTTACCCTCGCCCCTTCTATCCTATATTAGCTTATCTAGTTTACCCTCGCCCCTTCTATCCTATATTAGCGTATCTAGTTTACCCTCGCCCCTTCTATCCTATGTTAGCTTATCTAGTTTACCCTCACCCCTTCTATCCTATATTAGCGTATCTAGTTTACCCTCGCCCCTTCTATCCTATGTTAGCGTATCTAGTTTACCCTCGCCCCTTCTATCCTATATTAGTTTATCTAGTTTACCCTCGCCCCTTCTATCCTATATTAGCTTATCTAGTTGACCCTCGCCCCTTCTATCCTATGTTAGCTTATCTAGTTTACCCTTCTATCCTATATTAGCTTATCTAGTTTACCCTCGCCCCTTCTATCCTATATTAGCTTATCTAGTTTACCCTCGCCCCTTCTATCCTATATTAGCTTATCTAGTTGACCCTCGCCCCTTCTATCCTATGTTAGCTTATCTAGTTTACCCTTCTATCCTATATTAGCTTATCTAGTTTACCCTCGCCCCTTCTATCCTATATTAGCGTATCTAGTTTACCCTCGCCCCTTCTATCCTATGTTAGCTTATCTAGTTTACCCTCACCCCTTCTATCCTATATTAGCGTATCTAGTTTACCCTCGCCCCTTCTATCCTATGTTAGCGTATCTAGTTTACCCTCGCCCCTTCTATCCTATATTAGCTTATCTAGTTTACCCTCGCCCCTTCTATCCTATATTAGCTTATCTAGTTGACCCTCGCCCCTTCTATCCTATGTTAGCTTATCTAGTTTACCCTTCTATCCTATATTAGCTTATCTAGTTTACCCTCGCCCCTTCTATCCTATGTTAGCTTATCTAGTTTACCCTCGCCCCTTCTATCCTATATTAGCTTATCTAGTTTACCCTCGCCCCTTCTATCCTATGTTAGCTTATCTAGTTTACCCTCGCCCCTTCTATCTTATGTTAGCTTATCTAGTTTACCCTCGCCCCTTCTATCCTATGTTAGCTTATCTAGTTTACCCTCGCCCCTTCTACCCTATATTAGCTTATCTAGTTTACCCTCGCCCCTTCTATCCTATGTTAGCTTATCTAGTTTACCCTTGCCCCTTCTATCCTATATTAGCTTATCTAGTTTACCCTCGCCCCTTCTATCCTATATTAGCTTATCTAGTTTACCCTCGCCCCTTCTATCCTATATTAGCTTATCTAGTTTACCCTCGCCCCTTCTATCCCATATTAGCGTATCTAGTTTACCCTCACCCCTTCTATCCTATATTAGCTTATCTAGTTTACCCTCGCCCCTTCTATCCTATATTAGCGTATCTAGTTTACCCTCGCCCCTTCTATCCTATGTTAGCTTATCTAGTTTACCCTTCTATCCTATATTAGCTTATCTAGTTTACCCTCGCCCCTTCTATCCTATGTTAGCTTATCTAGTTTACCCTCGCCCCTTCTATCCTATATTAGCTTATCTAGTTTACCCTCGCCCCTTCTATCCTATATTAGCTTATCTAGTTTACCCTCGCCCCTTCTATCCTATGTTAGCTTATCTAGTTTACCCTCGCCCCTTCTATCCTATATTAGCGTATCTAGTTTACCCTCGCCCCTTCTATCCTATATTAGCTTATCTAGTTTACCCTCGCCCCTTCTATCCTATGTTAGCTTATCTAGTTTACCCTCGCCCCTTCTATCCTATGTTAGCTTATCTAGTTGACCCTCGCCCCTTCTATCCTATGTTAGCTTATCTAGTTTACCCTTCTATCCTATATTAGCTTATCTAGTTTACCCTCGCCCCTTCTATCCTATGTTAGCTTATCTAGTTTACCCTCGCCCCTTCTATCCTATGTTAGCTTATCTAGTTTAACCTTCTATCCTATATTAGCTTATCTAGTTTACCCTCGCCCCTTCTATCCTATGTTAGCTTATCTAGTTTACCCTCGCCCCTTCTATCCTATATTAGCTTATCTAGTTTACCCTCGCCCCTTCTATCCTATATTAGCTTATCTAGTTTACCCTCGCCCCTTCTATCCTATGTTAGCTTATCTAGTTTACCCTCGCCCCTTCTATCCTATATTAGCGTATCTAGTTTACCCTCGCCCCTTCTATCCTATATTAGCTTATCTAGTTTACCCTCGCCCCTTCTATCCTATGTTAGCTTATCTAGTTTACCCTCGCCCCTTCTATCCTATATTAGCGTATCTAGTTTACCCTCGCCCCTTCTATCCTATGTTAGCTTATCTAGTTGACCCTCGCCCCTTCTATCCTATGTTAGCTTATCTAGTTTACCCTTCTATCCTATATTAGCTTATCTAGTTTACCCTCGCCCCTTCTATCTTATGTTAGCGTATCTAGTTTACCCTCGCCCCTTCTATCCTATATTAGCGTATCTAGTTTACCCTCGCCCCTTCTATCCTATGTTAGCTTATCTAGTTTACCCTCACCCCTTCTATCCTATGTTAGCTTATCTAGTTTACCCTCGCCCCTTCTATCCTATATTAGCTTATCTAGTTTACCCTCGCCCCTTCTATCCTATGTTAGCTTATCTAGTTTACCCTCACCCCTTCTATCTTATGTTAGCTTATCTAGTTTACCCTCGCCCCTTCTATCCTATGTTAGCGTATCTAGTTTACCCTCGCCCCTTCTATCCTATATTAGCTTATCTAGTTTACCCTCGCCCCTTCTATCCTATGTTAGCTTATCTAGTTTACCCTCGCCCCTTCTATCCTATATTAGCGTATCTAGTTTACCCTCGCCCCTTCTATCCTATGTTAGCTTATCTAGTTGACCCTCGCCCCTTCTATCCTATGTTAGCTTATCTAGTTTACCCTTCTATCCTATATTAGCTTATCTAGTTTACCCTCGCCCCTTCTATCTTATGTTAGCGTATCTAGTTTACCCTCGCCCCTTCTATCCTATATTAGCGTATCTAGTTTACCCTCGCCCCTTCTATCCTATGTTAGCTTATCTAGTTTACCCTCACCCCTTCTATCCTATATTAGCGTATCTAGTTTACCCTCGCCCCTTCTATCCTATATTAGCTTATCTAGTTTACCCTCGCCCTTCTATCCTATATTAGCTTATCTAGTTTACCCGCGCCCCTTCTATCCTATGTTAGCTTATCTAGTTTACCCTCGCCCCTTCTATCCTATATTAGCGTATCTAGTTTACCCTCGCCCCTTCTATCCTATGTTAGCTTATCTAGTTGACCCTCGCCCCTTCTATCCTATGTTAGCTTATCTAGTTTACCCTTCTATCCTATATTAGCTTATCTAGTTTACCCTCGCCCCTTCTATCCTATATTAGCTTATCTAGTTTATCCTCGCCCCTTCTATCCTATGTTAGCTTATCTAGTTTACCCTCACCCCTTCTATCTTATGTTAGCTTATCTAGTTTACCCTTGCCCCTTCTATCCTATATTAGCGTATCTAGTTTACCCTCGCCCCTTCTATCCTATATTAGCTTATCTAGTTTACCCTCGCCCTTCTATCCTATATTAGCTTATCTAGTTTACCCGCGCCCCTTCTATCCTATATTAGCTTATCTAGTTTACCCTCGCCCCTTCTATCCTATGTTAGCTTATCTAGTTTACCCTCACCCCTTCTATCTTATGTTAGCTTATCTAGTTTACCCTCGCCCCTTCTATCCTATGTTAGCTTATCTAGTTTACCCTCGCCCCTTCTATCCTATATTAGCTTATCTAGTTTACCCTCACCCCTTCTATCCTATATTAGCTTATCTAGTTTACCCTCGCCCCTTCTATCCTATATTAGCTTATCTAGTTTACCCTCGCCCCTTCTATCCTATGTTAGCTTATCTAGTTTACCCTCACCCCTTCTATCCTATGTTAGCTTATCTAGTTTACCCTCGCCCCTTCTATCCTATATTAGCTTATCTAGTTTACCCTCACCCCTTCTATCCTATGTTAGCTTATCTAGTTTACCCTCGCCCCTTCTATCCTATGTTAGCTTATCTAGTTTACTCGCGCCCCTTCTATCCTATGTTAGCTTATCTAGTTTACCCTCGCCCCTTCTATCCTATATTAGCTTATCTAGTTTACCCTCACCCCTTCTATCCTATATTAGCTTATCTAGTTTACCCTCGCCCCTTCTATCCTATATTAGCTTATCTAGTTTACCCTCACCCCTTCTATCCTATATTAGCTTATCTAGTTTACCCTCGCCCCTTCTATCCTATATTAGCTTATCTAGTTTACCCTCGCCCCTTCTATCCTATGTTAGCTTATCTAGTTTACTCGCGCCCCTTCTATCCTATGTTAGCTTATCTAGTTTACTCGCGCCCCTTCTATCCTATGTTAGCTTATCTAGTTTACCCTCACCCCTTCTATCCTATGTTAGCTTATCTAGTTTACCCTCGCCCCTTCTATCCTATGTTAGCTTATCTAGTTTACCCTTCTATCCTATGTTAGCTTATCTAGTTTACCCTCACCCCTTCTATCCTATGTTAGCTTATCTAGTTTACCCTCGCCCCTTCTATCCTATGTTAGCTTATCTAGTTTACCCTTCTATCCTATATTAGCTTATCTAGTTTACCCTCGCCCCTTCTATCCTATGTTAGCTTATCTAGTTTACCCTCGCCCCTTCTATCCTATATTAGCTTATCTAGTTTACCCTCGCCCCTTCTATCCTATATTAGCTTATCTAGTTTACCCTCGCCCCTTCTATCCTATATTAGCGTATCTAGTTTACCCTCGCCCCTTCTATCCTATGTTAGCTTATCTAGTTTACCCTCACCCCTTCTATCCTATATTAGCGTATCTAGTTTACCCTCGCCCCTTCTATCCTATGTTAGCGTATCTAGTTTACCCTCGCCCCTTCTATCCTATATTAGTTTATCTAGTTTACCCTCGCCCCTTCTATCCTATATTAGCTTATCTAGTTGACCCTCGCCCCTTCTATCCTATGTTAGCTTATCTAGTTTACCCTTCTATCCTATATTAGCTTATCTAGTTTACCCTCGCCCCTTCTATCCTATGTTAGCTTATCTAGTTTACCCTCGCCCCTTCTATCCTATATTAGCTTATCTAGTTTACCCTCGCCCCTTCTATCCTATATTAGCTTATCTAGTTGACCCTCGTCCCTTCTATCCTATGTTAGCTTATCTAGTTTACCCTGCTATCCTATATTAGCTTATCTAGTTTACCCTCGCCCCTTCTATCCTATGTTAGCTTATCTAGTTTACCCTCGCCCCTTCTATCTTATGTTAGCTTATCTAGTTTACCCTCGCCCCTTCTATCCTATGTTAGCTTATCTAGTTTACCCTCGCCCCTTCTATCCTATATTAGCTTATCTAGTTTACCCTCACCCCTTCTATCCTATATTAGCTTATCTAGTTTACCCTCGCCCCTTCTATCCTATGTTAGCTTATCTAGTTTACTCGCGCCCCTTCTATCCAATGTTAGCTTATCTAGTTTACTCGCGCCCCTTCTATCCTATGTTAGCTTATCTAGTTTACTCGCGCCCCTTCTATCCTATGTTAGCTTATCTAGTTTACCCTCACCCCTTCTATCCTATGTTAGCTTATCTAGTTTACCCTCGCCCCTTCTATCCTATGTTAGCTTATCTAGTTTACCCTTCTATCCTATGTTAGCTTATCTAGTTTACCCTCACCCCTTCTATCCTATGTTAGCTTATCTAGTTTACCCTCGCCCCTTCTATCCTATGTTAGCTTATCTAGTTTACCCTTCTATCCTATGTTAGCTTATCTAGTTTACCCTCGCCCCTTCTATCCTATATTAGCTTATCTAGTTTACCCTCGCCCCTTCTATCCTATATTAGCTTATCTAGTTTACCCTCGCCCCTTCTATCCTATATTAGCGTATCTAGTTTACCCTCGCCCCTTCTATCCTATGTTAGCTTATCTAGTTTACCCTCACCCCTTCTATCCTTTATTAGCGTATCTAGTTTACCCTCGCCCCTTCTATCCTATGTTAGCGTATCTAGTTTACCCTCGCCCCTTCTATCCTATATTAGCTTATCTAGTTTACCCTCGCCCCTTCTATCCTATATTAGCTTATCTAGTTGACCCTCGCCCCTTCTATCCTATGTTAGCTTATCTAGTTTACCCTTCTATCCTATATTAGCTTATCTAGTTTACCCTCGCCCCTTCTATCCTATGTTAGCTTATCTAGTTTACCCTCGCCCCTTCTATCCTATGTTAGCTTATCTAGTTTACCCTCGCCCCTTCTATCCTATATTAGCTTATCTAGTTTACCCTCGCCCCTTCTATCCTATGTTAGCTTATCGAGTTGACCCTCGCCCCTTCTATCCTATGTTAGCGTATCTAGTTTACCCTCGCCCCTTCTATCCCATATTAGCTTATCTAGTTTACCCTCACCCCTTCTATCCTATATTAGCTTATCTAGTTTACCCTCGCCCCTTCTATTCTATATTAGCTTATCTAGTTGACCCTCGTCCCTTCTATCCTATGTTAGCTTATCTAGTTTACCCTGCTATCCTATATTAGCTTATCTAGTTTACCCTCGCCCCTTCTATCCTATGTTAGCTTATCTAGTTTACCCTCGCCCCTTCTATCTTATGTTAGCTTATCTAGTTTACCCTCGCCCCTTCTATCCTATGTTAGCTTATCTAGTTTACCCTCGCCCCTTCTACCCTATATTAGCTTATCTAGTTTACCCTCGCCCCTTCTATCCTATGTTAGCTTATCTAGTTTACCCTCGCCCCTTCTATCCTATATTAGCTTATCTAGTTGACCCTCGTCCCTTCTATCCTATGTTAGCTTATCTAGTTTACCCTGCTATCCTATATTAGCTTATCTAGTTTACCCTCGCCCCTTCTATCCTATGTTAGCTTATCTAGTTTACCCTCGCCCCTTCTATCTTATGTTAGCTTATCTAGTTTACCCTCGCCCCTTCTATCCTATGTTAGCTTATCTAGTTTACCCTCGCCCCTTCTATCCAATGTTAGCTTATCTAGTTTACCCTCACACCTTCTATCCTATGTTAGCTTATCTAGTTTACCCTCGCCCCTTCTATCCTATGTTAGCTTATCTAGTTTACTCGCGCCCCTTCTATCCAATGTTAGCTTATCTAGTTTACTCGCGCCCCTTCTATCCTATGTTAGCTTATCTAGTTTACTCGCGCCCCTTCTATCCTATGTTAGCTTATCTAGTTTACCCTCACCCCTTCTATCCTATGTTAGCTTATCTAGTTTACCCTCGCCCCTTCTATCCTATGTTAGCTTATCTAGTTTACCCTTCTATCCTATGTTAGCTTATCTAGTTTACCCTCACCCCTTCTATCCTATGTTAGCTTATCTAGTTTACCCTCGCCCCTTCTATCCTATGTTAGCTTATCTAGTTTACCCTTCTATCCTATGTTAGCTTATCTAGTTTACCCTCGCCCCTTCTATCCTATATTAGCTTATCTAGTTTACCCTCGCCCCTTCTATCCTATATTAGCTTATCTAGTTTACCCTCGCCCCTTCTATCCTATATTAGCGTATCTAGTTTACCCTCGCCCCTTCTATCCTATGTTAGCTTATCTAGTTTACCCTCACCCCTTCTATCCTATATTAGCGTATCTAGTTTACCCTCGCCCCTTCTATCCTATGTTAGCGTATCTAGTTTACCCTCGCCCCTTCTATCCTATATTAGCTTATCTAGTTTACCCTCGCCCCTTCTATCCTATATTAGCTTATCTAGTTGACCCTCGCCCCTTCTATCCTATGTTAGCTTATCTAGTTTACCCTTCTATCCTATATTAGCTTATCTAGTTTACCCTCGCCCCTTCTATCCTATGTTAGCTTATCTAGTTTACCCTCGCCCCTTCTATCCTATATTAGCTTATCTAGTTTACCCTCGCCCCTTCTATCCTATATTAGCTTATCTAGTTGACCCTCGTCCCTTCTATCCTATGTTAGCTTATCTAGTTTACCCTGCTATCCTATATTAGCTTATCTAGTTTACCCTCGCCCCTTCTATCCTATGTTAGCTTATCTAGTTTACCCTCGCCCCTTCTATCTTATGTTAGCTTATCTAGTTTACCCTCGCCCCTTCTATCCTATGTTAGCTTATCTAGTTTACCCTCGCCCCTTCTACCCTATATTAGCTTATCTAGTTTACCCTCGCCCTTTCTATCCTATGTTAGCTTATCTAGTTTACCCTTGCCCCTTCTATCCTATATTAGCTTATCTAGTTTACCCTCGCCCCTTCTATCCTATGTTAGCTTATCTAGTTTACCCTCACCCCTTCTATCCTATATTAGCTTATCTAGTTTACCCTCGCCCCTTCTATCCTATATTAGCGTATCTAGTTTACCCTCGCCCCTTCTATCCTATGTTAGCTTATCTAATTTACCCTCGCCCCTTCTATCCTATATTAGCTTATCTAGTTTACCCTCGCCCCTTCTATCCTATATTAGCTTATCTAGTTTACCCTCGCCCCTTCTATCCTATGTTAGCGTATCTAGTTTACCCTCGCCCCTTCTATCCTATATTAGCGTATCTAGTTTACCCTCGCCCCTTCTATCCTATGTTAGCTTATCTAGTTGACCCTCGCCCCTTCTATCCTATGTTAGCTTATCTAGTTTACCCTTCTATCCTATATTAGCTTATCTAGTTTACCCTCGCCCCTTCTATCCTATGTTAGCTTATCTAGTTTACCCTCGCCCCTTCTATCCTATGTTAGCTTATCTAGTTTACCCTTCTATCCTATATTAGCTTATCTAGTTTACCCTCGCCCCTTCTATCCTATGTTAGCTTATCTAGTTTACCCTCGCCCCTTCTATCCTATATTAGCTTATCTAGTTTACCCTCGCCATGTCTATCCTATATTAGCTTATCTAGTTTACCCTCGCCCCTTCTATCCTATGTTAGCTTATCTAGTTTACCCTCGCCCCTTCTATCCTATATTAGCGTATCTAGTTTACCCTCGCCCCATCTATCCTATATTAGCTTATCTAGTTTACCCTCGCCCCTTCTATCCTATGTTAGCTTATCTAGTTTACCCTCGCCCCTTCTATCCTATATTAGCGTATCTAGTTTACCCTCGCCCCTTCTATCCTATGTTAGCTTATCTAGTTGACCCTCGCCCCTTCTATCCTATGTTAGCTTATCTAGTTTACCCTTCTATCCTATATTAGCTTATCTAGTTTACCCTCGCCCCTTCTATCCTATGTTAGCTTATCTAGTTTACCCTCGCCCCATCTATCCTATATTAGCGTATCTAGTTTACCCTCGCCCCTTCTATCCTATGTTAGCTTATCTAGTTGACCCTCGCCCCTTCTATCCTATGTTAGCTTATCTAGTTTACCCTTCTATCCTATATTAGCTTATCTAGTTTACCCTCGCCCCTTCTATCCTATGTTAGCTTATCTAGTTTACCCTCACCCCTTCTATCCTATATTAGCGTATCTAGTTTACCCTCGCCCCTTCTATCCTATGTTAGCTTATCTAGTTGACCCTCGCCCCTTCTATCCTATGTTAGCTTATCTAGTTTACCCTCGCCCCTTCTATCTTATGTTAGCTTATCTAGTTTACCCTCGCCCCTTCTATCCTATGTTAGCTTATCTAGTTTACCCTCGCCCCTTCTATCCTATTTAGCTTATCTAGTTTACCCTTGCCCCTTCTATCCTATATTAGCTTATCTAGTTTACTCGCGCCCCTTCTATCCTATGTTAGCTTATCTAGTTTACCCTCACCCCTTCTATCCTATGTTAGCTTATCTAGTTTACCCTCGCCCCTTCTATCCTATGTTAGCTTATCTAGTTTACCCTTCTATCCTATGTTAGCTTATCTAGTTTACCCTCACCCCTTCTATCCTATGTTAGCTTATCTAGTTTACCCTCGCCGCTTCTATCCTATATTAGCGTATCTAGTTTACCCTCGCCCCTTCTATCCTATGTTAGCTTATCTAGTTTACCCTCACCCCTTCTATCCTATATTAGCGTATCTAGTTTACCCTCACCCCTTCTATCCTATGTTAGCTTATCTAGTTTACCCTCGCCCCTTCTATCCTATGTTAGCTTATCTAGTTTACCCTTCTATCCTATGTTAGCTTATCTAGTTTACCCTCGCCCCTTCTATCCTATATTAGCTTATCTAGTTTACCCTCGCCCCTTCTATCCTATATTAGCTTATCTAGTTGACCCTCGCCCCTTCTATCCTATGTTAGCTTATCTAGTTTACCCTTCTATCCTATATTAGCTTATCTAGTTTACCCTCGCCCCTTCTATCCTATGTTAGCTTATCTAGTTTACCCTCGCCCCTTCTATCCTATATTAGCTTATCTAGTTTACCCTCGCCCCTTCTATCCTATATTAGCTTATCTAGTTGACCCTCGTCCCTTCTATCCTATGTTAGCTTATCTAGTTTACCCTGCTATCCTATATTAGCTTATCTAGTTTACCCTCGCCCCTTCTATCCTATGTTAGCTTATCTAGTTTACCCTCGCCCCTTCTATCTTATGTTAGCTTATCTAGTTTACCCTCGCCCCTTCTATCCTATATTAGCGTATCTAGTTTACCCTCGCCCCTTCTATCCTATGTTAGCTTATCTAGTTTACCCTCGCCCCTTCTATCCTATATTAGCTTATCTAGTTTACCCTCGCCCCTTCTATCCTATATTAGCTTATCTAGTTTACCCTCGCCCCTTCTATCCTATGTTAGCGTATCTAGTTTACCCTCGCCCCTTCTATCCTATGTTAGCTTATCTAGTTGACCCTCGCCCCTTCTATCCTATGTTAGCTTATCTAGTTTACCCTTCTATCCTATATTAGCTTATCTAGTTTACCCTCGCCCCTTCTATCCTATGTTAGCTTATCTAGTTTACCCTCGCCCCTTCTATCCTATGTTAGCTTATCTAGTTTACCCTTCTATCCTATATTAGCTTATCTAGTTTACCCTCGCCCCTTCTATCCTATGTTAGCTTATCTAGTTTACCCTCGCCCCTTCTATCCTATGTTAGCTTATCTAGTTTACCCTCGCCCCTTCTATCCTATATTAGCTTATCTAGTTTACCCTCGCCCCTTCTATCCTATATTAGCTTATCTAGTTTACCCTTCTATCCTATATTAGCTTATCTAGTTTACCCTCGCCCCTTCTATCCTATGTTAGCTTATCTAGTTTACCCTCGCCCCTTCTATCCTATATTAGCTTATCTATTTTACCCTCGCCCCTTCTATCCTATATTAGCTTATCTAGTTTACCCTCGCCCCTTCTATCCTATGTTAGCTTATCTAGTTTACCCTCGCCCCTTCTATCCTATATTAGCATATCTAGTTTACCCTCGCCCCTTCTATCCTATATTAGCTTATCTAGTTTACCCTCGCCCCTTCTATCCTATGTTAGCTTATCTAGTTTACCCTCGCCCCTTCTATCCTATATTAGCGTATCTAGTTTACCCTCGCCCCTTCTATCCTATGTTAGCTTATCTAGTTGACCCTCGCCCCTTCTATCCTATGTTAGCTTATCTAGTTTACCCTTCTATCCTATATTAGCTTATCTAGTTTACCCTCGCCCCTTCTATCCTATGTTAGCTTATCTAGTTTACCCTCGCCCCTTCTATCCTATATTAGCGTATCTAGTTTACCCTCGCCCCTTCTATCCTATGTTAGCTTATCTAGTTGACCCTCGCCCCTTCTATCCTATGTTAGCTTATCTAGTTTACCCTTCTATCCTATATTAGCTTATCTAGTTTACCCTCGCCCCTTCTATCCTATGTTAGCTTATCTAGTTTACCCTCACCCCTTCTATCCTATATTAGCGTATCTAGTTTACCCTCGCCCCTTCTATCCTATGTTAGCTTATCTAGTTGACCCTCGCCCCTTCTATCCTATGTTAGCTTATCTAGTTTACCCTTCTATCCTATATTAGCTTATCTAGTTTACCCTCGCCCCTTCTATCCTATGTTAGCTTATCTAGTTTACCCTCGCCCCTTCTATCCTATGTTAGCTTATCTAGTTTACCCTCGCCCCTTCTATCTTATGTTAGCTTATCTAGTTTACCCTCGCCCCTTCTATCCTATGTTAGCTTATCTAGTTTACCCTCGCCCCTTCTACCCTATATTAGCTTATCTAGTTTACCCTCGCCCCTTCTATCCTATGTTAGCTTATCTAGTTTACCCTTGCCCCTTCTATCCTATATTAGCTTATCTAGTTTACTCGCGCCCCTTCTATCCTATGTTAGCTTATCTAGTATACCCTCACCCCTTCTATCCTATGTTAGCTTATCTAGTTTACCCTCGCCCCTTCTATCCTATTTTAGCTTATCTAGTTTACCCTTCTATCCTATGTTAGCTTATCTAGTTTACCCTCACCCCTTCTATCCTATGTTAGCTTATCTAGTTTACCCTCGCCCCTTCTATCCTATGTTAGCTTATCTAGTTGACCCTCGCCCCTTCTATCCTATGTTAGCTTATCTAGTTTACCCTTCTATCCTATATTAGCTTATCTAGTTTACCCTCGCCCCTTCTATCCTATATTAGCTTATCTAGTTTACCCTCGCCCCTTCTATCCTATATTAGCTTATCTAGTTTACCCTCGCGCCTTCTATCCTATATTAGAGTATCTAGTTTACCCTCGCCCCTTCTATCCTATGTTAGCTTATCTAGTTTACCCTCGCCCCTTCTACCCTCATTAGCGTATCTAGTTTACCCTCGCTCCTTCTATCCTATCTTAGCTTATCTAGTTTACCCTCGCCCCTTCTATCCTATATTAGCTTATCTAGTTTACCCTCGCCCCTTCTATCCTATATTAGCTTATCTAGTTTACCCTCGCCCCTTCTATCCTATGTTAGCTTATCTAGTTTACCCTTGCCCCTTCTATCCTATGTTAGCGTATCTAGTTTACCCTCGCCCCTTCTATCCTATGTTAGCTTATCTAGTTTACCCTCGCCCCTTCTATCCTATATTAGCTTATCTAGTTTACCCTCGCCCCTTCTATCCTATGTTAGCTTATCTAGTTTACCCTCACCCCTTCTATCCTATGTTAGCTTATCTAGTTGACCCTCGCCCCTTCTATCCTATGTTAGCTTATCTAGTTTACCCTTCTATCCTATATTAGCTTATCTAGTTTACCCTCGCCCCTTCTATCCTATGTTAGCTTATCTAGTTTACCCTCGCCCCTTCTATCCTATATTAGCTTATCTAGTTTACCCTCGCCCCTTCTATCCTATATTAGCTTATCTAGTTGACCCTCGTCCCTTCTATCCTATGTTAGCTTATCTAGTTTACCCTGCTATCCTATATTAGCTTATCTAGTTTACCCTCGCCCCTTCTATCCTATGTTAGCTTATCTAGTTTACCCTCGCCCCTTCTATCTTATGTTAGCTTATCTAGTTTACCCTCGCCCCTTCTATCCTATATTAGCGTATCTAGTTTACCCTCGCCCCTTCTATCCTATGTTAGCTTATCTAGTTTACCCTCGCCCCTTCTATCCTATATTAGCTTATCTAGTTTACCCTCGCCCCTTCTATCCTATATTAGCTTATCTAGTTTACCCTCGCCCCTTCTATCCTATGTTAGCGTATCTAGTTTACCCTCGCCCCTTCTATCCTATGTTAGCTTATCTAGTTGACCCTCGCCCCTTCTATCCTATGTTAGCTTATCTAGTTTACCCTTCTATCCTATATTAGCTTATCTAGTTTACCCTCGCCCCTTCTATCCTATGTTAGCTTATCTAGTTTACCCTCGCCCCTTCTATCCTATGTTAGCTTATCTAGTTTACCCTTCTATCCTATATTAGCTTATCTAGTTTACCCTCGCCCCTTCTATCCTATGTTAGCTTATCTAGTTTACCCTCGCCCCTTCTATCCTATGTTAGCTTATCTAGTTTACCCTCGCCCCTTCTATCCTATATTAGCTTATCTAGTTTACCCTCGCCCCTTCTATCCTATATTAGCTTATCTAGTTTACCCTTCTATCCTATATTAGCTTATCTAGTTTACCCTCGCCCCTTCTATCCTATGTTAGCTTATCTAGTTTACCCTCGCCCCTTCTATCCTATATTAGCTTATCTAGTTTACCCTCGCCCCTTCTATCCTATATTAGCTTATCTAGTTTACCCTCGCCCCTTCTATCCTATGTTAGCTTATCTAGTTTACCCTCGCCCCTTCTATCCTATATTAGCGTATCTAGTTTACCCTCGCCCCTTCTATCCTATATTAGCTTATCTAGTTTACCCTCGCCCCTTCTATCCTATGTTAGCTTATCTAGTTTACCCTCGCCCCTTCTATCCTATATTAGCGTATCTAGTTTACCCTCGCCCCTTCTATCCTATGTTAGCTTATCTAGTTGACCCTCGCCCCTTCTATCCTATGTTAGCTTATCTAGTTTACCCTTCTATCCTATATTAGCTTATCTAGTTTACCCTCGCCCCTTCTATCCTATGTTAGCTTATCTAGTTTACCCTCGCCCCTTCTATCCTATATTAGCGTATCTAGTTTACCCTCGCCCCTTCTATCCTATGTTAGCTTATCTAGTTGACCCTCGCCCCTTCTATCCTATGTTAGCTTATCTAGTTTACCCTTCTATCCTATATTAGCTTATCTAGTTTACCCTCGCCCCTTCTATCCTATGTTAGCTTATCTAGTTTACCCTCGCCCCTTCTATCCTATGTTAGCTTATCTAGTTTACCCTCGCCCCTTCTATCTTATGTTAGCTTATCTAGTTTACCCTCGCCCCTTCTATCCTATGTTAGCTTATCTAGTTTACCCTCGCCCCTTCTACCCTATATTAGCTTATCTAGTTTACCCTCGCCCCTTCTATCCTATGTTAGCTTATCTAGTTTACCCTTGCCCCTTCTATCCTATATTAGCTTATCTAGTTTACTCGCGCCCCTTCTATCCTATGTTAGCTTATCTAGTATACCCTCACCCCTTCTATCCTATGTTAGCTTATCTAGTTTACCCTCGCCCCTTCTATCCTATTTTAGCTTATCTAGTTTACCCTTCTATCCTATGTTAGCTTATCTAGTTTACCCTCACCCCTTCTATCCTATGTTAGCTTATCTAGTTTACCCTCGCCCCTTCTATCCTATGTTAGCTTATCTAGTTGACCCTCGCCCCTTCTATCCTATGTTAGCTTATCTAGTTTACCCTTCTATCCTATATTAGCTTATCTAGTTTACCCTCGCCCCTTCTATCCTATATTAGCTTATCTAGTTTACCCTCGCCCCTTCTATCCTATATTAGCTTATCTAGTTTACCCTCGCGCCTTCTATCCTATATTAGAGTATCTAGTTTACCCTCGCCCCTTCTATCCTATGTTAGCTTATCTAGTTTACCCTCGCCCCTTCTACCCTCATTAGCGTATCTAGTTTACCCTCGCTCCTTCTATCCTATCTTAGCTTATCTAGTTTACCCTCGCCCCTTCTATCCTATATTAGCTTATCTAGTTTACCCTCGCCCCTTCTATCCTATATTAGCTTATCTAGTTTACCCTCGCCCCTTCTATCCTATGTTAGCTTATCTAGTTTACCCTTGCCCCTTCTATCCTATGTTAGCGTATCTAGTTTACCCTCGCCCCTTCTATCCTATATTAGCTTATCTAGTTTACCCTCGCCCCTTCTATCCTATGTTAGCTTATCTAGTTTACCCTCGCCCCTTCTATCCTATATTAGCTTATCTAGTTTACCCTCACCCCTTCTATCCTATATTAGCTTATCTAGTTTACCCTCGCCCCTTCTATCCTATATTAGCTTATATAGTTTACCCTCGCCCCTTCTATCCTATGTTAGCTTATCTAGTTTACCCTCACCCCTTCTATCCTATGTTAGCTTATCTAGTTTACCCTCGCCCCTTCTATCCTATATTAGCTTATCTAGTTTACCCTCACCCCTTCTATCCTATGTTAGCTTATCTAGTTTACCCTCGCCCCTTCTATCCTATGTTAGCTTATCTAGTTTACTCGCGCCCCTTCTATCCAATGTTAGCTTATCTAGTTTACTCGCGCCCCTTCTATCCTATGTTAGCTTATCTAGTTTACTCGCGCCCCTTCTATCCTATGTTAGCTTATCTAGTTTACCCTCACCCCTTCTATCCTATGTTAGCTTATCTAGTTTACCCTCGCCCCTTCTATCCTATGTTAGCTTATCTAGTTTACCCTTCTATCCTATGTTAGCTTATCTAGTTTACCCTCACCCCTTCTATCCTATGTTAGCTTATCTAGTTTACCCTCGCCCCTTCTATCCTATGTTAGCTTATCTAGTTTACCCTCGCCCCTTCTACCCTATATTAGCTTATCTAGTTTACCCTCGCCCCTTCTATCCTATGTTAGCTTATCTAGTTTACCCTTGCCCCTTCTATCCTATATTAGCTTATCTAGTTTACTCGCGCCCCTTCTATCCTATGTTAGCTTATCTAGTTTACCCTTCTATCCTATGTTAGCTTATCTAGTTTACCCTCGCCCCTTCTATCCTATTTTAGCTTATCTAGTTTACCCTTCTATCCTATGTTAGCTTATCTAGTTTACCCTCACCCCTTCTATCCTATGTTAGCTTATCTAGTTTACCCTCGCCCCTTCTATCCTATGTTAGCTTATCTAGTTGACCCTCGCCCCTTCTATCCTATGTTAGCTTATCTAGTTTACCCTTCTATCCTATATTAGCTTATCTAGTTTACCCTCGCCCCTTCTATCCTATGTTAGCTTATCTAGTTTACCCTCACCCCTTCTATCCTATATTAGCGTATCTAGTTTACCCTCGCCCCTTCTATCCTATGTTAGCTTATCTAGTTTACCCTTGCCCCTTCTATCCTATATTAGCTTATCTAGTTTACTCGCGCCCCTTCTATCCTATGTTAGCTTATCTAGTTTACCCTTCTATCCTATGTTAGCTTATCTAGTTTACCCTCACCCCTTCTATCCTATGTTAGCTTATCTAGTTTACCCTCGCCGCTTCTATCCTATATTAGCGTATCTAGTTTACCCTCGCCCCTTCTATCCTATGTTAGCTTATCTAGTTTACCCTCACCCCTTCTATCCTATATTAGCGTATCTAGTTTACCCTCGCCCCTTCTATCCTATGTTAGCTTATCTAGTTGACCCTCGCCCCTTCTATCCTATGTTAGCTTATCTAGTTTACCCTTCTATCCTATATTAGCTTATCTAGTTTACCCTCGCCCCTTCTATCCTATATTAGCTTATCTAGTTTACCCTCGCCCCTTCTATCCTATATTAGCTTATCTAGTTTACCCTCGCGCCTTCTATCCTATATTAGAGTATCTAGTTTACCCTCGCCCCTTCTATCCTATGTTAGCTTATCTAGTTTACCCTCGCCCCTTCTACCCTCATTAGCGTATCTAGTTTACCCTCGCTCCTTCTATCCTATCTTAGCTTATCTAGTTTACCCTCGCCCCTTCTATCCTATATTAGCTTATCTAGTTTACCCTCGCCCCTTCTATCCTATATTAGCTTATCTAGTTTACCCTCGCCCCTTCTATCCTATATTAGCTTATCTAGTTTACCCTCGCCCCTTCTATCCTATATTAGCTTATCTAGTTTACCCTCGCGCCTTCTATCCTATATTAGAGTATCTAGTTTACCCTCGCCCCTTCTATCCTATGTTAGCTTATCTAGTTTACCCTCGCCCCTTCTACCCTCATTAGCGTATCTAGTTTACCCTCGCTCCTTCTATCCTATCTTAGCTTATCTAGTTTACCCTCGCCCCTTCTATCCTATATTAGCTTATCTAGTTTACCCTCGCCCCTTCTATCCTATATTAGCTTATCTAGTTTACCCTCGCCCCTTCTATCCTATGTTAGCTTATCTAGTTTACCCTCGCCCCTTCTACCCTATATTAGCTTATCTAGTTTACCCTCGCCCCTTCTATCCTATATTAGCTTATCTAGTTTACCCTCACCCCTTCTATCCTATATTAGCTTATCTAGTTTACCCTCGCCCCTTCTATCCTATATTAGCTTATCTAGTTTACCCTCGCCCCTTCTATCCTATGTTAGCTTATCTAGTTTACCCTCACCCCTTCTATCCTATGTTAGCTTATCTAGTTTACCCTCGCCCCTTCTATCCTATATTAGCTTATCTAGTTTACCCTCACCCCTTCTATCCTATGTTAGCTTATCTAGTTTACCCTCGCCCCTTCTATCCTATGTTAGCTTATCTAGTTTACTCGCGCCCCTTCTATCCAATGTTAGCTTATCTAGTTTACTCGCGCCCCTTCTATCCTATGTTAGCTTATCTAGTTTACTCGCGCCCCTTCTATCCTATGTTAGCTTATCTAGTTTACCCTCACCCCTTCTATCCTATGTTAGCTTATCTAGTTTACCCTCGCCCCTTCTATCCTATGTTAGCTTATCTAGTTTACCCTTCTATCCTATGTTAGCTTATCTAGTTTACCCTCGCCCCTTCTATCCTATATTAGCTTATCTAGTTTACCCTCGCCCCTTCTATCCTATATTAGCTTATCTAGTTTACCCTCGCCCCTTCTATCCTATATTAGCGTATCTAGTTTACCCTCGCCCCTTCTATCCTATGTTAGCTTATCTAGTTTACCCTCACCCCTTCTATCCTATATTAGCGTATCTAGTTTACCCTCGCCCCTTCTATCCTATGTTAGCGTATCTAGTTTACCCTCGCCCCTTCTATCCTATATTAGCTTATCTAGTTTACCCTCGCCCCTTCTATCCTATATTAGCTTATCTAGTTGACCCTCGCCCCTTCTATCCTATGTTAGCTTATCTAGTTTACCCTTCTATCCTATATTAGCTTATCTAGTTTACCCTCGCCCCTTCTATCCTATGTTAGCTTATCTAGTTTACCCTCACCCCTTCTATCCTATGTTAGCTTATCTAGTTTACCCTCGCCCCTTCTATCCTATGTTAGCTTATCTAGTTTACCCTTCTATCCTATGTTAGCTTATCTAGTTTACCCTCACCCCTTCTATCCTATGTTAGCTTATCTAGTTTACCCTCGCCCCTTCTATCCTATGTTAGCTTATCTAGTTTACCCTTCTATCCTATGTTAGCTTATCTAGTTTACCCTCGCCCCTTCTATCCTATATTAGCTTATCTAGTTTACCCTCGCCCCTTCTATCCTATATTAGCTTATCTAGTTGACCCTCGCCCCTTCTATCCTATGTTAGCTTATCTAGTTTACCCTTCTATCCTATATTAGCTTATCTAGTTTACCCTCGCCCCTTCTATCCTATGTTAGCTTATCTAGTTGACCCTCGTCCCTTCTATCCTATGTTAGCTTATCTAGTTTACCCTGCTATCCTATATTAGCTCATCTAGTTTACCCTCGCCCCTTCTATCCTATGTTAGCTTATCTAGTTTACCCTCGCCCCTTCTATCTTATGTTAGCTTATCTAGTTTACCCTCGCCCCTTCTATCCTATGTTAGCTTATCTAGTTTACCCTCGCCCCTTCTACCCTATATTAGCTTATCTAGTTTAACCTCGCCCCTTCTATCCCATATTAGCGTATCTAGTTTACCCTCGCCCCTTCTATCCTATATTAGCTTATCTAGTTTACCCTCGCCCCTTCTATCCTATATTAGCGTATCTAGTTTACCCTCGCCCCTTCTATCCTATGTTAGCTTATCTAGTTTACCCTCGCCCCTTCTATCCTATATTAGCTTATCTAGTTTACCCTCGCACCTTCTATCCTATATTAGCTTATCTAGTTTACCCTCGCCCCTTCTATCCTATGTTAGCGTATCTAGTTTACCCTCGCCCCTTCTATCCTATATTAGCGTATCTAGTTTACCCTCGCCCCTTCTATCCTATGTTAGCTTATCTAGTTGACCCTCGCCCCTTCTATCCTATGTTAGCTTATCTAGTTTACCCTTCTATCCTATATTAGCTTATCTAGTTTACCCTCGCCCCTTCTATCTTATGTTAGCTTATCTAGTTTACCCTCGCCCCTTCTATCCTATGTTAGCTTATCTAGTTTACCCTCGCCCCTTCTACCCTATATTAGCTTATCTAGTTTACCCTCGCCCCTTCTATCCTATGTTAGCTTATCTAGTTTACCCTCGCCCCTTCTATCCTATATTAGCGTATCTAGTTTACCCTCGCCCCTTCTATCCTATGTTAGCTTATCTAGTTGACCCTTGCCCCTTCTATCCTATGTTAGCTTATCTAGTTTACCCTTCTATCCTATATTAGCTTATCTAGTTTACCCTCGCCCCTTCTATCCTATGTTAGCTTATCTAGTTTACCCTCGCCCCTTCTATCCTATATTAGCGTATCTAGTTTACCCTCGCCCCTTCTATCCTATGTTATCTTATCTAGTTGACCCTCGCCCCTTCTATCCTATGTTAGCTTATCTAGTTTACCCTTCTATCCTATATTAGCTTATCTAGTTTACCCTCGCCCCTTCTATCTTATGTTAGCGTATCTAGTTTACCCTCGCCCCTTCTATCCTATATTAGCGTATCTAGTTTACCCTCGCCCCTTCTATCCTATGTTAGCTTATCTAGTTTACCCTCACCCCTTCTATCCTATATTAGCGTATCTAGTTTACCCTCGCCCCTTCTATCCTATGTTAGCTTATCTAGTTGACCCTCGCCCCTTCTATCCTATGTTAGCTTATCTAGTTTACCCTTCTATCCTATATTAGCTTATCTAGTTTACCCTCGCCCCTTCTATCCTATGTTAGCTTATCTAGTTTACCCTCGCCCCTTCTATCTTATGTTAGCTTATCTAGTTTACCCTCGCCCCTTCTATCCTATGTTAGCTTATCTAGTTTACCCTCGCCCCTTCTACCCTATATTAGCTTATCTAGATTACCCTCGCCCCTTCTATCCTATGTTAGCTTATCTAGTTTACCCTTGCCCCTTCTATCCTATATTAGCTTATCTAGTTTACTCGCGCCCCTTCTATTCTATGTTAGCTTATCTAGTTTACCCTCACCCCTTCTATCCTATGTTAGCTTATCTAGTTTACCCTCGCCCCTTCTATCCTATGTTAGCTTATCTAGTTTACCCTTCTATCCTATGTTAGCTTATCTAGTTTACCCTCACCCCTTCTATCCTATGTTAGCTTATCTAGTTTACCCTCGCCGCTTCTATCCTATATTAGCGTATCTAGTTTACCCTCGCCCCTTCTATCCTATGTTAGCTTATCTAGTTTACCCTCACCCCTTCTATCCTATATTAGCGTATCTAGTTTACCCTCGCCCCTTCTATCCTATGTTAGCTTATCTAGTTGACCCTCGCCCCTTCTATCCTATGTTAGCTCATCTAGTTTACCCTTCTATCCTATATTAGCTTATCTAGTTTACCCTCGCCCCTTCTATCCTATATTAGCTTATCTAGTTTACCCTCGCCCCTTCTATCCTATATTAGCTTATCTAGTTTACCCTCGCGCCTTCTATCCTATATTAGAGTATCTAGTTTACCCTCGCCCCTTCTATCCTATGTTAGCTTATCTAGTTTACCCTCGCCCCTTCTACCCTCATTAGCGTATCTAGTTTACCCTCGCTCCTTCTATCCTATCTTAGCTTATCTAGTTTACCCTCGCCCCTTCTATCCTATATTAGCTTATCTAGTTTACCCTCGCCCCTTCTATCCTATATTAGCTTATCTAGTTTACCCTCGCCCCTTCTATCCTATATTAGCTTATCTAGTTTACCCTCGCCCCTTCTATACTATATTAGCTTATCTAGTTTACCCTCGCCCCTTCTATCCTATGTTAGCTTATCTAGTTTACCCTCGCCCCTTCTATCCTATGTTAGCTTATCTAGTTTACCCTTGCCCCTTCTATCCTATGTTAGCTTATCTAGTTTACCCTCGCCCCTTCTATCCTATATTAGCTTATCTAGTTTACCCTTGCCCCTTCTATCCTATGTTAGCTTATCTAGTTTACCCTCGCCCCTTCTACCCTCATTAGCGTATCTAGTTTACCCTCACCCCTTCTATCCTATCTTAGCTTATCTAGTTTACCCTCGCCCCTTCTATCCTATATTAGCTTATCTAGTTTACCCTCGCCCCTTCTATCCTATATTAGCTTATCTAGTTTACCCTCGCCCCTTCTATCCTATGTTAGCTTATCTAGTTTACCCTCACCCCTTCTATCCTATATTAGCTTATCTAGTTTACCCTCGCCCCTTCTATCCTATGTTAGCTTATCTAGTTTACCCTCGCCCCTTCTATCCTATATTAGCTTATCTAGTTTACCCTCGCCCCTTCTATCCTATGTTAGCTTATCTAGTTTACCCTCGCCCCTTCTATCCTATGTTAGTTTATCTAGTTTACCCTCGCCCCTTCTATCCTATATTAGCTTATCTATTTTACCCTCGCCCCTTCTACCCTCATTAGCCTCGGGAGGTATCTGCGCCCGGCACACCAAGGGTAACAACGAGTGGAAGTCGTTCAACACGGGCATCATCACCATCGTGAACTATAGCACTATGACCGCTAAACACGTCTATATATTGACCTTCACTCACGAGATCGGCCACAACTTCGGAGCTCAGGTTAGCCCAAGGGCATGCATACGTTTTACGTTTTTCGGTTTTCGACTGCGAACTGTGCTTATAAAGCGATCGGCCGTCCATATATATTTGAAGTTAATGTTTCATATTAAATAGGTAGGTTTTCAGTAGTTTCTTGAAGTTTGGGGTTGATGGTGTAGTACGGATGGATTTGGGGAGAATGTTCCAGGAGTTGGGACGGTCATGCTCCGTTTAGGTGTTAGCTTACCCGTAGCTCACGTCGAGACTATTAAAATAACGCTTGCTCTACTATATACCTATGCCTTTTTAGGAGGTGTATTGTGGGTACTTTCCACCCCCTATTATAAATGTTTACACACACAAAATCAGACATATTTATTTATTATAAATCAGTAGATATATTTTATTAGATTGTTTTTAATATACAATTGAAAAAAAAATTATTTTTGGAATTTGTCCCTCAATTAAATATCTTTAAAATGCACTGTTATATACATATTATCTATAGATAATATAGTAAGATTAACACATACCCATGCGTAATTCACGTGTGGTCACCATCAGGACATTTTTGTATACATATATTAATAATATTTTAAGATTATAAATATTATATTATATATTAATATATACTACACTTTTTTTTTCGTTAATGTTATTAGATGTTTGGCAAACTAGATTTTTATTATTTTTTTTATTATTTTACATATTAATTTTCCTATCTAGAAACAGATAAACTTCTATGACCTATATGCAAAGTTACTTATAAATGTAGTATTAAAAGTAGTAAAGCGATAGCTCTTAAACCCCGCACGACACCCCTCCGTACACGCCCACACATAACCTCTACACGGCCCCCGTACGCGACCCCTACTTAACGCCCGCAGCACGACGATAACGTAGAGAACTCGTGCGCCCCGTATCCGGAAACCCCGGAAGTCAAGAAGGGCGGTAACTTCATCATGTGGTCGCAGGCGGTGTCGCAGACTAGTCCGAACAGTAACAGCTTTTCTAAGTGTAGCGTACAGTCGATGACCGCCAACATACACAGTATCATCTCGTTACGGTTAGTCCATAGTAGAGAGCTACACTCGGTGGTGTCAATACCACATATAGATGTATATTATATATGTATATATCTATATTGTTTCATGCTGCTTTGTCATTAAATCATTCAGTTTTATATAATAATAACATAGTTCAGTATTGTATATATATATATATATATATATATATATATATATATATATATATATATATATATATATACACGCGAGTTTATAGTAAGTGTATAGTAGTTTTTGATATATATATAATTGCATACCTTAATATAACATTAACGACAAAGATGACGCACGTGATAGGTCACATGACATGTGGTGTGTTCACTATTAATAATGTGACTAATCGTTAACTTTTGGTTTATTATTTTATTATTTTGAAGGTTTCACCTTGAAAGCCATTCGAAACAATTGTCCGAAATCCTAGCTTAATGATATCGCCGATCGTATGTCGTCTATAGCGTCGTTTGTGCATAATATTCAATGTATTTATAAACATAAATTTATATATATATATATATATATCATCGCTATCCATTCAGTTAGATGTGTATGATTCCTCTATCAGTTATACATTATAATTATAAGTTACCATCCAGTCTATTTATAAGAGATATTTATGAAATGATTTGTATCTACGTGCGATGTGCGTGTGTTTATTATTGCGTAATCGCCCCCCCCCCTCGGTACACAGTAAGTTCAACTGCTTCACGTCCAGCTCGGAGAAGTTCTGTGGAAATAAGGTTACGAAGCCACCTGCCATTACGATGCCAACGTGATAGTGTTTAATAGGGGTACCGGTAAACTGGGACCAGGTAAACTCGGACCAATTTTGAAATAAACTCGGAACACTTTTGAAGAAAACTCGGACCACTTTTGTGCTATAACCCATATTATAGAAGTATATTATATATAGTTATTTTAAACTGGTCCGAATCTTCTTCAAAAGTGGTCCGATTTTTACTTCAAAAGTGGTTCGAGTTTACCTGGTCCGAATTTACTGGTATTATTTAATAGTAGCCTATATCTTTATACTATTATTTTCCAACTTTTATATATATATATATATATATATATATTATATAAATAGTATCATTAAAATATTATATCTTTCGAAATTCATTTTAAAACAAAATTCTAGGAACTAATTATTAAAAATATTTCAGATACCCAGTATGTATAGCATGGATACATATCTAACACACATCTAACACGAATTCATGAATCTTACTATTTTATAGAGATTAAACACATATTAAAGAGATATCATTGATCCTTGATGCATTATAATAGCATTTGAATAAATCAATGATACTCAATGGATGTTACCAGTGAACCAAAATTTGAAATTTTTTCGAAAATGTTTGTAATTTATTTAGGAATATTGATAATTATTGAAAATTATTGAAAATAATTTTCAATATTAGCAAATATCTTGCAAATTTTTGAAAATAAAACACGAAGCTTGCAAAATATTTGAAAATAATACGAAAATGATTTTAGAAAATATTACGAAAAATATTTTCAAATAAAACGCAAAGTTTGTAATTTTTTTGAAAATAAAACACGATGTATGTAAATTTTATATTAATTAATATATTAAGATTATTAATAGATTTAATTAAATTTAAAAATAAAAATTTCATTGCAGATAAATTGTTTAAATTTTTTTAAATATCTACTTTATATTATTTATTTATGATTAACGAAATAAATATTAAATAGATAAAATGTTTCTATTTTAAAATCAATTTTTATTTTATTGATATACATATTTTATATTTAATTTTCATCATTATTAATCGTTATTCAATCAACAATAATTGAGGCTAGATCTGAAAATACCAATTAATAAACCAGTTTATTCAGTTAAACTAATTGTTGATTGATACAATGAAGTACAAAATATTTATTTTATTAATTAATATATTTATTCTAGTTATATATATATATATTTCATATAACAATATCTTTTATTTTTATTATATTCTCAATATAATTTATTTTTGATTTGCAAATGTGTTGATTGTTACCTATATATTTATTAATTTCTGAAAATTATGTGCTAATTTGCAAATGATTTTGGAAAAATGTACGTAAATAATTGAAACTTATTTGCGAAGTTAGCCAATGATTTTCAAAAAATGTACGTAATTAATTGAAATTTAATTTCAAAGTTTGCTAAAATGTGATCACAAAATTTTCAAAAATTATTTTCAAATTTGGTTTACGGGATTAAATCATTGATACTTAATAGATATTTGTTTAACGCATATCATATGAATCAGTATTCAAAATATATTCTCTCATATTCAAAATAACTAAACGTATATGCACATTGTGTGTCGTTAACGAAAATGTAGCTACATATAAATAAATCAGATTTATTATTTCATGTTGTAAAGCATATATATATATATAAATGTATATATATATATATATATATATATATATATATATATGAGATATAAATAAAATTGATACATATAATACAAATAAAAGTTGTGATTCGTGAATAGGTTAAATATATTCAAAGTTAATTATTAAAGAAAGAGAAAAATAAATAATTTGTACTATCAATATGACATATATTTTAATTCTGTTTAAATAAAAATTAATATCGTTAAAGAAATATTTGATTATTATAAAAAATAATATATACTAAATTAAATCATGTTTTTTAGATTTTACTGTAGCAAACATGTTTATAATTTGAATACTGTTTTTTTAAACATTATAATCCTATTTATATTTTTATTAATAATGGTTTTTATAATTTTTAATACTGTTTAATATTTTATTTGTAATACTGTTTATAATTTAAATTTTGTAATACTGTTTATAATAAAAATGTGTACATTTTGTAATACTATTTATAATAAAAATGTGTAAATGTTTTAAAATGATTAAAAAAAATATTTGCTCAAATTATAATAATTAATATTTATAAAAAAATTAATTAGGATCATGTGAACAAGCTTCCGTTTGCGTTCCTTCACATAATAGGTAAGGAGAGCGAATCTAAAATCGTGTTCCTTACCGATATGAAAAATCGCAATTCCTACCGATTTTAAAACATTTATAACTACACCTCGGATAAGTAAATTCTAATGTGAAGTATAAGTGTGTCGATACATTTATTTTATTATGCAGACAAGAACATGAATATATCAAAGATATCGATTATCTAGAGAGTTTTGTATTTTGTATCCACTTTTTATTTATTTTTTTTATAAGTATAAGAATAAATGTAAACAATTTTATTTTTGTGAAGGAACGCGATTTTAGAATCGTGTTCCTTACCAGATAAGTGAAGAAACCCGAATGGACGCTTGTTCACATGATCCATTAATTATTACAATACTGTTTAATACAAAATAATTGTAATACTTTCTTCAGTTTTAGAATATGAGTAATTGTAATAGTTTTTAAAATATTATTAAACATTATTGAATTATAAAGTATATATACGACCTATAGGTCGTTTGAAAAATATTGTATTTTGAAATCTAATTGTGGTAAAATAAATTTTGTTTTAGTTCTATTAAATTTAAAATAATCAGTTATATCGTTAACATATTTATTATTTAAAAGATTATTAATTAAAATATTTATAAATTTATAAGAACATCAAGTTTTAAAACGTTGCTATTAATTATTAATGGTAATTTTGAATCGTCAATAATATTTTTATTAATTTTCTTATTTTTTTTTGTGATAAATTTTTGGGATAAATCTATAAATTAATATCTTTAAAAAGAAATTTAAAAAATTTCTTATCACCCAACATTGATGTTCATTTCACATTGTAGTATTATCGTGCACATTATATACATTCGCTATTTGTATCTATATGTGATATATATTGTTAGATACACATTATAGCATTATTATATTAATTATGTGTTTAAATAAATACTTTAAGGGGACGCGATACCATCATTTGGTTTACATGTAAAAGATACGAAAAATTGCTATTTTTAGAAATCTATTAACTCAAAAAATATTCACTTTTTTTATTTTATTTTTTTTTAATCTATTAATAATATTCCATATTTTTATATTATATGTTGAAATTTATAGATGTTTACACATCTTTATGTTATGCGTTTCTAAAAACAATAATTGAAATATCTGATAAAAAATTTTAATTTTCCAACTAAATTGCTAATTAAAATTTTAAATAAATATTTTTTAATTTTGACAAATAACTTTAATCTTACAGGTTTTATCTAGTTATATTGAAAAAATGAAGAAAAAATATTCAATTGTACAAAAGTTAATACCAGTTATGTCAGCATGATTGGTCACAAATAATTATTCTGAGTAAATCAAGTTTCAAATATAAACAATATGAATATACAGGTACAAATAATACAATATAAACAAAATGAATAATGTAATGAATATAATTTAAACACCACATAAAAGATAATATGTGAAGTATTAAAATTTTACATTAATAAAAAATTTGAAATTCAATTTTTTTTCGAAAAAATCAATGGTATCGCGTCCCCTTAACAACAACAACAACACACACAAATACACACATATATATATATATACATATACATACACATGTATGTGTATGTATATGTGTGCGTGTGTGTATGTATATGTGTGTGTGTGTCTGTATATATAGTTTTTTGTTGTCCCCGAATTACACACGTATAGCTGTGTAATAATAGATCTGTTTGGGTGCCGTGTGCACTATGTAAAACTAGGTTATATATCATATAATGATAATTATTAATATATTATTAATTACTAATTCACAATAACATGCGAATTCATCCCACTTTAGTTAACTAATTAACCCACCACATATTTTTTAGTTTTCTATTTTTTTGTTGCTACTTCGCAGATCCCCCTATTTTCTCTATTTTAAAATTTATTTATATTATATTTCAACTGATTACAAATTAGTAATACATTATTATTTTAATTTTAAATTTAATGTAATATTCTTAATTATAAAAATAAAGTACTATTTTGAAATTGTATTGAATAATCAATAATCATATATCTTTTACAATTTATAATTACCTAATTCTGGTTATTATAACCATTACAAACAATAACATTATAATTAAAGTGATAATTTAGATGATATTGATAATCATGTTTAGTTAATAAGATTGAAATTATAAAAATGTTAATGTTTTAAATATTATGTATAATATAATATTTAAGTAGTTGGTAGTTACTAATTACTAGTTAAGCTGTCTTCACACCAAGAACCGTACGGATTATCAATACGGATAACCAAAACGGATTGAAAATCCGATAATATTAGTAAAAATAATCCAGAAGTAATCCAGAAATAATCCAGAAATAGTATTTATTATTGATATATATTGATGATCTATATGATATAATACAAAATAATATATATTATTATAATATACTAAAAATATTATGTTAAATCTTATTAATATATCAAAAAAATAGATTTATTTACAAAAATAATCCAGAAGTAGTGTTTATAAAGTGTTACTGATATATATTGATACTATATCTATATGATATAATAAACAATAATATATATTATCATAATATACTTAAAATATTATGTTAAATCTTATTAATATATCAAAAAAATGGATTTATATACAACAAATAATTTCTACTTCTGGATTATTTCTGGATTACTTCTGGATATTAGTATCACCCTTTCTATAAAATCCGAGCACTGAACAGAAGTATGAGGAATTTGAATGTAATTTTAATGTAATTAAATTAATTTATTTAAAATATACTTATTCATATTATATTTTTATGTTTATGTTTACCTCAAAGATCTTATTAGACTTGTTATGATACCATAGATTTGCTGAATACTGACATCGGCCCCCAATAAGTCACGTGTCAAACAAAAGTTAAAATATACATTTCGCGGCTGGCGTTATATTTCTCAGTAAAGTATTCACCTAGTAGTGAATTCGTATTTTATATATATACATACATATCATAATACTGTATGTTTATATATTAATATGATATTATATAAGCCCTACACGCATTGTTTACTTTAACTCTCGGTTAGTCACGTGACATATTGGGGGCCGATGTCAGTCTAAATCATAGATTTAGAGTACCAACGGTATGATACGATGCACGAAACACCGCAAATTATAAAATCTGGTTTTATGTATTATGTATTTATAATAGAAATATATGAATTTTATATATTTACACTAAATAGATTCGCATTGAAGTTGTAATAACAGAGTATATGTTAATAATAGAAGTAGGTATATGTTAATAATAATATATGAACAATACATTTATAAATTCATTCTAATTTATTCTTCATATATAATATTAATAGTTTTCTTCTATTATAATTCTAATATGAATTAAAATTATTTTTATTGACAAGGTTTTTGCCATTTTTTTGAGGTTTTTACCATAACATTACATGGAATATATAGTTTTGTGCCGTTTTTGCCACGAATTCCAGAATACTGAATATAACTGATAAATAATTCTATAATCGAAATATGTACGTATCCATGATACCTATTCAACACGTGTTCATGATACATGCTGAATACACATCTATGATACGTATCGAATACATAGTCGCTTAATCTGCATCACCGTGAACCACTTTGCATCAATGATACGTGATCAATGCATATCATATAACTACTTTTTAACTGATATCGCTACTTACTAGGTATATTTTCAATGAAGAAATATCGTTTTCCATTTCGTGTAAACATTTCGTGCAACAACACAAATTTAAATTTTGTCAAAAATATTCTTTTAGTAATTTTTATATTTCCCATGTTAAATATTATATATATATATATCCCATGTTAAACTTTTATGTAATATAGCTGTCCTCGTGATCATCTAAAATGTCCACAAATTATTTTAGTATATCTAATGTATGTGTTTTCATAATGCAGGCATACTTTATCGCTAATAACGCGGATGAATCACTCTTACTGTGTGGTAAAGAACAGTAATTGTGTGATCTCGTATACATGCTCATTCTAATTGACAGCGATACCGACACTGTTTCTATTACATGGCTATACCCACACACTATCTATAATACATGGCTACCCACACACTCTATCTATAATACATGGCTACCCACACTCTCTCTAATACATGGCTACCCACACACACTCTATAATACATGGCTACCCACACTCTATAATACATTTCCACCACCACTGAATTATATAAGCTAATTCTAAAACGGTGGTATTGAACCCTACGCGCAGGTCATAGAAGAAGGTGAGGAATGCGATTGCGGCTACGACGAGACGGACTGCACAGACGCGTGTTGCCACCCGAAGAGTCACATGAATCAGTGTAAACTAGTCGATGGCCAATTGTGTAGGTTCGTCAATTATACCTTGTGTGTTTGGTTGCAAAGATCCAAGTCAGAGGGGAGTATGAGCAAGACCCACTATAACCTCGAGGTTATAGGAGGTCTTAGTATGAGGGACCTTGTTTACATTCGTTAATCATAGATTGTATATGTTCGGTTAAGAACCGGGGTAGGGGGGGGGCATAGACGTGATTAATATAGGAGATTATCTATAAGTATTGGAATCAGGCTGAACAGTGTAAACTAATAGAAGAGCAGCTGTTGAAGTTCATCACAATTGATATGTTTGTTTAAGGACAGGATTAAGTGGGCCATTATTTACTTAGTGAACATAGGAGATTATCCGTAATTATTGGAGCTACGCGAATCAATGTAAACTAGTCAATGAGATACTGTGCAGTGTTGACCATAGACTCGTATGTTGGTTAAGGACAGATCGAAAGAGAATATCAAACATGTGGGCACCGTTTGTTTTGATTACGATTGGTGAGGTCACATTTAAAATATTTTACATATATCGCTATATATAATTAAAAATAATAATCTTAATAACAGTTTATTTTTTATATACTTACTTTACTTTATTTTTGGCGAATTTTCGTTCGACCTCGCCTTACAATCTCCCCCCTGTCGATCATTACTTTCCGGATCTCATCAATATCATTTAGATCGGTTTCTTTCTTTAGTTTTTCTATGTAAGAATATCCTCTGCGATTTCTCCTGCCAAACTTTGGTTCCCATAAGATTAGATTATGAACTATTTTATCAATGTAGCGTAAGCAGTGACCAACAATTCTCATTGATTTTGTAAAAGCTTTTGATATTGTTTCTCTTGAAAAACTATTATATACATTAAAATCATAAGGTATACCTACAATATCAAGGTATACCTACAATATCAAAAGCTTTTACAAAATCAATATATATTATATCTACACATTTTTATTATTAAATTAATTATACCAACATTTTAAACATTATGTCAATTGTAATTCTGTTTATTTTCCACTTATAAATTCATATTGATTTTTTGTTAAATTATTAAGTTGTAAATTTTGATTAAGTTATATTTTTGTTAAATTATAAATTATTAGATTTTAAATAATTAATCTTTTAGAAATAATACGTTCAACTACTCTACACATTACATATGTTATTGAAATAGGCCTATAGTTATTTGAATTTGATGGTTCACCCTTTTTAAAAATTGGTGTGATTATTGATTTTTTCCAAATGTTCGGTATATTACCTGATGAATTAAATTTGAATTAAAAATAATATATAAAGGCCTACATAATTCATTAGATAATAATTTTAACATAGAAGATGGTATAAACCCATCAGTTCCGAAAGTATGGATAATTGTAATCTATTTAAAAATATTTTAATTATTTCAGGATTTAAATCAATATTATCAAATTTTTGTTTAGTTAAATTATAAAATTCGGGTAAATTTCCATTATCATTTTGTTGAATTGAACAAAATATGAATTTAATTTATTTGCTTTATCGAGAACTAAAAAAGTCAATTAGAATAGATACTCCAGATTTTAAATGTTGTCTTTTTTTCATAAATATAAAAACCTTTAATTTATTTTATGAATTAATTGCATTAATCTTACTCTTACAATTTAAAGGTTCTTTAGAAGAACTTTAGTTCTTTAGATATATTTTTTTTTGCTTCTTTCCAATTATATTTATTTTGCAAATTAGTTTTTGATTTTAGAAATACATTTTTTACTTGCTTCTTCGATTTCAATATATTCTTCGGGAGTACCTGTTTTATTGTATTATATATATTAGGAACATGTTATATAATTCATTTATTTAGAACATTATTAAAATATTCTACTTTTTGATCAATATTATAATCATTTGAATTTAAATATGACCAATTAAATCTAAAACGATGATATTTAATTAATTTTATATTAGCATTATTGAAAACAAAATTATTTGATTTTAAAATCTATTTACTTGAGTATTTTTCAATAAAAAAAACAGAATAATGGACACTTATATTTTTGTATAATCCGAAATAGTCTCTAATATTTATATTAGATAGTAATTGTTTTTTATTAGTAAAAAATAAATCAATTATATTATTATTACGAGATGGCTTATTTATTAATTGTGAAAATGAATTTTTAATGATCGAATTTAAAGTAATGCATAACTTTTTGGGTAATAGGAAATGTATATTCTTTTCAATTAAATTTAGTAAATTAAAATCTCCTATAATTATAGAAGAATTATAATTGTGTTGGGTTATATCAAATAATTTACATATTGTTCATGAGATATTACATTACAATTTGGAGGTCTATAAACACATATAATATTAAATAGAATTTGTGAATTAATTTTTAAATATATATATTGAACATCTATGTGTGAAATAAAATTTCTTACAGGACATAAACTAGATTTACAAAATATCGTAACACCTCCTCTATGAATTAATTTATCGTATCTAAATAGTATATAATTTTTTCAACCAATTAAATATAGCGAATCTCTATCATTTAATGTTAAAAATGTTTCAACTAAACATAAAACGATATAAACAAATGTGATATTTATTAGATGAAAGTAAAAATTCCAAAAAATCATTTTATTTCTAATACTACGATCATTAATATAATATATATTTAAATTGTTATTTTTAATATTATCATCTTTATCGTCGGTTAGTCATCTAGGACATGTAGTTTTATTTTTATTTTAAATAATAATGGAATTTTTATAAGTAATATATGAAAAATTCCACACACTAATATTATCTTCACACATTGACATATGACATTCAATTTTATTATTTATAATATATCTAAGCTCGTAGGAATTACTTCTAGAATTATAAATATATTTGATAATTTTTTTACTTTTAATTAATTTATTTGTAACTACATGGTATAATATCTGATGTCGTTCTAGTAATATTTCATCTAGATATGTTCTGATGAATTAATTTTGTAGATCTCGTAATCTACATAATCGTTTACATTTGATAAAATAATTTTTTTTTCTCAAATTAATTTTAATTTATTAAATGATAATTGAACTATTGATAATACACGATTTATATATATCTACTGTTTTACAAATAATATTTACTAAGTATTTAAAGAAATTAGTTATCATAATTAGGAATATTTATATTGTGAATAATTATTTCATTATTGCTATCTATATTATTTGTATTAGAATTTACTGAATTTACCAAATTGTCAGTATAGCTACCAGAAGTGGTTATAGTAGAGGTTACATTAGCAGTTACGTTATCCTTTACTGAAATGACTACGTAAATATTGAAAGTAATTCCGTATAATATAGAGAACTAGTTATCCGAATCTATGTCAAAATTAATATTATTATTATTATTATTTTATTATAATATAATTATTATATTAAATATTAATTATTATATTAAATATATATATATATCATAAAGTTTATTAATGTCCCACGATCGCCGTGATTCTGTAGTCCGTCGCAGGGATTCTGCTGCACTTCGAGATGTAACTACTACCCAACGGAGAAACTCTGCGAACCTAAAACCGAATGCCGTAAGGACATCTTTTGTACATATCCTTTTGTGTTACTACACCAGTCTAATGCGTGGATATCGCCAATATCATATTGGTATGTGCTTAGCAATAGTGTTGTACTGGAGCCACCCCAGCAAACATTAACAGCCTCATAATATCCTCATAATAAAACAATAGCCTCATAACAGCCTTAAAATAGCATATTATTAAATTATAGCCTTATATCTGCCTCATAATAGCATCATAAGAAAAAACAGACTCATACTATCCTCATAACAGCATTATTTTAATATCCTCATAATAACCTACATACATTTTATAAAAACAGCCCAGGGGTACCCCATTTAATTTTTATTAGGGATTTCTCTGCCCAATATACAATTTTATTAATATGTAGAGTGTAATACGGTGCCAATGAAGTGTTTATATATTCTATAAACTATAATAAAATATCACTCCCCAGCCAATATAAAATATCATTCCTGTGCCATTATATGCCCCCTTATATATTTATTTATCATATAGATACTATAACCTTTACGTATTACCGTTAGTATATTGTTATTAAGATTCCGTAAAATAAATTATAATATTAAACTTTATATACATAAAATGTATATCATAATTAGAATGTAAAATATGTAACATGTAAAATGTGCGTTATATAATTTATAAACAATTATATAGACGTATATTAAGGCTGCTATCAATAAGACTATAGACTATAGTCTATCGTATATGACAGCTATATATAATAGATATTTAATAATTATACAATACAATATATGATTTAGCTGAGGGCACTCAGTAAACAAAGATGTCGATGTAGCGTGCTTAACCTCTATAATTTGTCACGAGTTGAACACATTTCATTTTAAAATTGCTCTAAATTCTTAATTAATGCATGGTTTAAGAATATGTTAAGAATATATAATACATTTATAATACAATTAAACATAATATATTTATAAATTAAGAGCATTAAAATGAAAAATGTTCAACACGTGAAAAATTATGGGTGTAAAACACGTTCATCAACAAATTAGTTTATATAATATACTTTTGAATATTAGCTCGACATGCTTGCAATTCTACATATTCACAAATATCTAATACGCTTTGTATATAAAAAAGTAAGTTTATTCACAAGTCAATATTCCCAAACACATGCTACGTTCTATATGATAATATTTTAAAATATATTAATTTATTGAATCACATATATACAAATAGGGGATACAAATGGACCCCTCAAGAAGTCATAGACTTGTACATGTTGTAAATAACTGCGAGGGGCTAAAGACAATATAGAACAAATATGTAATATTTGTTATCTCGTGTTTCGATTAATCATTTATTAAGTTCATGAGGCATCGCGATAATATCGAATAATTTATATATTTGCGTCGCTCGAATTAACGTAAAGCGCCACGACCTCGAGAGAACTACATTACTTATACTTAACTCCACGTACTGGGACAAACTACACCTGCGAATACGACTCATCGGCCTTCTTAGACGATGGCACAACTTGTCAACAAAACACCAAGTTGTGCGATAAAGGGGTTAGTATGCGAGTGTGTAGTAGTAGTAGTAGTAGTAGTAGTAGTAGTAGTAGTAGTAGTAGTAGTAGTAGTAGTAGTAGTAGTAGTAGTAGTAGTAGTAGTAGTAGTAGTAGTAGTAGTAGTAGTAGTAGTAGTAGTAGTAGTAGTAGTAGTAGTAGTAGTAGTAGTAGTAGTAGTAGTAGTAGTAGTAGTAGTAGTAGTAGTAGTAGTAGTAGTAGTAGTAGTAGTAGTAGTAGTAGTAGTAGTAGTAGTAGTAGTAGTAGTAGTAGTAGTAGTAGTAGTAGTAGTAGTAGTAGTAGTAGTAGTAGTAGTAGTAGTAGTAGTAGTAGTAGTAGTAGTAGTAGTAGTAGTAGTAGTAGTAGTAGTAGTAGTAGTAGTAGTAGTAGTAGTAGTAGTAGTAGTAGTAGTAGTAGTAGTAGTAGTAGTAGTAGTAGTAGTAGTAGTAGTAGTAGTAGTAGTAGTAGTAGTAGTAGTAGTAGTAGTAGTAGTAGTAGTAGTAGTAGTAGTAGTAGTAGTAGTAGTAGTAGTAGTAGTAGTAGTAGTAGTAGTAGTAGTAGTAGTAGTAGTAGTAGTAGTAGTAGTAGTAGTAGTAGTAGTAGTAGTAGTAGTAGTAGTAGTAGTAGTAGTAGTAGTAGTGGTAGTGGTAGTGGTAGTGGTAGTGGTAGTGGTAGTGGTAGTTGTTTGTAGTGGTAGTGGTAGTGGTAGTGGTAGTGGTAGTAGTAGTAGTAGTAGTAGTGGCAGTGGTATTTAAGAGTGATGATAGAATAGGTGTTCATGATGGATATTGTTGCAACATCATAAGTGGGTACCTATGGGTATGTATATTCATAATACTTTTTATTTTTTTTAATTTGGATGTTTAAATAAAAATCGGAATGGGGTCAAAAATTAGCATAGGAAAAGATAAGGAAATTAGCATTACATTACATAAATGTATATTTTCTATAGAAATAATAAAGATGCAGGTATAATATTTTGAGGATCTATGTAATATATATAGTTTATACGAAATATATGATTAGATTATTTAAAAACAAAATTTCTATGATTTTTTTTTCATTTCTGTGAAATTTTCAAAAAAAATATAAAGGTACCTTCATTTTTTTTTTCAATAATATTTTTTTCTAATAAATAAATAAATATGCTAAAACATGTTTATTTATAATTTTATAAAGATATATTTATTTAAAAAAATAAATTCATAGATTTATATGTATTTTCATGTAAAATATGAACAAATTTGTCGAAATCATATTGCACCAACATTTTTTTTTTATACATAATCAATATTAATCTCAATTAATAGCTCTATAATAAGCTAATAATTTTTTTTTTTAAATAGATTACTTCAATTTTTATAACTTAATGTTAATTAATTTTAAATAAAAAAATATTTTCAATAATTATATAAATAATCATTAAAAAAAATCCTAGAATATTTTTAAAAATAATCTAATGATACCATTCATATAAACTAAATATATTACAATCGTTCTAAAAATATAATGTATGTATCTCAATTATTTCTATGGAAAATAAACATTTATGTAATGTAATGCTAATTATTTTGCACAAAAACAAAAAAACTAAATTAGATACTTAATATAATCATTGTATCTATTAAATATACGCTGTACCAACTGAATAACACACATTATCATCACCCCTAGTGGTAGTGTTAGTGATACAAAAGGATGCTTTATATAATACTGAAAGATATAATAATTTTCAACACTTATGTGAAATTGTGTAAATATTTTATAAAAGCTAATTTATTAGAATATAATTTTACGAATACAGAAAACATTGTTATATAAAATGTCGATACTACCTGCCAGCATCGGAAGAGAGTATGTATTAATTACATTGCGTAGATAATGAGTATTATATATTTAATTCAAAAAATCATTGGTAGCAGTATAATTTATTAACTAAAATCCAATTTTAAATAAATTATATTAGAGTGATATATGATAATAAATGAATGGAAAAATTTAAATAAAAATAAACTAAATAGTTTGGAAATGTTTATTATAAAAGTGAGTGTATTAAGGATGCAAGCGCGTGTTAAAATATGCATAATATTATGTTCCATGTTCAGTATCTTATTTATCACATTATAACAAATTGTTAAATAATTTTGAGTATTTTTATCAATATAAAGTGTTTTACGAGATCAATCGAATTAAAAATCATATGAAAATGACAAGACTATTCATTTAAAAAAAATTTGAATGCCATTTTCTCCAGTTTTTACTTTTTGCACTTAGTAAGAATACATAAAAGCCTACTATTTCATTGATTATCAATATTATTATCTGAAATTTGAACTGTATATAAATAACAAGTAATACTATATTAATATTTATAGGATATTGTATTATAATTTATATTTTTAAAATAAATTATAATAAACCTCACATTTTTAATAAAAAAATATAAAATATATTTCAACTATTTTACACTATTTTGTTTACACAATTTTAAATAAATGTTATTTATAAAAAGTAAAGACTTTTATGCAGTAGAATAATATCTATTAAATAAAAGAAAAATTACTTCATTAACATTATTAGTTTAGTATCCTTAGCATTTTAGCTAGAGCTATAATTAACATGGTAAGCCAGAACCCGCGCTTGCACCCTTAAAGTACAGTTCATATCATATAGAGTATGTGCATGTGAGTGAATTCTTATAATATGTGTATATGTATATGTAAATGGATGGTCAGGGACACTCAATTTCGGTGACCATATATGTCAATTTATATGTATATATAATGTATGGATGTTTACCTGATATATATTCATGAGTGGGTGGTATATATGTGTATTGATATATAGAACCATATACGGTACAATGTATACTGTACATATATATATATATATATATATATATATATATATATATATATATATATATATATATATATATATATATATATATATATATATATATATATATACATGTATGTGTGTCAGTGTATAGATATGTGTTTAAGTGGAGCTGAAGTTTTGTTGATATAGATTAATGTTATGATATATAATAATAATATTTATTTATAAAATCGAGTATATAAAATCTGATACAAATGGACTCCCCAATAAGTCGTTGACTTGTGCATGCTATAACTAACTGTGATAGGCCACTATTAAAAAAATGTATAAAAAAATGTACTTGCATTTTGATTCATGGTTTATTAAGTTCTCGATAAAACACATAAGTAAAACAATGTATATTAATGTATAACAATGATTGAATTAAACATATACAATTTAAAATAACTTGATCAACACTTGAACATAGCGAGCTTGCGAATAAATAGACCATGTATAACGTAATGAACCATTTTTAACTTAATGTATTATATCTACAGGAATGCACTACTTCTATCTGCAAGAAGATTAGCTGGGAGAATTGCTACACTACTACCCCGAATAAAGTGTGGTCTCTGAAGGAGAGAGAGGATATGTGTTTCTTGTCCTGCAAGAGTTGGTACCGAGCGATATCAAAGTCATGTCCTTAACGAGTGTCATTCTCCGACGTTGTTATTGATTTCGTTCAACGATTACTAAGTTGATTCTATTTTTTTAACATTGCGACTTAGTCTTTAGCATAGTTGTTGATTCGTCAGTGTTTTTAATTAATTTCGTCCTTAATTTCGCATTTAATAATGTGTTGATAAGTTATTTAGAATATTTTTTATTTAAAAAAATATTAAGAACTTAGTTACCTTAAATATTTATGTTTCTCGAGTAATTAATTCATATACATTAATTAATGCCATTATAATAATCCTGCAAATACCTAAATCTAATAAATATAATAATAATATATACATTACATAAATAATATACCTAATTAATTTGAAAATGGTCTTACAAATAGGATATTAGTAATAATTGTAAATATTAGTTACACTTTAAAAACATGGGTAGGGGAGGGAATGGAGTAGTGGCTGATAATTTATATGCCGCAATATACTTCTAATATATTGATAAATACTGAATTTTAAGATCTCATTTTTTTGAATTAGTTATAAATCATATAGGTCTAGAAACTGTGATTTCACTTTTATATATTACTTCACTATTATATTATTATTTATCCCCCCTACGATCAGCAGGTCAATGGACTAAGTAAGTAAGTATATTAATGAATAATATTTACAATTAGTAGGCATTCAAAAAGGCATAAAAAACATTATAATAATGTAAGTCAGGGGTAGTGGCCGGTAGTACTAGAATATACAATAGGTGTCCCATAATGTATTCGATTTATATTTTTTTATCTATGTAATATTAAATAAGTATAAGCATTCGCACCTTATTTTATTCAATGATTTAATTATATACACACACACTCTTACACACAAATAAGTATAAATATATATAATCATATTTGTGTTAAAATTTGATAAAAAATAATTACATAATAAATTAGAGTCATTAATTATTTATTTAAAAAAAAATTTACTTTATATTATAGATATTTTAATTATCTAAATAATGTATATAGAACTTTTTATCCTATTTAGCACCATTTAAGAGTTAATTAAAATGACCAATACTCCATTCTCGGCCACTACCCCTTTCCGTCACCTACCTATATATATTCATTACATCAAATTATTATAAATATAATGGAAATTAATAAATATTAATATCATTTTACTAATGCGCAGATCCGAAAACAAAGAAATGTATCAGTACTAACGATGTAGTTAGCCTAGCCAAAGACGAGAACGAACCTCTGAGACGGATGTTACGTGACCTCAACGAAGTATCGATCAAAATTATCGCAGGTTAGTTTTTTTGTAGTAGAGACATTTCCCATTCAAGAACTTAGATAAAGTTTGTATTTACTAATAACCAAATGGTTCTAATGTCCCTTCGATGCCGCTATTATGTTATGGCATCAATATTTTAACGAGAGCCGATCATTATTAAATACACAAGTATATAAGATCACTTTTAAATTATGAGACCTATTTTAATGGTCCGGACAGTTCTTGAACTCGCACCCACCAGCATATATTTCTGACGCCTTAGCCAACTGAGCTACACAGTAAGTTAAGTTATAAGATTCGGATAGATACTGGGAATGGGAGAGGGTGGAAGGGATGGAAGTCCTCTGATAAAAATATTATGCTCAAGAATATTTGTTTTAAATAACTAGTATTTTTTTAATTTATCGACAAATATTTACTGACTAGCGAAAATATTTCAACTATGTGATATATAATCATGATGCACATTATATGGATTATGTTGATTTTATTTGTAAATTTGAAAAACCACCTTTAAGGAGGGAGTGAGGGAGTTAAATTGGAGAACTCATACACGTATCTAAAGTAAGATATAGAACTGAGTCACATAAATGTAGTGATAAAAGTAGAATACATGCAATGGTAGAGGGAGGGAAGAGGAAATATAAGAATATATTCACGAACGTTCATTCACATAACTATAGTTATAGGATATATACACATATAGGTTAATCTTAAAGTGTATACAGAAAACGACACAATATATAATGATTATCTCTATTATCAAACTATATAGTATAATATATATAATAAGAGATATTTTATTTGAATTATTCATAATATATAATTATATATATATATATGTAAGATATATTATTACTGTTATTTTTGTAGAGTGAGAGTGATTTTATTTTATAGATCATACTGCTTCATACTAGATTCTATAGATATGATGATCATGATACTATTTTATTAAAACATATACATTTTGGTTCATTATTAGTGATATGAGGGAGGTTTTAAAAAAAATAATAATTAAAAAAAAAAATGAAATTTCGTTACTCCTATGTAATTGTATTGTATATGTTTATAAACAATTGTCCTTTAGGACATTTATTTGAATTTTGTACATATTATTTGTATTTTTATTGTAATGGGTATATATATAATAATGAGTAATTTTCTTAAATACTATATAGATAACATTAATATATAGTAAATATTATCTATAGTATCCCTAATTACAATATTAGTTATTAGATAATTAATTTAAACAATAAAATAAATTTATATATATATACAAATTTTCTAAAAATTATGCCACTTTGACTATTTATTAAAATTATAAAGAGCTATTTTTTTAATTTATAATATTTGTACATTAAAATATAACATATTAAGATGATTTAGAAAAAAAAAAACCTTAAAATTTAAAGGTACCACAAAAATGGTCATTTATTAATGATTTTTAACAAAATTAAAGAAATACCATGGTAGTTATTATTTGTAAGGCCAAATTGTTATATATACCGATTAATTAATTGTTTTTTATTATATATAATATACATTTATCAAATATAACGATTCTGTACAAAATTATGATAGGTCAAACAAAATTCTGGAAAATCCTAGAAATAAAATTAATTTTTTTATAAATTTTATATCATTCATAGGAACTATGCACATTACACATATTCTATAAAATTTCATGATTGTATTTAAATTACAAATGAGAAAAATATACATATTTATTTTTTTGGAATATTCTTATCTATTCCCATGTTAAATTTTTTTTTAAAGTGACCATGGCTTCGCACGGCCAATATTGACCTAAATCAAAAAAAAAATGTTTAGTGTATTCTCAATACTCAAATTTAAATGAATCATATGAAGCAGCCGAATCCATCATCAACATCATGTTTAAAATCACTCTTACTGTACACTGTACAGTAAGAGTTATACTAATATGTAAGAGCTGTACTGTACACTAGGGTATCCAGTTTTTAAAGTTTTGCTATCTCGCTCACAGGCTGTAAGTCACAGTAGGTCATAAATGTCATAATAAACATATTTGCGAAGTTTCATCAAATATTTAATATTGATAAAGCAAAAGCACTTTAATGAAGAAATATTTGCATTTATGATACAATGTAAATTTCTATAAATAGAAAATGTTACTATTGTATTTTATGTATTTGTGCAAGTTCGCGTTGTCATAAAAATAAAATATTTGGAAAATACGTGTATAAATATATTATAATATTAATAAAGTAAAAAACTATGTAAAAATTTCAAATTAATTAAAACATTTTATATTTATTTAGTTAATATAATTTATTCGATTATTTCTTTGATAAATTATTTTAATAACACTTTGTTGTGAGCCTATAATGGATATTTACCAGGTATAATAATAATAATAACAAATTATTTCCAGAATTGTAATAGAAATGTTGTATAAATAATAAGATCCAACATAAATTCTGTCCTAACATTCTACCTATACATCACACCTTTAACATATAACCAGTAGCATTCTGGACATACATTTCACCCATAGCATTCCACCCGTACATTCCACTCATATCAATCAGCGCATACAATTCAGCCTGATAACCCCCATGCAGGTTCGATCTGCAGCGAAGGCGCAGGTTTCTGCGACACTCTGAGCCGATGTAGACCGAAGGATACCAAAGGACCTCTGTCCAGACTAAAGTACTTCCTGTTGAACGACGAAACTTACGAACACATCCGCAAGTGGATAGTGGTTAGTCACCGATGTGTATGCGGGGAGAGTGGAGTCTAGAGGTACCGGGGGGTTAGAGGTACTCGGGGGCCTTAGAGTGACCAGGGAGGATAGATGTTCCCGGGGCTAGAGGTAACAGATTCCCCCTCTATTAATGCACGATTATTTATTTTATTTACTTCTATTTATATAATATATTTATGCAATTATTTCCGCTAGCATATACTAATGACCATCTAGTATACGGTTTGCTAGTGCTACTCTCGTATTGAGCGCCATTAACTATCTTATCTACAGTCGCACTATCTCTCGGTGAACTATATAAATAGCACTCGTACTCGAACCTTAAGGGTAGGAGTTAAATTGGAGTTAAAATATGTTAAATATTTTAAATTTTACTATATTTTTTTATTATGTATTATCCAAGTTCTGTATATTATATACGAAATTGACAAGAAATTTGTAAATACTTTTTGTATTTATATAAATATTTGTAATATGTAATCTAAAATTAAGATTTATTAAATTAATCGTTTAACATTGTAACATTTAACGTGTAATTACATTTCATTGTATTTCATCATTATTTATTTAGCCGCTTTAAAATCAAAAAGTACTAGCAATATCACATTATATATTGACGTACCGCTCAACGATGCGTATATGAATGAATGAATGAATGAATGAAATCAGTTTATAGATAATGTCTAAAGAGAATCAGTGAAAGCGATTAACTTTTTTAATTCGATATCTCCTAATAGTAGTGTAATGTCATATTTCATCATCTTCATTCGGATAAATTAAAATGAAATGACATACAAATATTTTATTCACATGTTAGCATCCATAACAAAGTATAGAATATAATTAATACATTTTTCATAATTGTAATATAATATCTATGATAGAATCTAAATATTTGTATCACATAATTTATGTAAATTTTAATAATATTTATATATATTTGTAGGTTACTATATTAATACTGTTTTTAATTGTTTTAATTTTGTATACTATTTTTTATAATTTTTATACTTTTCATTTTTAATAGTTTAATTTTTTTTTTTTAAGTTATGTAAAGTTTAATATATAAAACGTAACATTTTTTAAATAAATATATAATAGTTTTGATAAATAGTAATTTATATAATTTTTAAACCTTTAATAATGTTTTGTTTTTTTATGTAAAATATATAAAAATGTAAAATATGTAAAAATGTAAAATTTATATGTTACCTATTTAACAATAATTTTTACTATGGTTTTATAATACAAAATATATGTTTAATTTACAATATAATATTTGAGAAAATAATATATTTGCAATATTATTAAACTTATCACTGTCTAAATATAAATCAGTATTATATTTTATATTGGTTAATGAAAAATAATTTCAAAACTTTTTTCATTTAATTTATATTTTTTATTTTATTCTTTTTAAAGAATATTACCAATTATTATTTCATTATAGTATGTATTTTTATCATATTATCATATTTATCCTTAAAGAATACTGTATTTTGGTATGTTGTAGTTTTCATTAATGGTAAAATCATTACGTTAAAATCAATAATTTTGTAATTGTTATTTAGGAATTGATAAATTATTATAATATTTCTAAACATTAATAGATCATTTAATTTTAGAATAAATAATTCAAACGTATTTGATAATATGATTAAAGTTAATTGGTTTAAATTTAAAATTGACTTAAATATTATTATATAATTGATAATAGTGAGTTATAAATCACCGAATACGTACTTTATTGTAAGAGCTATTAACATTGGTCCTATAGTTTACGTGTAGGCGTGCTTCACCTCGAATATAAATATCCTGCAGTGCTTTATAATGTGTATTATACTTTACGAATCTCTTAATGATAGAGATGTCCATTCTCATCAATTATCTATCCAAGTGTACGGTATTATGTTGCGATTACACTATCGTATTACTAACGAACTACTTTGAAGTCTACACATATTTAGATTAGTCGTAATATTCTGAGGTGGTGAATTGTGTTTACTAAATATATAATAAGGGGGGGGTTTTGTATACATCGTAAGTGCACTTTATTTTATAATTACCTCAACATCTAATTTAAATGATAACATTTTGATAATAAATATAAAAAGTAGCATATTACTAAGATTTAAAGTATATGTGTCTTAATAGTTCTATATAAATAAGTATATATATATATATATATATATATATATATATTAGTGTTGCAATCGGACTTCGGTTTTTGAACTTCGAACTGATACTCAAGCATTTCGAACTGATACTGATACAACATTGCGAAATATATGCACATACGTGTTACAGTATGCGCGCTATCACAGCTGTGCTATGATCACTATTAACCTGGTGCTGCCACTACACGAGAGTGGACTACCGGTGGATATTGAATCTGGCTGCCGCGATAATTTTCATATTTTTTAGGGCATAGCTAACTTCTCAAAGATAATTAAATATTCAAATATAAATGACATTTACTGTAAATATTCAAATATTATAATATTAAAACATATAAATGAATGTAATTATTATTCATATATATAGAATATATACAAGTATATACCAATATATTGTATATCGTTGATTTGACATAAAGCATATTATATCGTGGAATGTAAATAATCACATTTAATAAAATAAATACGGAAATATTCTTCGAATAAATAAAAAATATTCAATACGTATATAGTATATGATATACACTTGAATAATAATTATATTAGAGTATATATGTTATATATAATTATATATGATTCATTTAACATTTATTTTACGATAATACATATAGATATTATGTAAAAGGAAAAATATTCACATTTAATCAATATAAATACGGAGATATCACATAAGAATAAATAAACATCTATTCAATACGCATATCCACTTGAATATTCAATATATATAATATTAATTATATTTATAATACGTATATAGTAGTTTATTTATTAAAATTGTCGAATATTTTGCCTTTTACATAATAATTTCCTATCTATACACATCATAATGATGATCATTGTAAAATATATGTTAAATGAATCATAAATAACATATATACTATCATATACTTATTATTCAAGTGTATTATAGTAACTATATGTGTATTGAAGAGATTTTGATTTATTCTTATGCGTTATCTCCGTATTTATATTAATTAAATGTGAATATTTTGCCTTTTACATAATATTTATACGTATCATCGTAAAATATATGTTAAATGAATTATATATATATAATTATATATAACATATATACTCTCATATAATTATTATTCAAGTATATATGCGTATTGAATATAATTTTATTTATGTGAAGAATAATTCTTATACAATATTTCCGTATTTATTTTATTAAATGTGATTATTTAGACATTTTAAATAATATCCATATATATCACAATATGTCAAATGAACGATATACAATATATTGGTATATAATTGTATATATTCTATATATATATATGAATACTCATTACATTCATTTACATGTTTTAATATTTGAATTTTTGAATATTTAATTATCTTTGAGAAGTTAACCACGCCCTATAAAATATGAAAATTATCGCGGCGTCCAGATTCAAATTTAACCGGACTACCAGTGGTAGTCTACCACTATACGAGAGTGGACTACCACTACTAAAGGCCTGAAGGATGACTCCTAGTTATACGTCTCGCTTACCTGTAACCGCCTGTACAATGTACAGTGTACATGTGACTCAACTAACTTCTTAGGTGGGGTTTTGTAGCGCCGAAAGTTAGCTAGATTAACGCGCTATTGTTACATATACATGCGTTACGTATCAACTTATTGTCCACCCGATCTACTTTCCTTTTACAAAACCACTCCCTAGTGATGTATAACCTGCCTGTCAACCCATATGGGGGATAGGGTAGATAGGGTGTTGGCAGATGGTTATCCATCTGATCACACCCTATCAATAACTCTCCACCAACTACAGACAAACTGACTTATTATTATTGTAAGTTTTATGTATACACGCGACATATCGACTAACTATTCACACAAATGTTAATCGATATTTCGCGTATATACATAAAACGTACAATAATAATAAGTTAGTTCGTCTGTAGTTGTCACGCGTTCACTCGACGTTACCCTTGAACCCCGTCCGCCCGCCCCTACAGAAGAACTGGCTATACGTGCTGATGACCAGCGTCCTTGCCGTGGTGTTGATGGGCGTCTTCATACACATCTTCGCCGTACACACGCCCAGCAGTAATCCCTACAGGCAACCGGCGCGCAAGTTCCGAAGGGTCGGTATTATCACGCCATTAGAGTGTGTAGCCTGAGCTGTTCTAGTAGTAGTAGTAGTATACAATGTAGGCTAGGCTGCAATAGTAGCTATAGTAGGTACCTACTATGGTTTGTAGACCTTGTCTATAGGAGTTGTTACGCTATAGTAGCTTCTATATTATAGCGTCTGCTATAGATGTATTATAATATATAGCCCTAGTCGATAGTAGATGATATACTATAGTAGTATTATATTAGATTAATAGTAGTTTTAGTAGTTAACTATAGTGATATATAAGTTAATGATATGCTTATTGTGAATGTTTATACCATTGATGTAAGAAAGTAGATAAGTAATTGATATACCTAATTCGTGTAAAATATAGATATGAGAATAGCCTTTTCTCGCTAAATTAATAAAATAGAATTAGCGATTTTTATTCGATATTAGTGATATCAAATATTTAGTATAACCATCCCTATCTACGCAACGTAGTTAATACATACTCCCTGCCGCTGCTAGTATTACTATCGAAATCACTGAAATAGATTTAGGTTTGCTGTTATTTTCATACTACAATGCTTATATTGTTTTATTAAATTTCATACAATATAAGTTAGCTTTTACTCATCACATAGATATATATATATATATATATATATATATATATATATATATATATATAGTATTTAAAATCAACATATCCTGTTGCTTTGTTATATATTAGTAATGAACATATAGTTTACATCATTTAAATAATCATTTAAATATATTTTTTACATTTCAAATGTTTATAGTTTAATACAAATTTATATTATTGAAAACACATTTTTCCAAATATTTACCCTCTATACTTGAAACTGTTCATATTTTGTAAAATAAATAGAATTATATAATTTTTGTAAGTATTATATCCCTCCTAAGAACAATTTGTAGGTGTACCATATAGATTAAATATAAAAGTCAAATAGATATAAGTGACTTTTATATATATATATATATATATATATATATATATATATATCTATTGATTTAGATTATATGTTAATACATTAGTATTATATCTTCAATTAAAATATATTTAAATGCCAAAATTATGAGGTTATGTTATTCATGTTGTATGTTGTATTTTATATATATTTATATAAAATATATATATATATTATTTTTTAGTATATATAACTATACTATAGTACATTAAACTTGATAGTAATTTTCAATATAAATATAAATAAATAATAATGTGTAACATAGTAGTAGGTTTTTATTGCAATACCTCTATTGAAAAGTTCCATGTACTACAGTAAATTGCTTATCCACTTTACCATATCTATTATGTATTCGTTAATAGCACTCTGTCTAGATATTGTAACACTGTATATATTTGGAAATATTGAATAATTTATAAAATTGATTTTTTTAATTTCAGAAATTAAAAATAGAAATAATATTGAACTATAGTATTGTACCTATTATATATATATATATATATATATATATATATATATATATATATATATATATATATATATATATATATATATGTAATACTATAATGTAATTCATTGTAATTCACAGAAGTATTAATGAGTTTTCCCCTTTCTCAATAATCTCCTGTCGAAATCATAATTATCTTTACATATATATGTATAGGTAATGTAGCGCATATACTTAGATATATAAATTTTAATCTAAACATTAATCACCATTATTCATCTTTTTAACTTCATCATTCATATTCATTCCTGAATATCCCGATTCACTTTAAGATCACACTCGCCTGCTCTTATTCTATCTATTGTATTCATAGCGATGTGATATAATACAGTAGTCGATGATCAACGATATGATCATTTATTTATATACAATTATATAGAATCATCTATACATATTATATTAAGACCTATTTTAATGGTACAGGCGTGGCTTGAACCAGCATCCTACTGCTTGTGTGTTTTACGCCAACTGAGCCATACAGGCAGAATACATAAGCAGTAGGATCTCTGTATAAGCCCCGTCCGTATCATTAAAAAAGGTTTTAAAAATGACCCTATATAATTGAGTATAAATAAGTGAGCAGGTCCGCTAAAACCATGGATGTATTAACATGCTTTGAAGGGACATTAGAACCACATATGGTTATAAGCTAAAACTTCATCTAAGTTCCAGGATGGGATAAAGAACTCCATTAAAATATAATAATATAATATAGTAGTCAGTGAGTTACATACGTTACCTATACATGTACGTATACCTACACCAGGGAATGCAAATGTATTAATTTTCATTGTATGTGAATACATTTATTATGCAATATACATACATTTTAAATGTTTCAGTTTTAGGACTGCAAACTATGCTTATAAAGCAATTGGCCGTCCATATATATATATATATATATATGTGAATTTATGTTTTAGATTAAATAGATGTGTTTCAGTAGTTTCTTGAAATTTGATGATAATAACAAAGATTTTTCTAAGAAAGATATAATAAAACTAACATGAAATTGTGTAATTCTATTTTGTATATAAAAACCAACAGTGCTATCTATAGTAAATTGTCGGAACTATATTTTATTTATATTATTTTATTAATATTTATTTGATGAAAACTAAGTGTTCATTACTAATATATTACAAAGTAATAGGATATGTACGTTTTAAATGCTATAATTATCTATGTGGCGAGTAAAATCTAAGCGCAAAATCTTTGATAATAATGCAAACTAAATATAAATTCATATAATTAATTTATATTTATATTTCGTCTACAGCCTAAGATGAAACATTTCCGAAGAAAGAAAAAGTACGTCGATTCGATGTAATTGAGGAATAATAAGTTAACCTAGAACCGGTAGTGTTTAATATTATCATTGTATGAAATGCGTGCAATTATGTGATGCTGTTATGATGTATTATATATATATATATATATATTGATGATTAATATCGTAGCGATGCTAACGAACCTGATAACGAACCTGATAACGATTATAAATGTATAACTAATAAATATTTTAAATATGTTATTAATATTATTATTATTTAAATGTTTAAATTATTAAAATATTAAATTCAAATATTATTATGCGCTATAGCTATATAATGATACTATTATATAATATTTATATATATATATATATATATATATATATATATATATATATGATATTTGATACACTTATAATAATGATAATAATATAAATAAGCATTAGGGGAAAGTACTTAATACGGATACTTTAACAATAAATAGTAATATCATTTTATTACTCAATATATTAAGTATAAAGAAATTATATAAATATAAGAAATAAAGACGCTTAGAATGAATATATCACGCTTGTTAATAATATTTAGGTTTTCTCCTGCATTATAAGGTACGATTCGGTACAATTCAATATTATAAATATTAATTATATATAGATTGTTAATCTACCTAATAAAGGTAGTAAAATAAAATTTATAAAACAATATATATTTAAATATATCTCACCTACATCTGTGAGATAATCACGTTTGTTAATATTATATATTAGAGATGAGGTAATAATTAAAGTATATAATTTAGCATGATAACAAGGTATTATTCGTAGCTAGTAAGTAGCCTCACCAAACTACTTGTTAATAACTCAATATATTTAACTATAATTACTTGTTAGAGACCCCCTAATAACAATTATAATATATTTATTAACGAACTAACAGATATACTTCTCGAATACTTGTCTCGTACTACAATTCTTACTGGCGATTTTAACTTTCACTTTCACTCTAATAAACACCCCCACTCAGATTTCATTGACCTTTGCAATAAATTTAATCTTTATCAACATAACTGCTTCCCAACACATATACATGGTCACACACTTGACCTCATATTTACAACCCTTGACTCGTTATTAATTACTGCCCCTTCTACTAACTCAACACTCATTACTGATCATTATGCCATTGATTATATCATCAACATAAATACCCCTACAGTTATTAGAAAAATAACTTCTTTTCGTAACCTTAAAGCCAACTTACTAACTCCCAACATAACTATTTACGAACAAAGAAAAATAAACAAATTCAAATTAAAAACTCCAGTTCTATCATATCTAACATCTGCCCAACATAAATCTTTCTCCGTCCATGCTCCAAAAATATATAATGATCTACCTTACTATATCCGATCAATTGACTCAACTGTAATATTCAAGTCAAATTTCAAAAATACCTTTTTTCTCAATAAATACATTGAAAAGCACGTCCGAAAACTTCAATAAATAAGTTGATCGAATGCCTAGACCAATTAGGTAACAGGTAACAAGTAACTAAAATGGTAGTTAACTTGCTAGAAAATAACTTTCTAGCAAACATTTCTGGAAATACTGGTTGTGGGATACCCCTTTTAAAAGGACATATTACATATTTACACCTTATTTCATCTGAAATTATACTATGACCGATTAGGCTATAGAGAAATATACATTATTAGTAATACTTTATTACAATATACTATAGTATATTTATAAATATATTTTTCAACTACAAATAATCAACGACCTTTACTTTCGGTTCAACACGAATATAGTAAATTATCAATTATTCAAAAAATAAATTATATTTATTTAGAATTAATAATATTTATTAAAATGATTTTATCTTTCAATATAATATATATTATTAAATAAAATATATTATCAAAATAATGTATTTGTTTTCAATAAATTTATATAATTGTTTTTGATAATAACACTATAATTGATATATCATAATTTTTAACAATAAATTAATTTCAATATGTACAAAAGATATTTTATTAAAATATATTTATAATTTATATATATTAAAATTAATTTATAATATGATATTATAAAATATTGATATAAAATACATATAATGTCCAAATGATATATTATTTAATAAAATGTATTTTTTCACATACTTTTTTTAGTAGATACGTATTGTAGATACTATTTATGACTAATAGATGCGATTAAAAATACTTTTGTAATTTATATAATAGATACAAATACAAATTTATCTACGATACTGATTTTTTGCCTTCATAGATATTAACAGCTCTGCTTATATATACCTATATCATATAGGCTATATGTAGGTATACCTAACACACATCTAACCAGCATTAATGAATATTACTATTATATGAATTAAACACATACAAAGAGATATCATTGATCCTTGATGTATTATAATAACATTTGAAAAAATATAAATCAATGATAGTTTTTAACTCATATCATATGATTATATTATTCTTAAATTTATTATAAATTATTTATACTTAATGGATCTTTGTTCAACGCATATGAATCAGTATGCAACATATATTCTCTCATTTTCAAAATAACTAGTCGTATGTGCACATTGTGATTCGTTAACGAAAATATAGTAATATAGGTAAATATAGATAGTTATAAATGTATATATATATATATATGTGAAATATTAGTGTACTATTTTAGTAATGCATATATGCATACTATAGTAGTGATTCATATCAATATTATATAGGTACACATTTATTGTTCAAAAAAATTAGTATGCAAACATTATTAATTTATATAAGTAAAATTATATTATTTTATAACATTTTCTCTATTTTAAAATCTTATTATATTATAACTAATTAAAAAGTAGTAGTCATTAATTATTTTTATTTTATCTGTAATGTAATATTCAATAGCCACACCTTAGAAACGTCTTCAAATCAGACTATATCATGGAAGGGGCTTGGAGAGGAGATAGGCGCCACTAAGCTCAACTAATTCAACTGAAATGATATGAATCAAGCAAACACAAAGAACATGCAAGATCGGACGTGGCCCGGAATAACAACGTCCGCGCTATTCAACGATAATCTTCAGGATGTAAGTGATAAGACAGCTACTGGAATAAAACAACTGAGCAAATTAAGAAAAATAACTAATATTACAACAATAGGAACATGGAATGTTCGAACCCTACAACCATGTGGAAAGATAGAATAACTAGAACGGGAACTAGAGAAGAACTTACAGTTGGCATGTCCTGGGTCTAGCAGAGTTTAGATGGAAAGGTACCGGTGAAAAAGTAACTGATAATGGTAATGTGATATGGTACATTAGGCGTACAGATAAACACCAACAAGGTGTAGCTTTTATAATTAAGAAGGAGATTTAGAAATCAGTAATTAATGTTGAACACATATCAAGTCGAATAATATATATAAGGATTGCAGCAACACAAAAAGTTGGCAGCGATGGTCATGCAATGTGGTCTAAGGCAACGGGAAGATATGGACTGGGCAATACTAATCAAAGAGGATACAGGCTGTTAGAATTTGCCCAAAAACATAAACTCTTGTTCTCAAATACGTTACATCCACACAACAACTTGAGGAAAATTACATGGTACTCACCAGATGGCATAATCAAATGTATTATATCCTGACACCGCAACATTTCAAGTCGAGTATATAACCTACTTAAAGCAACAACTAGAACATATCCTGGGACTGCTATATATAGCGACCACGACATGGTTTTATGCAATATAAAACTAAAAGTGAAACAAAACCATACAAAAAAAGCAACGAGGTTCAACTTTGATGTAGAGAAACTCTTAAACGAACAAACTAAAAGTAGCTTTCAACAGGAAAATATGAGCTAACCCAACTGGATATATCCATTTTGTATATATAAAAAAGCCAAACAACCAACGCAAGTTATAAGTTATATCGCAAGTTATATTTTTTTCACACTTTTACTTTTGCATTCGAACTGACCAGACGTGTTTTAATTCATACAAATGTAGCATAACAATTTCTATTCATACACAATTATTTGATTTCTATAGAATTTATCAATAATATTCTGCACATTATATTTAAATCCTATACACTACACATATTGTGTTTCGTATAGTGTACACTGTGAATAGTGTGCACTATACAAGATCGTACACAACGTTCAACGTTCCTGGAGATATTCCCTAGGACTCACTGAGGTTATGTAACTACTCACGTGTTCTATTCGCTGCCCTCATTGTCCTTAATATTTCAAGGTACTGGTCCTGTAATGAAGAATCGGTCGCCTATCCGTAGAATCTATCCGCACGAAGAGTTTACACCATACTGGAGAATCTATCATATACGTGGAGTCGACTTCATTTCACTGCTTACTATATTATTATATAATACCTATAGATATAACGTTACTCGAGCTCATCTATTAGCTAGAAAGTGTATATATAATGGCAGTTGTATGTCATTATTGCAATGAACCTGCTTCTAGCTCTGACCTACCATGTATCACGTGTAAATCATTCTACCACCATGTATGCCTCTTCCCAGCATCAATTATATCCAAATCATGGACTCATATCAATGGTCCCCCTCCATAATATGCCCTTGCCATTTTTCTTCCCCTAATTTCACATTTACATGTCCCTCTTGCCTCCTAAACACCTCATCAAATACATCCACTACATTCTCCTCTCCTCTGGTTACCCCTACTCCTATACATCGTAATAATCCCCCCATCCGACCTCCTATACCTGCCCAATTACGAATTCCCAAACTTATGGAACTTAAAACTTTCCCCCCATCCTTCATAACAGCTAATATCCCATCACCTTTCCCTTATCATAAATCGTATGCATCTACTATTATATCATCTTCCTCTCCTACCCCTATTAAATCTCCTATCGTCCACCATGTACGTCCTAATTCTACCACACCCTATACTCTTCCCATACCTCGTAAACTTCAACTAAATAATATTATTCGTAACAATTCACTTATCATTGAACATTTAAAGCCCTCTGATATGAATACTGAATTCATTTCATAAAACCTTATACATATGCTACTGCCTAACATATCTATTTCTATAGTCAAATTTAAACACAACAATGCAATCATCCAGTTATCTAATATATTATTTTGTGACATGTTTTTCAGTAGATTTAGATCTACTAAATTTAATCCCCGATTCTCACAGCTATATATACGAAATTCCCTACCTTATAAAACCCGTTTATTAGGTAAAATCCTTTATCATGCATATATATTGAAACTAACCCCTATACATACTAAACCTATATTTAACAAATTCATTTGAATTACGACTTATATATAATTATATTGACTGGTCTATTCCACCAATTACCATACCTCCAACTCTCCTTATTCACTGGGAATCTTCTTACCTTAAATTTAAATCTTCTGTTCCCTCTTTTAGTAATCTCTCCATTAATACTAATTCAGACCCCACACCTAATAATCCTTCTGAAAATGTCAACTCCCCTTATATTCCTGTAAAACCAACTCCATCTATTGATTTAAATAATTACACCATCACTAGTGTCCCAGTTGTTGATTCACTAAAATCTAATCATATATCTACACCTTCTCTAACTAAATCTGTATGACTATCTGAACACATTGCCCTAATAAATATTCATTCTCTTCGTTCCAATGCCTCACTCTTATTACCATTCCTTAAAAAGTCCAATTTTAGTATTATTGCATTAACGGAAACATGGATCTCTCAAGATGATTCCGACATATTTGCCCTATTTCACAATTTTGGTTATACATTAATCTTATCGCCATGATTATCAGGTCGTGGTGGTGGGGTTGGCTTCCTCGTAAAAACTTCTCTACCTTTACCATGTATATCCATATCCCATAACTTCTCCTATTCTGACTGCTTAACCATATCATTCACCCAAAATCACAAATCTATATCCATTACTGTTATTTATAGACCTCCTAAACCAGAATTCACTTCCTTTCTAAGTGAGTTTAACGATCTTGCTAATGATCTCATAAGTTCACCCACATACCACCCTATTATACTTGGTGATTTCAACTATCATTTTAATGCTACCTCAAATCCACATATTATGTTCACTAATTTAACAAATTCATTATCCCTATCACAACATGTCAATTTCCCAACTCATATAAATGGCAATATTATTGATCTTGTATTCTCTAGTTCTCTCAATTCTGAACTCATGGTGAGTAATATTTCTAGGCTTGATCTAGTTTCCGATCACTTCCTAATCTCATTCAAAACTAACTTTACTATCACTCTTAATCAGAAAACACGTATTACATACAGACCCATTAAGAATATTAATTCCATGATATTCTTAGCTGACTTACATTCTGCTTTAGGTGACTACTGTTATTCTCCAGTTGTATTAAATTTCATACTATCCCATCTTCTCGATAAACATGCGCCTTCAAAAACTATATTAGTAACTCTACATCCTGATACCCCATGGTTTACTTCCCACCTCATTTCCTTGAAACGATCACTTCGTAAATCTGAAAGAATATACATATCCTTGAGATCTTCATCTTCTAGAGCTTCATTCATTGAGCAACGTAAGATCTACAAGTTAGCAATTTCCTATGCCAAATCTAGCTATTACACTCAGGTTATAAATGATCATGCTTCTGATAACCGACGACTTTTCAGACTAGCTAATAAGTTGTTATCTCCCCCAAAACAGGCATTACTACCATCTATAATTAACATTTCTCCATTACAATTAAGCTGTCTTTTCTCCAAAACATTTTCTAATAAGATTGACTCCATCATAATAAAGATCAATAACCATACGCCTACTGCCAATTATCCTTCAATCATAGTTACCCCACCTATATCGGTTTTCTTAAGTTTTTTTCGTCCGCCACATATATCTCTCATATCTAAACTACTAAATGCATCCTCTTCGATATCTCCCTCCGATCCTGTTCCACTATCTATTTTTAAACTTTACTCCGATTATCTATGTCGAACTATCTGTAACATCATCTCATATTCCCTAAATTCCGGTACTGTCCCTTCAATTTTTAAACAAACAATAATCACTCCCATTCTTAAAAAACCTTCACTCGATCCTGATTCACTTCTAAATTATCGCCCAATTTCTCAGCTACCTTTGGTTAGTAACATTTTGGAAAGAGTTGTCTCTCGTCAACTAATCTCCTATTTAACCGCCAATAATCTCCATATTCCTCAACAAAGTGGTTTTCGCCGAGGACACTCCACAAAACAGCACTACTAAACGTAATTGATGTAATCACTTCTACCTTTAATACTAAAAACTGCTGTCAACTAGTAATGCTGGACATATCCAGTGCTTTCGATACGCTTGATCACAAAATTCTACTGTCCCGTTTACACCTGCTTGGAGTTAGAGACATTTCCCATATCATGGTTTACTTCATATCTATTTGACCGTAGTAGCAGTGTAAAACTATATTAAATTCTTTTTCTTCCCCTTCTCCTATGAAATATGGTGTTCCCCAGGGACCAGTACTCGGTCTTTCACTTTTCTTAATTTATTTATACCTATTACCATCCATAATATCTAAATATCCAAATATATATTACCATCTTTATGCAGATGACATACAACTATATATGTTTCTTCCAACTAATTTATCACCAGATCTCAATAATCAACTCTCTAATTGTGCTAATGAAATTAAAGAATGGCTTATTTCTAATAATCTTCTCCTTAATACCTCCAAAACATTGTTGAATCTTTCTCCATCACAAACTTACTTCCCTCCTTTTCTTATTGATATTATTGTAATATCTCCTTCTCCTACTGCATCTAACTTAGGTGTACTTTTTGATTCTACATTTTCCTTCATTCCTCATATTACTGCCATCACTAAATCTGTAAATTATCATCTATTTAGAATTAGAAAAATACGAAAATCAATTACTGTATTTACTCTTACTAAAACTCTTGTTAATTCCCTTGTACTCTCACGTATAGATTACTGTTCCTCAATCCTTATAAATCTTCCATTATCATCTATCTCTCCCTTAAATCGAGTTATTCGTTCATCAATCCGTACAACATATAACCTACGTATTCGAGATCATTCCTCTACTTCCTCATACCAACACCTATCTCCATGGTTCACATTTAACAAACGCTCTGCTTATCGCATATTATCTATTGTTCATTCCTCAATATACTCTTCAAATTGCCCTTCATATATTTCTGCTTCTCTAGTACAAAGAGCTCCCCTTCCATCACTTAGAAACCATGCATCTCACCGTCTATCTACCCTTATTCTACGTCCCTCAAAAATGAATACTCGGGCACTGAGTTATATTGGTCCTAAGCTATGGAATTCACTCCCGCCCTATATTAGATCCATAAAATCGCATAAAACATTCATGAAATATATACAACAATTGATCTCAGGTGGGAACCTGAATTACTAATATTGTTTGTCATTATTATTTTATTTATTAATTTCCGTATGGCTTATTCTATTTTATTTTATTATTATTATATGTATTTATTGTTTACCTACTTTTATTATTTGTATTCTATTATATACACTTTTGAGAAATCATTTATGATTTATTTAAATGTCTAAATAAACATTCAATCAATATATCCTATGAGATTGTAAACATTATGAAAAAAATAGCTGAAAAAGTACTGGGCAAAGTGGAACTCAGAAGCATTCTTGGATGACAAACGAACTTCTTGATTTATGCTATAAAAGAAGGAGATTAAAATCTATAAACAATACTTCGACGGAGAACGCACAAGAGTATAGGAAGATTGAAATAATGTATGAAAGAAACGAAAGAAAATTGGATATAGAAAGAATGTTTATCTATACACCAGGATATACGAAATGGTATACACTCAAAACGTGCCTATCAAACACTCAGAGCCCTCACAAATTCGAGCACGAAGAAGAAAACGTGAGTGATTGAAATTAAGATGACGATATTATCTCGGAGGATAATGAAATGGTAAAAAGATGGAAAGAATACTGTAATGTACTTTATAATCACCCAATAAATCCGGACCAAAACACAAAAAGAAAACTACCGAACTGTTAGTCTGATAGCACACGCAAGCAAGATATTATTAAGAATAATTCTAAATCGCTTTAATTCGACTGTGGAAAGTATTCTAGCAGAAGAACAAGCTGGATTTAGGAAAAAAGAAGCACGACGGAAAAAATCTTAAACTGTAGAATTATGGCGGAAAAACACATTGAACATGGAAAGAAACTTTGTCACAATTTTATTGACTTTAAAAGGGCGTTTGACCGTGTATGGAATAATGGACTATGAAATATAATGATACATTTTAATATTGACGAACACCTTATATCAATCATAGAAAACCAATATAAAAGGCGAGCAGTTCAGTGATAGTTAACGATACAAGAGGAGACTTATTTCGGACATCGGTAGGAGTACGACAAGGTTGCTCCTGTCACCAACTCTATTCAATATTTTCTTGGAAAAAATTAAGAAAACAATCTAAACAGCCACACTTCAACCATAGCTGTAGGAGGATATAATATTTGTAACCTAATGTTTGCAGATGACATAGATTTAATGGTAGGATCAATTCCAGAATTAAAACAGCTCACGGAATAATTATATAACTGCTCAGCGGCATACGGTATGGAAGTGAGTCTGGAACAAAGTAAGATCGTGTTAAATGAATTATCAAACAGCCATACAAACGTTTTAACTATAAACGGTGAAACACTAAAAACAGTCGACAAATTCAAATATCTGGGATCTACATTGACAAAAGACGGAAAAAGTGAAAAGGAGATAAAAATTAGTTAGGCGACAGAAAAATTCGGCTCTGGTAAACCTATGTACAATATGGAAAATCAGAAGCATCTCATTATGTAACAAGATACACTTATACAAATCTCTGATACTCTCAATTATATTATATATAATATATGGTTGTGAAACATGGAAATTAAAGTAAACCCTTGAGAAAATAATAAATGCATTCGAAGCTAAATAATATAGAAGAATCCTAGGAATCTCATACCGAGAAAGGAAAACTAATGATTATGTTTTCAAGAAAATTATTGAAGCAATAAGCTATGTTGAACCACTCCTTTCAAATATAAAAAGAAGAAAATTGGCTCATTTTGGCCACATAATACGACATGAATCTCTCCAAGTAATCAGGCAAGGTTTTGTTGAAGGAAAGAGAATACAGAGACACCGAGAGCAAACTGGATGTCTAATATTATAGGATGGACAACAATTGATATCGGTGATCTTCTCGAAAATATACTGGACCGTGAGAAATGGAAAAAAACATGTTTAATTGGCGCGAATCAAATCACCACAACGACCAACCGGTCACGGGATAAAGGAAAGGAAAGGTAATATTCTTAATTATAAAAATAAGTTCTATTTTATAATTAAAATTGTATTGAATAATCAATATCTCTTTTACAATTTATAATTACTAAAATATGATATAACCTTTACAAACAATAACATCATAATTAAATTAATAATTAAGAAGACATGATTGATAATCATGTTTAATTAATTGTTTAAGACTGAATTTATAAAAATTTTACATTTTAAAAATATTATTTATAACATAATATTTAAAACATTAAAATATTATTAATATATGATTTATTAATTCTAATAATTTAAATTATAAATAGGATTACTACTGATAAATAATTATATTAGTGTATGAAATATGTACGTATCCATGATACTTATTCAATTCGTATTCATGATTCACGTATTCATAGCATGTATTACATACTGAACATATACGATAAATAGGTTTAATTACATACTTAAATTATTATCTCATCTCAAATATATAGGAATATTAAAAAACGTGATTATTTCTGATATGTAGGTAAGATATATTTAAATATATATATTGTTTAATACATTTTATTTTACTACCTATATTAGATAGATTAACAATATATATATATATATATATATATATATATATGTATATATTTATATACTAGGATATACCTACATCATAACAGCATCACATAATTGCACGATTTTCATACAATGATAATATGAAACACTACCGGTTCTATAGACACAATGTTCTATAGACATATAGACACATAAACATATATATATATGTTTATGTGTCTATATGTCTATAGAACATTGTGTCTATAGAACCGGTATATGATATATGATATATATAGATCATATATGATAACTCATTATTCCTCAATTACATCTAATCGGCATGATTTTTCTTTTTTAGGAATTGTTCCATCTTCGGCACGATTTTTCTTTCTTAGGAAATATTCCATCTTCAACTGTCGACGAAATATAAATATAAATTAAATATATGAATTTATGTTCAGTTTGTATTATTATCATCAAATTTCAAGAAACCAATGAAAACGCATTTATTTAATCTAAAACTTTAACTTCACATATACATTGACATCTGATTGCTTTATAAGCACAGTTTGCAGTCCTAATACTGAAAAATGTGAAATGCATGTATCATGCATAATAAATGTATTCACATACAAATAAAAGCAATACATACATACCTACACTGCCATTATTCTAGTATTTATAGTTACACATAGACGTCATATACGACGTCTATGTATACATGTCTTATCATTTGATACATGCTATTCATGTGTGAGCCATGCAGCGTGATACCAATATCTATATACACCGACGTTACAAGCAATACATTTCCATTTCAATCTCTTATATATTACATATCTATGTACTTTAATAAATAAACGTATTAGTCTAAAATATATAATAACAACATTTATACGAATGTGAATATGTCTGTATAGGGGTAATTCATGTTAAGGTAAACATATTATCAATGACGAGTTACAAGTAACTTTTGTTATTAGTCGATAGTCGAATATATAATAATTACGATTAATTATGTAATTCTATTTATTATATAAAATATGAATAGTGTCATCTATAGAGGGTAAATATTTGGAAAAATGTGTTTTCAATAATGTAAATTTGTATCAAACTATACACTATTAAAATGTAAATAATATATTTTAAATTATTATTTATATGATGAAAACTAAGTGTTCATTAATAATATATAACAAATTAATAAGATTTGTTTATTTTAAAATTCTACTATAGTATAGTAACTACTATAGACTAGTCATACAACTCTAGTACTAATATAGTAGTACTACTATATCAGCTAATATATTATAGAAACTACTATATCAGCTCATCCTACACACACTAATGGTAGTACGCGCGTCACGAATACCAACCCCGTGGTGGTTCCCTGTATGGATTACTGCTGGGCGTGTGTACGGCGAACATATGTATGAGGATGGCCATCAACACCAATGCTAGGAAACTGGTGGTCATCACGTATAGCCAGTTATTCTGTAAGTGAGGACAGTTAGTAGATATGTCGTGTGTATACATACAACTTATAATAATAATAAGTCAGTTTGACTGTAGGCGGTGGGGGGTTATTGATAGGATGCGATCAGATGGATAACCATCTGCCCACATCCTATCTACCCTATCCCTCATATGGGTGGACATGCAGGTTATACATCACTAGGGTGTGGTTTTATAAAAGTAGATCGGGTGGACAATAAGTTGATACGTAACGCGTGTATATATAACAATAGCGCGTTAATCTAGCTAACTTTCGGCGCTACAAAACCCCACCTAAGAAGTTAGCGTGTGTTTTTGTTCAATCACTTTAATAGAGACAAATTGCAAGTGTTTTTGGTCAACCACCAGTGGTTCAATCAATATAGTGGTTCAACACTCGTGGTAAGTGCAAGCATGTATGTATGTATGTATATATATATATATATTACATATATATGTGGGGGGTTTAAATAGGATGTGGTACGATCGGGCAGACACAAAGAGTGGGGGCTTCTTATGCCTGTAAATGGCCAAAAGTTAAATCCACATCTAAGAACAACCTCCACCTTCACGCGGTACACCCTGTTTACATTAACGGAGGAGGTCAAACGCGTCTCTTCCAGCGCGTCAAATCTGGCACTAAGTCCCCGCTACTGACTTGTAGTCGACTCGGGAGAGCCGAAGTCTATGGGAATACACCCAAAAAGAAAAACATAACTTGGCCGGTTGTAAGCGGTCGATTATCCTAAGCAGCAGCAGGATAATTATTGGAAAAGGCGGATGAACCTATTACATGGTTAACGACAAATCCATCCTAACTCCGAGGCATTGTGGAAACCCATACATGGCTCAGATATTGCGCTAGAGTAGGCAACGGGAAATCACTCTAGTCTCATCCCAAGAAAACAACCATGACAGCTATATACATACAAAATGCTATAAAGTAGAAATGAGTCCCCAAGGTTGGACGACTTTAATATAACTACTGGGGGAGGGTATTCCATTGTCACGAATAAGTACAACGAGGAAGACGTTGATGCTCTAAAGCCGAAAGGACGAACATCAATCGATAATGGTGCAACGAAAAGGACAGTGGAAAGCCATAGAATAGCAAAAGAAAGAGTGAGAATCGGTACATGGAACGTAAGAACATTTAATAATGGTAATTTAGAAGTAGTCAAGAGAGAAATGGAAAAGACTGATATGGATTTGCTAGGAAATAGTGAGATGAAATGGAAAGGAATGGGACACTTTACGTCAGATGAACATGAAATCTATTATTATGGACAGGATACCTTAAAACGTAATGGAGTGGCATTTATATGTAATAATAAACTCCGAAGATATGTGATGGGTTTTAAGTTAAAACTGTTAACCCAGTAAATGACACAATTGCTACAATACGCATAAAGTGCATATCCATAAACATAACTGTAGTTCTAGTATACACCCCGACATCCAGCTCAGATGAAGAGTATATAGAATCTTTTTATGAGACAGTACAATCTGTAATAGACCAGACACCTAGTGGAGATAGTCTTTATATTATAGCAGACTGGAATTCTAAGGTTGGCCAAGATATATCAAATGGCATTACTGGTAACTTTGGTCTAGGGGAGAGAAACGAGCGAGGTGATCAACTTGTAGAATTTTGTAGTAGAAATGACCTTCGAATCATGAATACATTCTTCAAGTTGCACACACGTAGGCTTTATACATGGAAATCGCCGGACAAAATTACTAGAAACCAAATTGATTATATGTTATGCAATACTAGATGTAAAATCAGTATAAAGCAAGTTACAACACTACCTGGAGATGATTGTTGCACTGACCATAATTTGCTAATAGCAGACATTAAGATCAAACTCAAACGAATACAACGATCAAAGTAAACTCCAATATACGATGTTGAAAAAATCGGACTTGACTACGGTGTAGAGATAAAAAATAGGTTTAACGAGCTTACAATAAAATATAGAGAACCTGAATAACTTTGGAATGATATTCGAAATATACTAAAAGAGATAGCGTATAAAATGGTCCCGTAAGTCAAAAAAAGAAAATGTCTAAATGGCTATCAGAGAAGCTTTAAAAATTGTACAAGAGCGAAAGGAAATGCACAATGAAGGAAAATATGAAGAATATAGAAAGCTAAACGCAGAGTTACGGAAGAAAGCAAGGCAGGATAAAGAGCAAAACATCATAGATAAATATAACTAAATTGAAAATAATAATAAAATGGGTAACACAAGAGACCTGTTTAACGAAATAAAAGAGATGACAGGATCACACAGCTCAACTTGTGGTTCTATGAAACTAAGTACTGGAAGAGTGGTTTCAGAAGAAAAGGATATAAAAAAGAGATGTCAAGAATATACAGAAAATCTTTACAGAAGAGATCTTAATATAAATGATATTTTTAGTGATAATTTATATGATGACTCTGTAGGTATATATATATGTTAATAGCTATTACAACATTACAATAGAGTACGTATTCGGTGATGTATATCTCAATATTTTTAATTATATAATAATATTATTATGCCTTAACATGAGAGCGGCTTCGAAGAGACATTATAATGTCTATAGAGCCATATATGGTTATAAGTGAAAAATTCATCTAAGTTCCTGGATGGGATGAAAGGACTCCACAAAATAACAATAACAATAACAATAACAATAACAATATAAAAGTACGTCGTACGCAGCGTTGGGCATCAATATATAATGTGAGATTACCACTGGAAATTTGCCAGTACTATTTGATTTTAAAGCGGCTAAATAAATAATGATGAAATACGATGAAGTGTAATTACACGTTAAATGTTACAATGTTAAGGTGCGAGTGCGAGTGCTATTTATATAGTTCTCCGAGAGATAGTGCGACTGTAGATAATATAGTTAATAGTCGCCCAACATATGGTATGCGTATACATCACGAGAGTAGCACTAGAAAACCGTTTACTAATTGGTCATTAGTATATGCTAGCGGAAATAATTGCATAAATATATTATATAAATAGAAGTAAATAAAATAAATAATCATGCATTAATAAGGAGGGATCTGGTACCTCTAGACACCCTTGAACCTCTAGACCCCTGGTACCTCTAGTCCACCCCTGGAACCTCTAGCCCACCCCTGGAACCTCTAGCCCCGGGAACATCTAGCCTCTCTGGTACCTCTATATAGCTCTCTATAGCCCACCCCTGGTACATCTATATCCCACTTAGTACATCTAGCCTATAGGTATACCTGGTCACTCAAAGCCCCCCTGTTACCTCTAACCCCCCGTTACCTCTAGACCCCCCTCCCCCCCATACACATCGGTGACTAACCACTATCCACTTGCGGCTATGTTCGTAAGTTTCGTCGTTCAACAGGAAGTACTTTAGTCTGGACAGAGGTCCTTTGGTATCTATCGGTCTACATCGGCTCAGAGTGTCGCAGAAACCTGCGCCTTTATTGCAGATCAAACCTGCAGGGGGGAAATTAGGCTGAATTGTATGCGCTGACTGATATTAGTGGAATGTACGGGTGCAATGCTATAGGTGCAATGTATATCCAGACGGCTACTGGTTATATGTTAAAGGTATGATGTATATGGGTGGAATGTTACGACCGGAATGTTAGGACAGAATGTATGGTGGATCTTATTATTTATACAATATTTCTATTAAAATTCTGGAAATAAATTTAAAAATAAATTGAATTAAAAATTATAATAATTATGATAACCTAGATTATATGGCAAATACTATTCAATATACAGTATACAGTGTGTACTCAATAAAAATATAACATAGCTTAGATATATATATAATTATATGTCATGAATAATTCAATTAAAACATATATTGATCTATATATATATATATATATATATATATTATACTATGTTTGATAATAGATTGATAATCATTATATATAATTTAGCTTTCTATATACACTTTAAGATTAACCTATATATCCTATAACTATAGTTATGTGAATGAACGTTCGTGAATATATTATTACATTTCCTCTTCCCTCCCTCTACCATTCCATGTATTCTACTTGTATTACTAAATGTATGTGACTCAGTTCTATATATTAATTTAGATACGTGTATGTGTTCTCCAATTTACCTCCCTTACACCCTCCATAAATGTGGTTTTTCAAATTTACAAATAAAATCAACATACTCCATATAATGTACATCATGATTATATATCACATAGTTGAAATATTTTCGCTAGTCAGTAAATATTTGTCGATAAATTAAAAAAATACTAGTTATTTAAAACAAATATTCTTGAGCATAATATTTTTATCAGAGGACCTCCATCCCTTCCACCCTCTCCCATTCCCAGTATCTATCCGAATCTTATAACTTAACTTACTGTGTAGCTCAGTAGGCTAAGGCGTCATAAATATATGCTGGTGGGTGCGAGTTCAAGAACTGTCCGGACCATTAAAATAGGTCTCATAATTTAAAAGTGATCTTATATACTTGTGTATTTAATAATGATCGGCTTTCGTTAAAATATTGATGCCATAACATAATAGCGGCATCGAAGGGACATTAGAGCCATTTGGTTATTAGTAAATAAAAACTTTATCTAAGTTCTTGAATGGGAAATGTCTCTACTACAAAAAAACTAACCTGCGATAATTTTGATCGATACTTCGTTCAGGTCGCGTAACATCCGTCTCAGAGGTTCGTTCCCGTCTTTGGCTAGGCTAACCATATCGTTAGTACTTATACATTTCTTTGTTTTCTGATCTGCGCATTAGTAAAATGATTTATAATTGCATTCGATTTATAATGATTTAAACGCAATGAATATGATATATATACACTCATAAAAATAACTTGGTCAACTGATTAACATTATTCCTCAAATGTGGGTCAAAAGTATAGTGTAAAGTTTGACTGATATTTATAAAATATTAGTAAACTGACGAATATTTTAAAATAATATTAATCACATGACCCACATTTATTCTATACAAAATAGGTCTAATGAACAACATTTCAATATTTTTTTTTAATATTTGTCATAATATAATATACGATCAATATATATTAAATGTTGGTCATATGATAGATATATAATAATGTGTTGATCAATTGACCAACATTTAATCAATATAAGTCAAACTTATAGTTATTAAATGGTCAATTGATCAACAAATTATTATATATCTATCATATGACCAACATTTAATATATATTGATCGTATGACTAATATTAAAAGAAAATATTGGTCAACTGACTGATATATAATATACATAAACTAAATAATATCAAATTGACTTACATTCAAAAATAAATATTAGTCAAGTGACCAATTTTACTTAAATATAGGTCGATGGACTAACATAATATAGTATATAAGTCACTTGACCAAGTTATTTTTATGAGTGTAGGAGACGGAACGGGGTAGTGGCTGAGAACGGAGTAGTGGTTGGTTTAATTAACGCTTAAATGGTGCTAAATAGGATAAAAAGTTCTATATACAATATTTAGATAATCAAAATATCTATAATATAAAGTAATTGTTTTAAAATAAATAATTAAAGACTCTAATAAATTATATAATTATTTTTTATCAAATTTTAACAAAAACATGATTATATATATTTATACTTATTTGTGTGTATATAATTAAATCATTGAATAAAATAAGGTGCGAATGCATATACTTATTTAATATTACATAGATACAAAAATATAAATCGAATACATTATGAACACCTAGGTGCAATAGCTATTGCATATTATATTACTAGAGACCACTACCACTGATTTACATTATTTTAATGTGTTTATGCCTTTTTTAATGACTACAAAATCGTTAATAGTATTCAGTAATATATAAAAGTGAAATCACAGTATTCTAGACCATTATGATTTATAGCTAATTCAAAAAAAAATGATATCTTAAAATTCAGTATTTATCGATATATTATAACTTATAATTTATAAGTATGCTGAGGAATATAAATTATCGACAACTACTCCGTTCCCTCCCCTATACATATGTTATAAAGTGTAACTAATATTTAGCCAACTTGTAAGACCATTTTCAAATTAATTAAGTATATTATTTATGTAATGTATATATTATTATTATATTGATTAGATTTAGGTAACTAAGTTCTTAATATTTTGTAACATAACAAAATATTCTAAATAACCTACCAACACATTATTAAATGCGAAATTAAGGATGAAATTAATTAAAAACACTGACGAATCAACAACTAAGCCAAATACTATGTCGCAATGTTAAAAAAATAGAATCAACTTAGTAATCGTTGAACGAAATCAATAACAAAGTCTGCGAATGTCACTCGTTAAGGACATGACTTTGATATCTCTCAGTACCAACTCTTGCAGGACAGGAAGCACATCTCCCCTCTCTCCTTCAGAGACCACACTTTATTCGGGGTGGTAGTGTAGCAATTCTCCCAGTTAATCTTCTTGCAGATAGAAGTAGTGCATTCCTGTAGATATAATAAATTTAGTTAAAAATGGTACATTGAGTTACATACATACACATACACTACATGATATGAACTGTATTTTAATAAAACCACTTTTTATAATAAACATCTCCAAACAATTTATTTTATTTTTATTTATATTATGCCACTCGTCATATATTTATTATCGAATATCACTTTAATACATTTTATTTAAAATTGGATATTAGTTAACAAATAAATTATTGATAACCAATGAATTTTTGAATCAAATATATAATACTCATTATCTATAGATAATGAGTATTATATACGCAATGCGTATACGCAATGTAATTAATACATATTCTCTGCCGCTAATGTCAGGTAATATCGACATTTTATATAACAATGTTTTCTGTATTCGTAAAATTATATTCTAATGAATTAGCTTTTATAAAAGATGAATATACTCACCCCATAGATATGTATATAATTTATAACCACATTTTTTTATAAATAATATATTTTTATGCACAAAATCTATTTACACAATTTCACATAGGTGTTGAAAATTGTTATATCTTTCAATATTTTGTAAAGCATTCTTTTCTACCACTACCACTACCACTGCCACTACCACTAGGTTACTACCACATATCACTACTACTACTACCACTACTACTACTACTACTACTACTACTACTACTACTACTACTACTACTACTACTACTACTACTACTACTACTACTACTACTACTACTACTACTACTACTACTACTACTACTACTACTACTACTACTACTACTACTACTACTACTACTACTACTACTACTACTACTACTACTACTACTACTACTACTACTACCACTACTACCACTACTACTACTACTACTACTACTACTACTACTACTACTACTACTACTACTACTACTACTACTACTACTACTACTACTACTACTACTACTACTACTACTACTACTACTACTACTACTACTACTACTACTACTACTACTACTACAACTACTACTACTACTACTACTACTACTACTACTACTACTGCTACTACTACTACTACTACTACTACTACTACTACTACTACTACTTCAACTACTACACATGTGTGCACTCGCATACTAACCCCTTTCTCGCACAACTTGGTGTTTTGTTGACAAGTTGTCCCATCCTCTAAGAAGTCCGTAGAGTTAAATTCGCAAGTGTAGTTTGTCCCAGTACGTGGAGTTAAGTATAAGTAATGTAGTTCTCCCGATGTCGTGGTGCCTTACGTTAATGCGAGCGATACAAATATATTAAATATTCAATATTATCGCGATGCCTTTAGGAGAAAAACACGTTCGCATATATAATTAGAACGACTAAAGGAAAGATGATGCAAACCGTTCTTGTAACAAATTAGACATTATGTATTACGTCATGCTACTAGTAGATCAGCATAGTCCGTCAGTTAGTACGGCCATTAGGGATACATAAAATATGCTTGTTTTAAAAGAAATTTGTAGAAATTTGTGAATATTCACAAGTTTGCTTAATAAAATACTGTGTTGATTGGCGTGTTTAAACCCATAATTGTTCACGATTTGAACATTTTTCATTTTAACAATGCTCTTAATTTATAAATATATTATGTTTAATTATATTATAAATGTATTATATATTCTTAACATATACATATATGTAAGAATATATTCTAAAACCATGCATTAATTAGGAATTAAGAGCAATTTAAAATTAAATGTGTTCAACTTTTGAAAAATTATAGAGGTTAAGCACGTTTCATCGACATATTTTGTTACTGAGTGCCCTCAGCTAATCATATATTGTATAGTATAATTATTAAATTGCTATTATATATAGCTGTTATATACTATAGTCTATAGTATTATTGATAGCAGCCTTAATATACCTCTATATAATTGTTTATAAATTATTTAACTCAAATTTTACATGCATGTAAAATGTTACATATTTTACATTCTAATTATAATATATTATAATACATTTTATGTATATAAAGTTTAATATTATAATTTATTTTAACGAATATTAATAACAATATAATAGCAGTAATTCATAGAAGTTATAGTATCTATACATATGATAAATACATATATAAGGGGGCATATAATGGCACAGGAATGATATTTTATATTGGATGGGGGGTGATATTTTATTATAGTTTATAGAATATATAAACACTTCATTGGCACCGTATTACACTCTACATATTAATACAATTGTATAATGGTCAGAGTAATCCCAAATAAAAATTGGATGGGGTACCCTGTGCTGTTTTTATAGAATTTATGTAGGTTATTATGAGGATATTAAAATAATGCTGTTATAGGGATATTATGAGGCTGTTTTGTCTTATGATGCTATTATGAAGCAGATGTAAGGCTATAATTTAAGAATATGCTATTTTAAGGCTGTTATGAGGCTATTATGAGGCTGTTAATGTTTGCTGGGGTGACTCCAGTACAATACTATTGCTAAGCACATACCAATATGGTATTGGCGATACTCACGCATTAGACTGGTGTAGTAACACAAAAGGATATGTACAAAAGATGTCCTTACGGCATTCTGTTTTAGGTTCGCAGAGTTTCTCCGTCGTGTCGTAGGTACATCTCGAAGTGCAGCAGAATCCCTGCGACGGACTAGAAAATCGCGGCGATCATGGGTTATTAATAAGCTTATTATATATATATATATATATATTATAATAATAATAATACATATTTATTAGAATATAGTTTTATTTTTTTCTGTTTTGATTATTGATTTTCTTTATTTTTATGTATCTAAACTTTATATTTAGCCTTCTACTCTCGAGGATGAAGGAAGCCATTCTAGTATATTATTTGCTACACGCTTATAAATATTAAAATTAATATTAAATATTAAGGTGTGGGGGGCATTGTTAGCGAAAAAAAATAAAAAGGGGGCATTTGTAAAAAAAGGTTAAGAATCACTGATAAAAGGGTTAAATAATGTAGAATATATTCCAGTATTGTCTCGTATATATATATATATATATATATATATATATATATATATATATATATATATATGGAAGATGATGAAATATGTCATTACACTATTGTTAGGAGATATTGAATTAAAAAAGCTAATCGCTTTCACTGATTCTCCTTAGACATTGTCTATAAACTGAATTCGTTCATTCATTCATATATATTAAGGATACGGTTTAAGCCTATAATAGGGAAACACCATAATAAGAGATACATATTATATTCACTGGTGACTGTAATCATACAACGTACATTTTAAAACAACATTTAAATATATTTGAAAACAAATTTAACTTAATATTATAATATATATTTGATAATTTGTATGATATAGTATTAATCAAATTATACATAATTAAAATTAAAAACTTAATAAAAATACAGCTCTATATTTATAGAATCTATATATGTGTACACGTAAAAGTATTGTTTTATCATTAGTTTAAAGATACATTTAAACAAATAATATTGCATAGGAATAGGTATAGGTACCTAATGGTTTGGGAGTAAATATTTAAATTATGTATCAAATAAAATTCTACAAATTAATGCTACCGCTCGTTTTTGAATCAATTATATAATATAATATATTAAAATTATAATATAATGTAATACACATTATATTATTAAGAATTTCTATATACATATTATAGAAAAACATCTTTCAATTCAAACCAAACTTATAAATTAATAAGTATTTTTAATAATATAGTTAGGATGTGAGTATGTTGTTTTTAATTGAGACTGTGATTTCTAAGAATTGATTGATTCGAAGCCTTATAAGTATTTCAATTTTACGACCAGATTAATTTACACTATTCCGCCTGACTCCAATACTTATAGATAATCTCATAGATTCACCACGTCCACGACTCCCTACCCCGGTTCTTAACCGAACATATACCATATTTTTGAATAACGAATGTAAACAAGGTCCCTCTTACTCCCTCTTTCCCCCTCTGACTCGGATCTATGCAACCAAACACACAAGGTATAATTGACAAACCTACACAATTGGCCCTCGAATAGTTTACACTGATTCGGGTGATTCCTCGGGTAGCAACAAGCGTCTGTGCAGTCCATCTCGTCGTAGCCGCAATCGCATTCCTCGCCTTCTTCTATGACCTGCGCGTAGTGTTCAATACCACCGTTTTAGAATTAGAGTGTATAATTCAGTGTATGTGGCAATGTATTATAGAGAGAGTGTGGGTAGCATGGTATTATAGAGAGTGTGGGTAGCCATGTATTAGAGAGCGTGTGTGGGTAGCCATGTATTATAGAGAGTATGTGGGTAGCAATGTATTATAGAGAGTGTGGGTAGCCATGTAATAGAAACAGTGTCCGTATCGCTGTCTATTAGAATTAGCATGTATACGAGATCACACAATTACTCTTCTTTACCACACAGTAAGCGTGATCAATCCGCTAGATTAGCGATAAAGTATGCCTGTATTATGAAAACACATACATTATAGGATATACTAACATAACTTTTGAATATTTTAGATGCCCACGAGGTCAGCTATGATTCATCAAAGTTTAACATGGGATATATAGGGGCGCTGCAACAAGGGGGGACGGGGCCCCCCGTCGGGGGGATATGTCCCCCACAACTTTATAATCTAGGGGGACCTCCTATGTATTGGTCCCCCCCCAACTTTGACCATACAATTTATTTTGATTGGTTGATCCCCCCTACATACAAAATCGTTCCAGCGCCCCAAGATATATATAATAATTAGCATGGGAAATAAAAAAAATACTAAAAAATAACTTTTGACCAAATTGAAATTAGTGTTGTTGCACGAAATGTTTACCCCAAATGGAAAACGATATTTCTTCATTGATAAAATACCTAGTAAGTAGCGATATAAGTTGAAAATTAGGTATATGATCGGTATTGAGCACGTATCATTAATTCAAAGTGGTCGATGCAGATCATGCGGCTATGTATTCGATATGTATTAAAATAAATATCACACGTTTCGCTTGCTCATAAATCATAGAGTAAATTAGAAATTATTTCTCTCAAAAAATGTTGATGACTATTTTTACAGATTTTTGACAGCCAATCGCTAGTTCAAAACTAACTAAAATGAAATCTTTTTTGTATATATTTCTTTTCATCTAGACATAGCCTATACATATTTTCCAGTATGTTCTTTAAAATTGATCACCGTTACTGTATAAGTATTACCTGATAGGTACTCAAACCATTACGTAGTAGGTACGTACGTAGGTAGGTACCTATGTATATTAGATAAGATATTTCCTATATAGGTAATACAATTATTGATGTACATCAATATACGTACCCATTATGTATATATAAATTATATATATATATACATAAAATTATTGTATAATTATGCAATTATACAAAATTACTATGATATAAAATTAATAATTACAGATATTAAATGATAAGTATAATATTATTATTTATTTGTTTTATGTTGTTGTTGGTTCTATATATATGTATATATATATATATATATATATATATATATATATATATATATATATATATCAAATTTACTATACTATTAAAATCGAAAATGAATAATGTACTATTATTACAGATTTAAAAAGTGATAAGTATTACATTAGGATTAGTGATCTAAAACGAGCCGAGTTTTTCGAGCCGGACAGGGTTAGTGAACGGCTCGAACGAGTCGAGCCGGTCATATGGCTCGCTCGAGTTTATTATATTTGAAATTTTAAATATTAAAAAAAAATGTTAAATTAAAAAAAAATTAAATTAATTTTATTTAAATTTAAAAAAAAAATGTCAAATGGATGCACCAATTATAATTATAGAAGAGGGTAATTAAACAATCTCTTATATATAACTTTGTTATATACTAAGTAATGATATTTCGTTTATAATAATATATTAGTTAAATGTCTATACAAATTACTTTTGAAATAAATATTTTGAAATAAATTAAAATGTAGGAGGATGAAATAAAATGGATGTTATAATTTTGTAATTAAAAAAATATATTATTTAATATTAAAATATAGTTAATTACTATTGATATTATTATAAATAAAAATCTAGAGTCACACCCATGTTCAACAATCTAATCAGATAAACTAGTTTGAAAATCATGTATTATATGACAGTCTAATTTTTCAATCAATTTTGACAATCGAGTTCGACAAATCGAATCGATTATGAAAATCTAGTTTGCAATCAAGTATGAAAATCTAATCAGATAAACAAATTCGACAATCAAGTAGGACCTACACTAATTTAATTCGATAGGAAATAAATAAAATCTAATCTAATATGACAATCAGGTATCAAAAGATAATCTAATTTTGCAATCTAGTACGAAAAATTGAATAAAGTATGAAAATCTAGTTTTCAGTGAATTTCAAAAATATAATCCTATAAACAAATTCGACAATAGGCCTATAGTACAATATATCGAATTAAGTATAAAAATCTAGAGTCACACTCATTTTCAACATTCTAATCAGATATACTAGTTTGATAATCAAGTATGATACGATAATCTAATTTTACAATCAATTTCGACAATCGAGTACGATAAATCAAATCGATTAGAAAATCTAGTTTGCAAGTATGAAAATCTAGTTCGCAGTAAATTTCAAAAATGTAATCATATAAACAAGTTCGACAACCTAATACGATTAATCTAATTTGAATAATTGACTTATATTTGTTATGAAACATATTTTTTGATGTTTTTCTGATCGACAATTTAAGATTTTTCAGATGTTTCAGATGTTTCGAAACATACATTTTGGATGTTTCAGTTGTTTCGAAGCAGGAAATGTTGGCTCATTTAGATCACTAATTAGGATGTATCTATTTGGTTATTTAACCTATTTGGTTGTTTCGTATTATTATTAATTTATTTGATTTGTAACATGTTCTTCTTGTAATATATTTAAATATATCATTTAAATATTAAACAATATAATTAATAGGTAATGTATTACTATTACAGGTTACAAAGAATAAATCTATATATTCAAAGTCGAAACAGAATATGTCGATGCCCTTATATACCAAACTATATATTATTTTTATTTTCGATTAATTTTATGATTATTTTTACAACATACTTTATTTCCTTTTCAATTATTTTTCATTAATTTTACGATAACTGTAAACATTTTAATTTATTTAATTTTTAATTTTTGTTTTATTTCAATAACGTATGTTAACGTTATCAAACATGCATACTTTATAATTTTGACTCTATATTTATTAAAATAAAATATCAATCAAATAAAATAACAAATCAATAACATCTATCTAGGTTTGATGTTTAAAAAGGGGAAACATTTTACGATATCAGCCTATATTTCCTAATATTTAATAAAATATTATAAATCAGAATATATTTTAGTTTCGGATATATACCTGTATAGCCTATAGGCTTCAAGCTTTTACAGCAAAACTACAAGATAGGCTAATATTAATGGGATAATAATACAAATAACTTAATCATCATTATAACTTTCCTATACAAAACATGGGTAGGTTTCTACCATTTTAAGTAACTATAATTATATACTATAATAGATATTAAACTAAATAAAAGGAATTATAATAAATAAGCATGCGTATATTAATATATATATATATATATATAAAACATTATATGTTAAACTTCTATTTAAAAAATTGTACATTCGAAAGATATGGGTGAAAATAATTAATGTTGCTCTCAGGTGGCCTTGGATGTAGAATATATAAAACATGGTTTCATATTCAGAATCAGTGCCAAATTATATATACTCCGAACATGAATAACTATGAAACATACTAATATATATATATATTATATATATATATATATATATATATATATATATAAATAAATTGTGATATCCTTATATTGTTTAATAATTTAATTAATAATATCAATTACTAATGTATCTTTATACTATTATTTATATAATAGTATATATATATATATATACTATTATTTATATAAAAGTATATAAATAATATTATAAAGATATATATATAGCCTATAGGCTACTATTAAAGAATACCAGTAGGTAAACTAAAACTAAACCTAAACTCGGACCACTTTTGAAGTAAAAATCGGATCACTTTTGAAGAAGATTCGAACCAGTTTAAAATAACTATATATATAGTATACTCATATAATATGGATTATAGAATAAAAGTGGTCCGAGTTTTCTTCAAAAGTGTTCCGAGTTTTCTTCAAAAGTGGTCCCAGTTTACCTGGTCCCAGTTTACCGGTACCCCTATTAAACACTATCACGTGGGCATCGTAATGGCAGGACGCCTCGTAACCTTATTTCCACAGAACTTCTCCGAGCTGGACGTGAAGCAGTTGAACTTACTGTGTACCGAGGGGGGGGGGGCGATTACGTGATAATAACACACGCACACACACACACATCGCACGTAGATACAAATCATTTCATAAATATCTTTTATAGATAGACTGGATCATAACTTATAATTATAATGTATAACTGATAGATGAACCATACACATCTAACTGAATGGATAGCGATGATATATATATATATATATATATATATACAAATTTATGTTTATAAATAATTTGAATATTATGCACAAACGATGCTATAATCTACATACGATAGGCGATATTATTAATCTAGGATTTCGGACAATTGTTTTGAATGGCTTTAAATGTGAAACCTTCAAAATAATAAAATAATAAACCAAAAGTTAACGATTAGTTACATTATTAATAGTGAACATACCACATGTCACGTGACCTATCACGTGAGTCATCGTTGTCGTTATTGTTAAGGTATGACATTATATCAACAACTACTATACACTCACTATAAACTTGCGTGTATATATATATATATATATATATACAATACTGAACTATGTTATTATTAAATGTAAAACTGAACTATATATAAGAACTATAGTTCTTTAAATATATTTAATGACAAAGCATGCTTTGATGCAGGATGAAACAATATATATATATATATATATATATATATATATATATATTGTATCATCCTGCTTTGTCATTTAATATTAGTTTACTATACAAATCCTCCGTATCTATATACCCTTTAATTAGACTAATTAACTTAAATTTCTTCAGTATAGATATATAATTCTTTTTATTATCAAATAAAAAAATAGGAAGAGGATCAAGAGAAGATGAAGATTTCAAAGTGATGATTACATTATATATGTTAACATTTGAAACAGAACAAAAAGTATGAAAATTGTTATCGGAAGAATAATTCACAGAAGTTAGATCATATGATGTATCTAATACTAATAACTAATAACTAATAACTTAATGGAAATGGTGGAGTAGATATCAGATAACTTATTGATATGAAAATCAGAAAAAAAGATTGCAAAGATCCTTATCAGTAAGTAATATGATGGTAAATATTTATGAGAGCTATTATTATATAGAGAATTAACTAACAAAAACATTTTTTTAGTATAGTTTCCGCAATATTATACTTTATCCTGAAAGAAAATGGTTTTTAGCAGATAATAGTGATTTCCTATAATTCAAATACATATTCCTAAATTCAGTAGAATATTTTGCGAATTCGGTTCATGTAGATATTTTTTTCTCAGGTTTTCTTAAATTCATTTTCAAATTAGATAAATTAAAATGATACTAAGGAGAAGTTGGATTATGGAAACAATTTGATTATTTTAAAGGAGCAAAAGTATCCAACAAATTAGATGACGTATCATTAAAATAATTAATATATATATTATAAATTGATATATATATTCAGATATAATAAACGAAAATAAATCTAAATCAATTGAATAAATATTTCTATAGTAAACAATAGAACTATTTATATTCATTTTGAACCTTTTCAACTTGCAAATAATTGCAAAATCATCCGTAAAGAGATCCGAGGGAATAGTAGATTTGATTATGTAACTGTCTTCAGGTGTTAAAATTAAATATATACAATTACTATGAATATGGGTAGGAAAGTCAACATGCTGCTTCAATTAGAGAGTGTATATATATATAAGATATTTGAATGACAATTAAAATCACCTACAATAATATAATATGATATATTGATATCAATAATAAAGTTAGAAAACTCATAAAAAAATAATGTGGTTAGAAATTTAATTGTTGGTTAGAAATTGTCTTTTGCATAAGATTTTTGTCCACCAGAAGATTTTTAAAGTGATCAAACCACTTTGTTATTCTTTCTTCATTGTTTCTAACCTTAATTATTCCTTTCCTGCTTTTCTTTCTTCCAGTAATATCATTTATAAGTTGCCAACATTTTCCATGTTGTGATACAATATTGGCGTTTTCAATATCATTTAAAGCAATTTCAAGTTTTTCTTTTTCGATTAGTTCATACTCATTTTGTAGCTTTGTTTTAGCTTGGTTTAACATTTTACGTTAATTACGTTAATAAATTGCCGCTCACTACACTGTAATATTTTTGATTCTAATAATTCTTAGATTTATAACTGATAATGATATTCATGTTGCTGCATTTACAGAAACATGGCTAAATGATGATGATCACCTATCTCTTTTAAATCAGTTCTCATTTTCTTGTCATTACCTACTAATCTTATTTTGCATCAAATAGAATCTCATCTAATAGACTTTCTTCTTCTCATGGTGGTGGTGTTAGTTTGTTAATTCGTAAAATGTTTAAACGTAAACACGTTTAAAATGTCTTCTTATAAATGCATTCCCTTTTCTCTTGGTGATTGTTTTCATACAAAATGATACTTATTTATTTAATTTAGTAATTATTTATCGTCCTCTTATTAATATTAATATTAATAATAATATTCATATGACTATACCTACTAATTTTTTTTATGAGTTTTCTAACTTTATTATTGATATCAATATATCATATTATATTATTGTAGGTGATTTTAATTGTCATTCAAATATCTTATATATATATACACTCTCTAATTGAAGCAGCATGTTGACTTTCCTACCCATATTCATAGTAATTGTATATATTTAATTTTAACACCTGAAGACAGTTACATAATCAAATCTACTATTCCCTCGGATCTCTTTACGGATGATTTTGCAATTATTTGCAAGTTGAAAAGGTTCAAAATGAATATAAATAGTTCTATTGTTTACTATAGAAATATTTATTCAATTGATTTAGATTTATTTTCGTTTATTATATCTGAATATATATATATCAATTTATAATATATATATTAATTATTTTAATGATACGTCATCTAATTTGTTGGATACTTTTGCTCCTTTAAAATAATCAAATTGTTTCCATAATCCAACTTCTCCTTAGTATCATTTTAATTTATCTAATTTGAAAATGAATTTAAGAAAACCTGAGAAAAAAATATCTACATGAACCGAATTCGCAAAATATTCTACTGAATTTAGGAATATGTATTTGAATTATAGGAAATCACTATTATCTGCTAAAAACCATTTTCTTTCAGGATAAAGTATAATATTGCGGAAACTATACTAAAAAAATGTTTTTGTTAGTTAATTCTCTATATAATAATAGCTCTCATAAATATTTACCATCATATTACTTACTGATAAGGATCTTTGCAATCTTTTTTTCTGATTTTCATATCAATAAGTTATCTGATATCTACTCCACCATTTCCATTAAGTTATTAGTTATTAGTTATTTGTATTAGATACATCATATGATCTAACTTCTGTGAATTATTCTTCCGATAACAATTTTCATACTTTTTGTTCTGTTTCAAATGTTAACATATATAATGTAATCATCACTTTGAAATCTTCATCTTCTCTTGATCCTCTTCCTATTTTTTTATTTGATAATAAAAAGAATTATATATTTATACTGAAGAAATTTAAGTTAATTAGTCTAATTAAAGGGTATATAGATACGGAGGATTTGTATAGTAAACTAATATTAAATGACAAAGCAGGATGATACAATATATATATATATATATATATATATTGTTTCATCCTGCATCAAAGCATGCTTTGTCATTAAATATATTTAAAGAACTATAGTTCTTATATATAGTTCAGTTTTACATTTAATAATAACATAGTTCAGTATTGTATATATATATATATATATATATATATACACGCAAGTTTATAGTGAGTGTATAGTAGTTGTTGATATAATGTCATACCTTAACAATAACGACAACGATGACTCACGTGATAGGTCACGTGACATGTGGTATGTTCACTATTAATAATGTAACTAATCGTTAACTTTTGGTTTATTATTTTATTATTTTGAAGGTTTCACATTTAAAGCCATTCAAAACAATTGTCCGAAATCCTAGATTAATAATATCGCCTATCGTATGTAGATTATAGCATCGTTTGTGCATAATATTCAAATTATTTATAAACATAAATTTGTATATATATATATATATATATATATATCATCGCTATCCATTCAGTTAGATGTGTATGGTTCATCTATCAGTTATACATTATAATTATAAGTTATGATCCAGTCTATCTATAAAAGATATTTATGAAATGATTTGTATCTACGTGCGATGTGTGTGTGTGTGCGTGTGTTATTATCACGTAATCGCCCCCCCCCCTCGGTACACAGTAAGTTCAACTGCTTCACGTCCAGCTCGGAGAAGTTCTGTGGAAATAAGGTTACGAGGCGTCCTGCCATTACGATGCCCACGTGATAGTGTTTAATAGGGGTACCGGTAAACTGGGACCAGGTAAACTGGGACCACTTTTGAAGAAAACTCGGAACACTTTTGAAGAAAACTCGGACCACTTTTATTCTATAATCCATATTATATGAGTATACTATATATATAGTTATTTTAAACTGGTTCGAATCTTCTTCAAAAGTGATCCGATTTTTACTTCAAAAGTGGTCCGAGTTTAGGTTTAGTTTTAGTTTACCTACTGGTATTCTTTAATAGTAGCCTATAGGCTATATATATATCTTTATAATATTATTTATATACTTTTATATAAATAATAGTATATATATATATATATATACTATTATATAAATAATAGTATAAAGATACATTAGTAATTGATATTATTAATTAAATTATTAAACAATATAAGGATATCACAATTTATTTATATATATATATATATATATATATATATATATATATATATAATATATATATATATTAGTATGTTTCATAGTTATTCATGTTCGGAGTATATATAATTTGGCACTGATTCTGAATATGAAACCATGATTTATATATTCTACATCCAAGGCCACCTGAGAGCAACATTAATTATTTTCACCCATATCTTTCGAATGTACAATTTTTTAAATAGAAGTTTAACATATAATGTTTTATATATATATATATATATTAATATACGCATGCTTATTTATTATAATTCCTTTTATTTAGTTTAATATCTATTATAGTATATAATTATAGTTACTTAAAATGGTAGAAACCTACCCATGTTTTGTATAGGAAAGTTATAATGATGATTAAGTTATTTGTATTATTATCCCATTAATATTAGCCTATCTTGTAGTTTTGCTGTAAAAGCTTGAAGCCTATAGGCTATACAGGTATATATCCGAAACTAAAATATATTCTGATTTATAATATTTTATTAAATATTAGGAAATATAGGCTGATATCGTAAAATGTTTCCCCTTTTTAAACATCAAACCTAGATAGATGTTATTGATTTGTTATTTTATTTGATTGATATTTTATTTTAATAAATATAGAGTCAAAATTATAAAGTATGCATGTTTGATAACGTTAACATACGTTATTGAAATAAAACAAAAATTAAAAATTAAATAAATTAAAATGTTTACAGTTATCGTAAAATTAATGAAAAATAATTGAAAAGGAAATAAAGTATGTTGTAAAAATAATCATAAAATTAATCGAAAATAAAAATAATATATAGTTTGGTATATAAGGGCATCGACATATTCTGTTTCGACTTTGAATATATAGATTTATTCTTTGTAACCTGTAATAGTAATACATTACCTATTAATTATATTGTTTAATATTTAAATGATATATTTAAATATATTACAAGAAGAACATGTTACAAATCAAATAAATTAATAATAATACGAAACAACCAAATAGGTTAAATAACCAAATAGATACATCCTAATTAGTGATCTAAATGAGCCAACATTTCCTGCTTCGAAACAACTGAAACATCCAAAATGTATGTTTCGAAACATCTGAAACATCTGAAAAATCTTAAATTGTCGATCAGAAAAACATCAAAAAATATGTTTCATAACAAATATAAGTCAATTATTCAAATTAGATTAATCGTATTAGGTTGTCGAACTTGTTTATATGATTACATTTTTGAAATTTACTGCGAACTAGATTTTCATACTTGCAAACTAGATTTTCTAATCGATTTGATTTATCGTACTCGATTGTCGAAATTGATTGTAAAATTAGATTATCGTATCATACTTGATTATCAAACTAGTATATCTGATTAGAATGTTGAAAATGAGTGTGACTCTAGATTTTTATACTTAATTCGATATATTGTACTATAGGCCTATTGTCGAATTTGTTTATAGGATTATATTTTTGAAATTCACTGAAAACTAGATTTTCATACTTTATTCAATTTTTCGTACTAGATTGCAAAATTAGATTATCTTTTGATACCTGATTGTCATATTAGATTAGATTTTATTTATTTCCTATCGAATTAAATTAGTGTAGGTCCTACTTGATTGTCGAATTTGTTTATCTGATTAGATTTTCATACTTGATTGCAAACTAGATTTTCATAATCGATTCGATTTGTCGAACTCGATTGTCAAAATTGATTGAAAAATTAGACTGTCATATAATACATGATTTTCAAACTAGTTTATCTGATTAGATTGTTGAACATGGGTGTGACTCTAGATTTTTATTTATAATAATATCAATAGTAATTAACTATATTTTAATATTAAATAATATATTTTTTTAATTACAAAATTATAACATCCATTTTATTTCATCCTCCTACATTTTAATTTATTTCAAAATATTTATTTCAAAAGTAATTTGTATAGACATTTAACTAATATATTATTATAAACGAAATATCATTACTTAGTATATAACAAAGTTATATATAAGAGATTGTTTAATTACCCTCTTCTATAATTATAATTGGTGCATCCATTTGACATTTTTTTTTTAAATTTAAATAAAATTAATTTAATTTTTTTTTAATTTAACATTTTTTTTTAATATTTAAAATTTCAAATATAATAAACTCGAGCGAGCCATATGACCGGCTCGACTCGTTCGAGCCGTTCACTAACCCTGTCCGGCTCGAAAAACTCGGCTCGTTTTAGATCACTAATCCTAATGTAATACTTATCACTTTTTAAATCTGTAATAATAGTACATTATTCATTTTCGATTTTAATAGTATAGTAAATTTGATATATATATATATATATATATATATATATATATATATATATATATATATATATATATACATATATATAGAACCAACAACAACATAAAACAAATAAATAATAATATTATACTTATCATTTAATATCTGTAATTATTAATTTTATATCATAGTAATTTTGTATAATTGCATAATTATACAATAATTGTATGTATATATATATATAATTTATATATACATAATGGGTACGTATATTGATGTACATCAATAATTGTATTACCTATATAGGAAATATCTTATCTAATATACATAGGTACCTACCTACGTACGTACCTACTACGTAATGGTTTGAGTACCTATCAGGTAATACTTATACAGTAACGGTGATCAATTTTAAAGAACATACTGGAAAATATGTATAGGCTATGTCTAGATGAAAAGAAATATATACAAAAAAGATTTCATTTTAGTTAGTTTTGAACTAGCGATTGGCTGTCAAAAATCTGTAAAAATAGTCATCAACATTTTTTGAGAGAAATAATTTCTAATTTACTCTATGATTTATGAGCAAGCGAAACGTGTGATATTTATTTTAATACATATCGAATACATAGCCGCATGATCTGCATCGACCACTTTGAATTAATGATACGTGCTCAATACCGATCATATACCTAATTTTCAACTTATATCGCTACTTACTAGGTATTTTATCAATGAAGAAATATCGTTTTCCATTTGGGGTAAACATTTCGTGCAACAACACTAATTTCAATTTGGTCAAAAGTTATTTTTTAGTATTTTTTTTATTTCCCATGCTAATTATTATATATATCTTGGGGCGCTGGAACGATTTTGTATGTAGGGGGGATCAACCAATCAAAATAAATTGTATGGTCAAAGTTGGGGGGGGACCAATACATAGGAGGTCCCCCTAGATTATAAAGTTGTGGGGGACATATCCCCCCGACGGGGGGCCCCGTCCCCCCTTGTTGCAGCGCCCCTATATATCCCATGTTAAACTTTGATGAATCATAGCTGACCTCGTGGGCATCTAAAATATTCAAAAGTTATGTTAGTATATCCTATAATGTATGTGTTTTCATAATACAGGCATACTTTATCGCTAATCTAGCGGATTGATCACGCTTACTGTGTGGTAAAGAAGAGTAATTGTGTGATCTCGTATACATGCTAATTCTAATAGACAGCGATACGGACACTGTTTCTATTACATGGCTACCCACACTCTCTATAATACATTGCTACCCACATACTCTCTATAATACATGGCTACCCACACACTCTCTCTAATACATGGCTACCCACACTCTCTATAATACCATGCTACCCACACTCTCTCTATAATACATTGCCACATACACTGAATTATACACTCTAATTCTAAAACGGTGGTATTGAACACTACGCGCAGGTCATAGAAGAAGGCGAGGAATGCGATTGCGGCTACGACGAGATGGACTGCACAGACGCTTGTTGCTACCCGAGGAATCACCCGAATCAGTGTAAACTATTCGAGGGCCAATTGTGTAGGTTTGTCAATTATACCTTGTGTGTTTGGTTGCATAGATCCGAGTCAGAGGGGGAAAGAGGGAGTAAGAGGGACCTTGTTTACATTCGTTATTCAAAAATATGGTATATGTTCGGTTAAGAACCGGGGTAGGGAGTCGTGGACGTGGTGAATCTATGAGATTATCTATAAGTATTGGAGTCAGGCGGAATAGTGTAAATTAATCTGGTCGTAAAATTGAAATACTTATAAGGCTTCGAATCAATCAATTCTTAGAAATCACAGTCTCAATTAAAAACAACATACTCACATCCTAACTATATTATTAAAAATACTTATTAATTTATAAGTTTGGTTTGAATTGAAAGATGTTTTTCTATAATATGTATATAGAAATTCTTAATAATATAATGTGTATTACATTATATTATAATTTTAATATATTATATTATATAATTGATTCAAAAACGAGCGGTAGCATTAATTTGTAGAATTTTATTTGATACATAATTTAAATATTTACTCCCAAACCATTAGGTACCTATACCTATTCCTATGCAATATTATTTGTTTAAATGTATCTTTAAACTAATGATAAAACAATACTTTTACGTGTACACATATATAGATTCTATAAATATAGAGCTGTATTTTTATTAAGTTTTTAATTTTAATTATGTATAATTTGATTAATACTATATCATACAAATTATCAAATATATATTATAATATTAAGTTAAATTTGTTTTCAAATATATTTAAATGTTGTTTTAAAATGTACGTTGTATGATTACAGTCACCAGTGAATATAATATGTATCTCTTATTATGGTGTTTCCCTATTATAGGCTTAAACCGTATCCTTAATATATATGAATGAATGAACGAATTCAGTTTATAGACAATGTCTAAGGAGAATCAGTGAAAGCGATTAGCTTTTTTAATTCAATATCTCCTAACAATAGTGTAATGACATATTTCATCATCTTCCATATATATATATATATATATATATATATATATATATATATATATACGAGACAATACTGGAATATATTCTACATTATTTAACCCTTTTATCAGTGATTCTTAACCTTTTTTTACAAATGCCCCCTTTTTATTTTTTTTCGCTAACAATGCCCCCCACACCTTAATATTTAATATTAATTTTAATATTTATAAGCGTGTAGCAAATAATATACTAGAATGGCTTCCTTCATCCTCGAGAGTAGAAGGCTAAATATAAAGTTTAGATACATAAAAATAAAGAAAATCAATAATCAAAACAGAAAAAAATAAAACTATATTCTAATAAATATGTATTATTATTATTATAATATATATATATATATAATAAGCTTATTAATAACCCATGATCGTGGTAGAGGTTTGAATAGCGGTAGTGTAGAGGTTTGAATATCGGTAGTGTAGAGGTTTGCATAGCGGTAGTGTAGAGGTTTGCATAGCGGTAGTGTAGAGGTTTGCATAGCGGTAGTGTAGAGGTATATACTTTACATTAATATACATGTAGTGCGAGGTGTGAGGTTGTCTTATTGTGGCGGTATAAGTTGTGTGTATAGCGGTAGTGCATAGAGGTATGTATGATGATATTGTAGAGGTATATGTAATGGTAGAAGTGATATACAAAGTTCTATAATAAGATATGCATAGGGTAATATAGATATGTATGGTGATACTGTAGAGGTATAATGATGGTAGAAGTGATATACAAAGCTATATAATAAGATATGCATAGGGTTATATAAAGGTATGTATGGTAATATTGTATAGGTATAAGTGATGGTAGGAATGATATACAAAGCTCTGTAATAAGATATGCATGGAGATATATAGAGGTAGTTGTATGGTGATATTGTAGAGTTATGTGTGACATTATGAGAGGTTTACGTGACGCTTGACTGACCATCCACTGAAGATCTCTGTTGAAGATCTGCTTGTCATCGCGAAGGCATCGCGTATAAGGGAACGAGTAGATCGAAGGGCCGTCTATGAGTTCTGCAGACCACTGGTTGCCGTACATCTGTGTATGTGTGTAATGCGTTATATAACGAGTGTATCTGTGGTTATTGTATATAGGTAGATAGATAGATAGATTATTTTAGAATTTGATAATTGAATAATAAATTCTATTAATTTTCAAAGACAAAATTTGGTTTTATCGAAATAATAATAAAACGTAAAACAAGACGACAGTATTCGTTTTTTAATATATAACTCATATCATTATATTTGTTATCTTCATGTATTATAGAATTATTTAGATACTATAGTATACTATAAATATAGTTATAGACTTGTAGATGTATCAAATATAAAGAAATACTACATATTTACAACGTATGATATTTATAAATACTTTATAAAAAATAAGTACTATATAATTCGTATACAATTAAAAATGTTAAATTATATATCTCCGATGCTTACGTTAATCTAATTTTGGTAATAAACTAACGAGATTAATTTCACACAATAAACATCTATATTTTTAAACTATATATATATTTTAAACTATATATATATACATATAGTTTAAGTATGAGCAGAGTATGTGCTTGGAAGGATGTATATGAATATGGATATATGCCACAAACACATATTTACTCACACGCACACACAATATACATTTAAACGTACAGTCAATAGTCGTATGCTTATTATATCTACTAAATAGTACGTGAGAAGAGATTATTCGTTTAAAACACCCGGATTCGAGAGTATTCTCCTGAAACATATAAAGGGGGTATCCGTGTTGGGGTATCCGTTAAGGAGGTATCCCACTAGAAGTTCCGGCAAGTTGCCGAAAATATGTTAACTTTTAAACAATTCCCTATCAAGTTAACTATAATTTTAGTGGGAAACCCCTTTACTTTCCGGCAAATTGCCTGAAATATATTAACTTTATAGGGAGTATCCAATTACAACTTGATAGAAAATGGTTTGTAAGTTACAATGTTTACGGCAAGTTGCCGGAAAATCTCTAAGTGGGATACACGCGTCAGATCTATAAAACAGCGCTATTATTCTCAACTATTCGCAAATAGAAGCGAATATTCAAAATTGAGGTTAATAACATTGATTCAGCTTACTTCAGAAACTAAACGTCTCTATAGCATACGTGCATACAAAGCTTACTAGATATACGCTAACGCATTAATATAGTTCATGCGTCCTACGTATACCATAGATTTATAGTTTATCAAAAAGGTAAAATACAAATCTAGGATAGATTTATAGTTTATCTTTCATAGATTTATAGTTTACAAATTTTGTAAAATACAAATCTACGACGTATACCGACCTTATTAGGATGTGTAGTGTCGTACATCAGTCTCCGTCTGTTATTCGACGTGGTGCACAGACCTCTGAACGGGTCCATGTAACACCCTCTGTCATCCTGATAGGGGGGTGCGAGTGAGGGGGTGCGAGTGAGGGGGGTGCTAGTGAGGGGGGTGGGAGAGAGGGGGGTGCGAGAGAGAGGGAGAGGTGTGATCGAATGAATGATATTTATTTTACTTATATAATATACATAATTAATTAATACGCATGAAATGCATACGGAACGATATATATTGTTATGTATTATATAATGTATATATTATAAGTATATAGTTATATAATAAGTAATAAGAAGTTAATAGAGGATACAATAAAAATGGAGAAATCTACTTCAGCGTAGGCGAATAGAGTATAACGTGTACCTTATGTTAGTATGCATATTTAGCGGTGTGCTTATGTGTATTCCTATTGTCTCTGGGGGAGATAAGGATAACATTAGAGATATCTACTTCGAAGTAGGTGTCAGGAATCAGGGGCTGCAGATTCTACATTCGTGCATTAACCTCCATGCACATCTCCACATCTCCCAACCGCCGTATATTCCACGTATACCTCCGCAAATCAGACAATGTAACATACACATCTTACTACCTACACGCATACTACCGCCATGTATAAACCTCTACATTATGTCCATTCATACCTGTATCTTGAATCTTGCTTATTAGCCTGTTATATCTCTACACTACCTCTAGAACTATCTCTATATTACTCACACATATTTCTTAAGGTGGTATCTTACAGGTCTAATGTGGATAGATATAGGTGTGATTATTCGCATTCGTATTCGATATTAATGAGTACTTCTAAATATATCTGTATTTAGGCCTATATATATATATATATATATAATATGTACATATATATTTATACGTGATCTATTTTACAGACTTATATATATATATATGTTAATATGAATGCGATACTATATATGTTTATGTGTGCGTGTGTGTTGGCGGTTATGGCTATTAATACGTAAATCTCATTGAGAAAGAGTCGTTGAATCGTTAAGCGTGCATTAATACGCAGATATTACACATAGCTATTAATACACAGATATTAATAACTCCGAGGCTAGTAAGCCAACTGTGCATATCATAACGATTACAGCATTGTTCACGGACTGTTACACGATCTCTCATTAATAAGTTAGCGATACGCCTGGCCGGGTCGAGTAAAAGTGTGGCCGCCGCCCACTAATCAGGTAACGGATCCGCTACGCTCGACTAGCTGCAGCGTAATAGTACGCTATAATAGCCTATTATCGTTGATTCGCTACCGATGACTTATCGCGAGCGATTCATTAGATACGACTTATTAGCGCGGATATGTAACGGGTATTAATATCTAATTATCCGTCGTTATTACGCCGGCTTACACAGATTAGGGAATTGCGTAACTTTGATTGGAGCGGGTGTATCTGAACGAGTATGTGTGTGTATGTATCTGAACGCGTAAGTGTATATATGTACCCGTGAATATGCATACACTTATTTATATGTGTGTGTGTATTAAAATAGATTATAATATATACATTTATCCATTATATTAACTCTTTCTGAGTTTAAATGTAAAATTGTTATTTATTTATAATACACACATATATGTTCACACAATTGTGTGTGTGTGTGTGTGTGTGTATGTTGGTGCCTATACAATGGAGGTTTATTAAAATACTAATTAATAACAAAATACTCACTCATGTAATGCGAATACTACCTCTTACAGTTTTAATATTAGCAAAGATCATGCGAAGCAAAGATATAAAACTCCCTATTTACGCAACGCAATTGAGTATCTAAATCACTAAAATAGGTTTAGATTTGACGCGATTTTATTATAACAATGTTTTCATTGTTCTATTAAATTAAATGCAATATAAATTAGCTTTTACTCGCCTCATAAATATGTATAGCATTTAAATCCAAAATATCCTATTACTTAGTTATATATTAGTAATGAACACTTAGTATTCATCAAATAATAATACCTTCAAATAAATTTTTTTCATTTCAAAAGTGTTAAGTATTATGTATAGTGAATAATATGTATGGTAGTGTGGTTCAGATTTATTATACGAATGGTATATAGGCGACGCAGTGCCTGTTACCGCGGTAACGGTTTACATTCAAAAGGTGCGCTACGACCGCGACGAGGCAGCGTCCACATACGTAGCAAGCAAATATGCAGTAAACATGTTACGTAAGATTGTGTCCGTAAACTAGTTTACGCGAATATCAATAACAATATATATATATATATAGATGCATATATGGGTATTTCCATATAACAAAAAGTATATAGTTTGATACGAGTTTACATTATAAACAACACATTTATCCAAAAATGTAACCTAAATAGGTTGTGTATGTATTTTATACAAATCTATTATACGATAGTGTTATATCTTTCCTTAGAAATATCTTTGATGTTAGCGATGAAACAAATCGATACGTAACGGATACTAACTCGACTAATTAGAATAATAAAGAGATGGATAATAGTTATTATGAAGTGCACGGGAGAAATTATCAGACAAATAGGGTAATTTTATTCGATAATAAATTGTATACACGTGAGAAACATCCGCAATCGATAAGGTCGAGTAGGCGGGAATAGTTATCAGTAATCGTTATATCATATTACATTATTTAATGTGATGTTACGCTTACTATAAATATTTAATACGTTAATATATTAATACATTAACTTCATTTCGACATTATTCTGCTGAGTAGTAACAAGTTATTCCGTCAAACAGGGTCAAGGGTTAAGAAATTAAAGGAATACTCGAAACCGAGTTAGAAGGAGTAGATGTATTTCATATTTAGATTACCGGATAACTAAAATAGACGTCGGTACGATCGAGTAAACGTAAAAGTACGCTTCATCTAAATAAGCGTAAATGTAGACTATTTACGAAATGGAAGTCTTATCTCCGTAATGTGTTTATCGATGGTATATGAACACGTTTAAGATGATATATTCGTATTGATGCGTATTTGTATTATGTATGTATAACTTTATTTTTATACGTGTATGTATTTATATGTTTTTCATTTCATATTTCTTCATTTTTATTGTACTTTATTTATTTTATTGTTGTTTCCTTCTCATGACGCACATAACCACCACGTGATTTTGTAGTCAATAAAACATCTTAATATAAAATAAAAAATATGTATGTGTATGTAGTTTTTCAATAGTTATATATATATTATGTGTGCATGTTTGATTATATATATATAGAACATTTAATAATGGTAATTTAGAAGTAGTCAAGAGAGAAATGGAAAAGACTGATATGGATTTGCTAGGAAATAGTGAGATGAAATGGAAAGGAATGGGACACTTTACGTCAGATGAACATGAAATCTATTATTATGGACAGGATACCTTAAAACGTAATGGAGTGGCATTTATATGTAATAATAAACTCCGAAGATATGTGATGGGTTTTAAGTTAAAACTGTTAACCCAGTAAATGACACAATTGCTACAATACGCATAAAGTGCATATCCATAAACATAACTGTAGTTCTAGTATACACCCCGACATCCAGCTCAGATGAAGAGTATATAGAATATTTTTATGAGACAGTACAATCTGTAATAGACCAGACACCTAGTGGAGATAGTCTTTATATTATAGCAGACTGGAATTCTAAGGTTGGCCAAGATATATCAAATGGCATTACTGGTAACTTTGGTCTAGGGGAGAGAAACGAGCGAGGTGATCAACTTGTAGAATTTTGTAGTAGAAATGACCTTCGAATCATGAATACATTCTTCAAGTTGCACACACGTAGGCTTTATACATGGAAATCGCCGGACAAAATTACTAGAAACCAAATTGATTATATGTTATGCAATACTAGATGTAAAATCAGTATAAAGCAAGTTACAACACTACCTGGAGATAATTGTTGCACTGACCATAATTTGCTAATAGCAGACATTAAGATCAAACTCAAACGAATACAACGATCAAAGCAAACTCCAATATACGATGTTGAAAAAATCGGACTTGACTACGGTGTAGAGATAAAAAATAGGTTTAACGAGCTTACAATAAAATATAGAGAACCTGAATAACTTTGGAATGATATTCGAAATATACTAAAAGAGATAGCGTATAAAATGGTCCCGTAAGTCAAAAAAAGAAAATGTCTAAATGGCTATCAGAGAAGCTTTAAAAATTGTACAAGAGCGAAAGGAAATGCACAATGAAGGAAAATATGAAGAATATAGAAAGCTAAACGCAGAGTTACGGAAGAAAGCAAGGCAGGATAAAGAGCAAAACATCATAGATAAATATAACTAAATTGAAAATAATAATAAAATGGGTAAAACAAGAGACCTGTTTAACGAAATAAAAGAGATGACAGGATCACACAGCTCAACTTGTGGTTCTATGAAACTAAGTACTGGAAGAGTGGTTTCAGAAGAAAAGGATATAAAAAAGAGATGTCAAGAATATACAGAAAATCTTTACAGAAGAGATCTTAATATAAATGATATTTTTAGTGATAATTTATATGATGACTCTGTAGGTATATATATATGTTAATAGCTATTACAACATTACAATAGAGTACGTATTCGGTGATGTATATCTCAATATTTTTAATTATATAATAATATTATTATGCCTTAACATGAGAGCGGCTTCGAAGAGACATTATAATGTCTATAGAGCCATATATGGTTATAAGTGAAAAATTCATCTAAGTTCCTGGATGGGATGAAAGGACTCCACAAAATAACAATAACAATAACAATAACAATAACAATATAAAAGTACGTCGTACGCAGCGTTGGGCATCAATATATAATGTGAGATTACCACTGGAAATTTGCCAGTACTATTTGATTTTAAAGCGGCTAAATAAATAATGATGAAATACGATGAAGTGTAATTACACGTTAAATGTTACAATGTTAAGGTGCGAGTGCGAGTGCTATTTATATAGTTCTCCGAGAGATAGTGCGACTGTAGATAATATAGTTAATAGTCGCCCAACATATGGTATGCGTATACATCACGAGAGTAGCACTAGAAAACCGTTTACTAATTGGTCATTAGTATATGCTAGCGGAAATAATTGCATAAATATATTATATAAATAGAAGTAAATAAAATAAATAATCATGCATTAATAAGGAGGGATCTGGTACCTCTAGACACCCTTGAACCTCTAGACCCCTGGTACCTCTAGCCCACCCCTGGAACCTCTAGCCCCGGGAACATCTAGCCTCTCTGGTACCTCTATATAGCTCTCTATAGCCCACCCCTGGTACATCTATATCCCACTTAGTACATCTAGCCTATAGGTATACCTGGTCACTCAAAGCCCCCCTGTTACCTCTAACCCCCCGTTACCTCTAGACCCCCCTCCCCCCGCATACACATCGGTGACTAACCACTATCCACTTGCGGCTATGTTCGTAAGTTTCGTCGTTCAACAGGAAGTACTTTAGTCTGGACAGAGGTCCTTTGGTATCTATCGGTCTACATCGGCTCAGAGTGTCGCAGAAACCTGCGCCTTTATTGCAGATCGAACCTGCAGGGGGGAAATTAGGCTGAATTGTATGCGCTGACTGATATTAGTGGAATGTACGGGTGCAATGCTATAGGTGCAATGTATATCCAGACGGCTACTGGTTATATGTTAAAGGTATGATGTATATGGGTGGAATGTTACGACCGGAATGTTAGGACAGAATGTATGGTGGATCTTATTATTTATACAATATTTCTATTAAAATTCTGGAAATAAATTTAAAAATAAATTGAATTAAAAATTATAATAATTATGATAACCTAGATTATATGGCAAATACTATTCAATATACAGTATACAGTGTGTACTCAATAAAAATATAACATAGCTTAGATATATATATAATTATATGTCATGAATAATTCAATTAAAACATATATTGATCTATATATATATATATATATATATATTATACTATGTTTGATAATAGATTGATAATCATTATATATAATTTAGCTTTCTATATACACTTTAAGATTAACCTATATATCCTATAACTATAGTTATGTGAATGAACGTTCGTGAATATATTATTACATTTCCTCTTCCCTCCCTCTACCATTCCATGTATTCTACTTGTATTACTAAATGTATGTGACTCAGTTCTATATATTAATTTAGATACGTGTATGTGTTCTTCAATTTACCTCCCTTACACCCTCCATAAATGTGGTTTTTCAAATTTACAAATAAAATCAACATACTCCATATAATGTACATCATGATTATATATCACATAGTTGAAATATTTTCGCTAGTCAGTAAATATTTGTCGATAAATTAAAAAAATACTAGTTATTTAAAACAAATATTCTTGAGCATAATATTTTTATCAGAGGACCTCCATCCCTTCCACCCTCTCCCATTCCCAGTATCTATCCGAATCTTATAACTTAACTTACTGTGTAGCTCAGTTGGCTAAGGCGTCATAAATATATGCTGGTGGGTGCGAGTTCAAGAACTGTCCGGACCATTAAAATAGGTCTCATAATTTAAAAGTGATCTTATATACTTGTGTATTTAATAATGATCGGCTTTCGTTAAAATATTGATGCCATAACATAATAGCGGCATCGAAGGGACATTAGAGCCATTTGGTTATTAGTAAATAAAAACTTTATCTAAGTTCTTGAATGGGAAATGTCTCTACTACAAAAAAACTAACCTGCGATAATTTTGATCGATACTTCGTTCAGGTCGCGTAACATCCGTCTCAGAGGTTCGTTCCCGTCTTTGGCTAGGCTAACCATATCGTTAGTACTTATACATTTCTTTGTTTTCTGATCTGCGCATTAGTAAAATGATTTATAATTGCATTCGATTTATAATGATTTAAACGCAATGAATATGATATATATACACTCATAAAAATAACTTGGTCAACTGATTAACATTATTCCTCAAATGTGGGTCAAAAGTATAGTGTAAAGTTTGACTGATATTTATAAAATATTAGTAAACTGACGAATATTTTAAAATAATATTAATCACATGACCCACATTTATTCTATACAAAATAGGTCTAATGAACAACATTTCAATATTTTTTTTTAATATTTGTCATAATATAATATACGATCAATATATATTAAATGTTGGTCATATGATAGATATATAATAATGTGTTGATCAATTGACCAACATTTAATCAATATAAGTCAAACTTATAGTTATTAAATGGTCAATTGATCAACAAATTATTATATATCTATCATATGACCAACATTTAATATATATTGATCGTATGACTAATATTAAAAGAAAATATTGGTCAACTGACTGATATATAATATACATAAACTAAATAATATCAAATTGACTTACATTCAAAAATAAATATTAGTCAAGTGACCAATTTTACTTAAATATAGGTCGATGGACTAACATAATATAGTATATAAGTCACTTGACCAAGTTATTTTTATGAGTGTAGGAGACGGAACGGGGTAGTGGCTGAGAACGGAGTAGTGGTTGGTTTAATTAACGCTTAAATGGTGCTAAATAGGATAAAAAGTTCTATATACAATATTTAGATAATCAAAATATCTATAATATAAAGTAATTGTTTTAAAATAAATAATTAAAGACTCTAATAAATTATATAATTATTTTTTATCAAATTTTAACAAAAACATGATTATATATATTTATACTTATTTGTGTGTATATAATTAAATCATTGAATAAAATAAGGTGCGAATGCATATACTTATTTAATATTACATAGATACAAAAATATAAATCGAATACATTATGAACACCTAGGTGCAATAGCTATTGCATATTATATTACTAGAGACCACTACCACTGATTTACATTATTTTAATGTGTTTATGCCTTTTTTAATGACTACAAAATCGTTAATAGTATTCAGTAATATATAAAAGTGAAATCACAGTATTCTAGACCATTATGATTTATAGCTAATTCAAAAAAAAATGATATCTTAAAATTCAGTATTTATCGATATATTATAACTTATAATTTATAAGTATGCTGAGGAATATAAATTATCGACAACTACTCCGTTCCCTCCCCTATACATATGTTATAAAGTGTAACTAATATTTAGCCAACTTGTAAGACCATTTTCAAATTAATTAAGTATATTATTTATGTAATGTATATATTATTATTATATTGATTAGATTTAGGTAACTAAGTTCTTAATATTTTGTAACATAACAAAATATTCTAAATAACCTACCAACACATTATTAAATGCGAAATTAAGGATGAAATTAATTAAAAACACTGACGAATCAACAACTAAGCCAAATACTATGTCGCAATGTTAAAAAAATAGAATCAACTTAGTAATCGTTGAACGAAATCAATAACAAAGTCAGCGAATGTCACTCGTTAAGGACATGACTTTGATATCTCTCAGTACCAACTCTTGCAGGACAGGAAGCACATCTCCCCTCTCTCCTTCAGAGACCACACTTTATTCGGGGTGGTAGTGTAGCAATTCTCCCAGTTAATCTTCTTGCAGATAGAAGTAGTGCATTCCTGTAGATATAATAAATTTAGTTAAAAATGGTACATTGAGTTACATACATACACATACACTACATGATATGAACTGTATTTTAATAAAACCACTTTTTATAATAAACATCTCCAAACAATTTATTTTATTTTTATTTATATTATGCCACTCGTCATATATTTATTATCGAATATCACTTTAATACATTTTATTTAAAATTGGATATTAGTTAACAAATAAATTATTGATAACCAATGAATTTTTGAATCAAATATATAATACTCATTATCTATAGATAATGAGTATTATATACGCAATGCGTATACGCAATGTAATTAATACATATTCTCTGCCGCTAATGTCAGGTAATATCGACATTTTATATAACAATGTTTTCTGTATTCGTAAAATTATATTCTAATGAATTAGCTTTTATAAAAGATGAATATACTCACCCCATAGATATGTATATAATTTATAACCACATTTTTTTATAAATAATATATTTTTATGCACAAAATCTATTTACACAATTTCACATAGGTGTTGAAAATTGTTATATCTTTCAATATTTTGTAAAGCATTCTTTTCTACCACTACCACTACCACTGCCACTACCACTAGGTTACTACCACATATCACTACTACTACTACCACTACTACTACTACTACTACTACTACTACTACTACTACTACTACTACTACTACTACTACTACTACTACTACTACTACTACTACTACTACTACTACTACTACTACT
>OZ025244.1:19971526-20071526 GCA_964019155.1 Osedax fenrisi | reverse complement strand
TGGTGACTGTAATCATACAACGTACATTTTAAAACAACATTTAAATATATTTGAAAACAAATTTAACTTAATATTATAATATATATTTGATAATTTGTATGATATAGTATTAATCAAATTATACATAATTAAAATTAAAAACTTAATAAAAATACAGCTCTATATTTATAGAATCTATATATGTGTACACGTAAAAGTATTGTTTTATCATTAGTTTAAAGATACATTTAAACAAATAATATTGCATAGGAATAGGTATAGGTACCTAATGGTTTGGGAGTAAATATTTAAATTATGTATCAAATAAAATTCTACAAATTAATGCTACCGCTCGTTTTTGAATCAATTATATAATATAATATATTAAAATTATAATATAATGTAATACACATTATATTATTAAGAATTTCTATATACATATTATAGAAAAACATCTTTCAATTCAAACCAAACTTATAAATTAATAAGTATTTTTAATAATATAGTTAGGATGTGAGTATGTTGTTTTTAATTGAGACTGTGATTTCTAAGAATTGATTGATTCGAAGCCTTATAAGTATTTCAATTTTACGACCAGATTAATTTACACTATTCCGCCTGACTCCAATACTTATAGATAATCTCATAGATTCACCACGTCCACGACTCCCTACCCCGGTTCTTAACCGAACATATACCATATTTTTGAATAACGAATGTAAACAAGGTCCCTCTTACTCCCTCTTTCCCCCTCTGACTCGGATCTATGCAACCAAACACACAAGGTATAATTGACAAACCTACACAATTGGCCCTCGAATAGTTTACACTGATTCGGGTGATTCCTCGGGTAGCAACAAGCGTCTGTGCAGTCCATCTCGTCGTAGCCGCAATCGCATTCCTCGCCTTCTTCTATGACCTGCGCGTAGTGTTCAATACCACCGTTTTAGAATTAGAGTGTATAATTCAGTGTATGTGGCAATGTATTATAGAGAGAGTGTGGGTAGCATGGTATTATAGAGAGTGTGGGTAGCCATGTATTAGAGAGCGTGTGTGGGTAGCCATGTATTATAGAGAGTATGTGGGTAGCAATGTATTATAGAGAGTGTGGGTAGCCATGTAATAGAAACAGTGTCCGTATCGCTGTCTATTAGAATTAGCATGTATACGAGATCACACAATTACTCTTCTTTACCACACAGTAAGCGTGATCAATCCGCTAGATTAGCGATAAAGTATGCCTGTATTATGAAAACACATACATTATAGGATATACTAACATAACTTTTGAATATTTTAGATGCCCACGAGGTCAGCTATGATTCATCAAAGTTTAACATGGGATATATAGGGGCGCTGCAACAAGGGGGGACGGGGCCCCCCGTCGGGGGGATATGTCCCCCACAACTTTATAATCTAGGGGGACCTCCTATGTATTGGTCCCCCCCCAACTTTGACCATACAATTTATTTTGATTGGTTGATCCCCCCTACATACAAAATCGTTCCAGCGCCCCAAGATATATATAATAATTAGCATGGGAAATAAAAAAAATACTAAAAAATAACTTTTGACCAAATTGAAATTAGTGTTGTTGCACGAAATGTTTACCCCAAATGGAAAACGATATTTCTTCATTGATAAAATACCTAGTAAGTAGCGATATAAGTTGAAAATTAGGTATATGATCGGTATTGAGCACGTATCATTAATTCAAAGTGGTCGATGCAGATCATGCGGCTATGTATTCGATATGTATTAAAATAAATATCACACGTTTCGCTTGCTCATAAATCATAGAGTAAATTAGAAATTATTTCTCTCAAAAAATGTTGATGACTATTTTTACAGATTTTTGACAGCCAATCGCTAGTTCAAAACTAACTAAAATGAAATCTTTTTTGTATATATTTCTTTTCATCTAGACATAGCCTATACATATTTTCCAGTATGTTCTTTAAAATTGATCACCGTTACTGTATAAGTATTACCTGATAGGTACTCAAACCATTACGTAGTAGGTACGTACGTAGGTAGGTACCTATGTATATTAGATAAGATATTTCCTATATAGGTAATACAATTATTGATGTACATCAATATACGTACCCATTATGTATATATAAATTATATATATATATACATAAAATTATTGTATAATTATGCAATTATACAAAATTACTATGATATAAAATTAATAATTACAGATATTAAATGATAAGTATAATATTATTATTTATTTGTTTTATGTTGTTGTTGGTTCTATATATATGTATATATATATATATATATATATATATATATATATATATATATATATATATATCAAATTTACTATACTATTAAAATCGAAAATGAATAATGTACTATTATTACAGATTTAAAAAGTGATAAGTATTACATTAGGATTAGTGATCTAAAACGAGCCGAGTTTTTCGAGCCGGACAGGGTTAGTGAACGGCTCGAACGAGTCGAGCCGGTCATATGGCTCGCTCGAGTTTATTATATTTGAAATTTTAAATATTAAAAAAAAATGTTAAATTAAAAAAAAATTAAATTAATTTTATTTAAATTTAAAAAAAAAATGTCAAATGGATGCACCAATTATAATTATAGAAGAGGGTAATTAAACAATCTCTTATATATAACTTTGTTATATACTAAGTAATGATATTTCGTTTATAATAATATATTAGTTAAATGTCTATACAAATTACTTTTGAAATAAATATTTTGAAATAAATTAAAATGTAGGAGGATGAAATAAAATGGATGTTATAATTTTGTAATTAAAAAAATATATTATTTAATATTAAAATATAGTTAATTACTATTGATATTATTATAAATAAAAATCTAGAGTCACACCCATGTTCAACAATCTAATCAGATAAACTAGTTTGAAAATCATGTATTATATGACAGTCTAATTTTTCAATCAATTTTGACAATCGAGTTCGACAAATCGAATCGATTATGAAAATCTAGTTTGCAATCAAGTATGAAAATCTAATCAGATAAACAAATTCGACAATCAAGTAGGACCTACACTAATTTAATTCGATAGGAAATAAATAAAATCTAATCTAATATGACAATCAGGTATCAAAAGATAATCTAATTTTGCAATCTAGTACGAAAAATTGAATAAAGTATGAAAATCTAGTTTTCAGTGAATTTCAAAAATATAATCCTATAAACAAATTCGACAATAGGCCTATAGTACAATATATCGAATTAAGTATAAAAATCTAGAGTCACACTCATTTTCAACATTCTAATCAGATATACTAGTTTGATAATCAAGTATGATACGATAATCTAATTTTACAATCAATTTCGACAATCGAGTACGATAAATCAAATCGATTAGAAAATCTAGTTTGCAAGTATGAAAATCTAGTTCGCAGTAAATTTCAAAAATGTAATCATATAAACAAGTTCGACAACCTAATACGATTAATCTAATTTGAATAATTGACTTATATTTGTTATGAAACATATTTTTTGATGTTTTTCTGATCGACAATTTAAGATTTTTCAGATGTTTCAGATGTTTCGAAACATACATTTTGGATGTTTCAGTTGTTTCGAAGCAGGAAATGTTGGCTCATTTAGATCACTAATTAGGATGTATCTATTTGGTTATTTAACCTATTTGGTTGTTTCGTATTATTATTAATTTATTTGATTTGTAACATGTTCTTCTTGTAATATATTTAAATATATCATTTAAATATTAAACAATATAATTAATAGGTAATGTATTACTATTACAGGTTACAAAGAATAAATCTATATATTCAAAGTCGAAACAGAATATGTCGATGCCCTTATATACCAAACTATATATTATTTTTATTTTCGATTAATTTTATGATTATTTTTACAACATACTTTATTTCCTTTTCAATTATTTTTCATTAATTTTACGATAACTGTAAACATTTTAATTTATTTAATTTTTAATTTTTGTTTTATTTCAATAACGTATGTTAACGTTATCAAACATGCATACTTTATAATTTTGACTCTATATTTATTAAAATAAAATATCAATCAAATAAAATAACAAATCAATAACATCTATCTAGGTTTGATGTTTAAAAAGGGGAAACATTTTACGATATCAGCCTATATTTCCTAATATTTAATAAAATATTATAAATCAGAATATATTTTAGTTTCGGATATATACCTGTATAGCCTATAGGCTTCAAGCTTTTACAGCAAAACTACAAGATAGGCTAATATTAATGGGATAATAATACAAATAACTTAATCATCATTATAACTTTCCTATACAAAACATGGGTAGGTTTCTACCATTTTAAGTAACTATAATTATATACTATAATAGATATTAAACTAAATAAAAGGAATTATAATAAATAAGCATGCGTATATTAATATATATATATATATATATAAAACATTATATGTTAAACTTCTATTTAAAAAATTGTACATTCGAAAGATATGGGTGAAAATAATTAATGTTGCTCTCAGGTGGCCTTGGATGTAGAATATATAAAACATGGTTTCATATTCAGAATCAGTGCCAAATTATATATACTCCGAACATGAATAACTATGAAACATACTAATATATATATATATTATATATATATATATATATATATATATATATATAAATAAATTGTGATATCCTTATATTGTTTAATAATTTAATTAATAATATCAATTACTAATGTATCTTTATACTATTATTTATATAATAGTATATATATATATATATACTATTATTTATATAAAAGTATATAAATAATATTATAAAGATATATATATAGCCTATAGGCTACTATTAAAGAATACCAGTAGGTAAACTAAAACTAAACCTAAACTCGGACCACTTTTGAAGTAAAAATCGGATCACTTTTGAAGAAGATTCGAACCAGTTTAAAATAACTATATATATAGTATACTCATATAATATGGATTATAGAATAAAAGTGGTCCGAGTTTTCTTCAAAAGTGTTCCGAGTTTTCTTCAAAAGTGGTCCCAGTTTACCTGGTCCCAGTTTACCGGTACCCCTATTAAACACTATCACGTGGGCATCGTAATGGCAGGACGCCTCGTAACCTTATTTCCACAGAACTTCTCCGAGCTGGACGTGAAGCAGTTGAACTTACTGTGTACCGAGGGGGGGGGGGGCGATTACGTGATAATAACACACGCACACACACACACATCGCACGTAGATACAAATCATTTCATAAATATCTTTTATAGATAGACTGGATCATAACTTATAATTATAATGTATAACTGATAGATGAACCATACACATCTAACTGAATGGATAGCGATGATATATATATATATATATATATATATACAAATTTATGTTTATAAATAATTTGAATATTATGCACAAACGATGCTATAATCTACATACGATAGGCGATATTATTAATCTAGGATTTCGGACAATTGTTTTGAATGGCTTTAAATGTGAAACCTTCAAAATAATAAAATAATAAACCAAAAGTTAACGATTAGTTACATTATTAATAGTGAACATACCACATGTCACGTGACCTATCACGTGAGTCATCGTTGTCGTTATTGTTAAGGTATGACATTATATCAACAACTACTATACACTCACTATAAACTTGCGTGTATATATATATATATATATATATACAATACTGAACTATGTTATTATTAAATGTAAAACTGAACTATATATAAGAACTATAGTTCTTTAAATATATTTAATGACAAAGCATGCTTTGATGCAGGATGAAACAATATATATATATATATATATATATATATATATATATATATATTGTATCATCCTGCTTTGTCATTTAATATTAGTTTACTATACAAATCCTCCGTATCTATATACCCTTTAATTAGACTAATTAACTTAAATTTCTTCAGTATAGATATATAATTCTTTTTATTATCAAATAAAAAAATAGGAAGAGGATCAAGAGAAGATGAAGATTTCAAAGTGATGATTACATTATATATGTTAACATTTGAAACAGAACAAAAAGTATGAAAATTGTTATCGGAAGAATAATTCACAGAAGTTAGATCATATGATGTATCTAATACTAATAACTAATAACTAATAACTTAATGGAAATGGTGGAGTAGATATCAGATAACTTATTGATATGAAAATCAGAAAAAAAGATTGCAAAGATCCTTATCAGTAAGTAATATGATGGTAAATATTTATGAGAGCTATTATTATATAGAGAATTAACTAACAAAAACATTTTTTTAGTATAGTTTCCGCAATATTATACTTTATCCTGAAAGAAAATGGTTTTTAGCAGATAATAGTGATTTCCTATAATTCAAATACATATTCCTAAATTCAGTAGAATATTTTGCGAATTCGGTTCATGTAGATATTTTTTTCTCAGGTTTTCTTAAATTCATTTTCAAATTAGATAAATTAAAATGATACTAAGGAGAAGTTGGATTATGGAAACAATTTGATTATTTTAAAGGAGCAAAAGTATCCAACAAATTAGATGACGTATCATTAAAATAATTAATATATATATTATAAATTGATATATATATTCAGATATAATAAACGAAAATAAATCTAAATCAATTGAATAAATATTTCTATAGTAAACAATAGAACTATTTATATTCATTTTGAACCTTTTCAACTTGCAAATAATTGCAAAATCATCCGTAAAGAGATCCGAGGGAATAGTAGATTTGATTATGTAACTGTCTTCAGGTGTTAAAATTAAATATATACAATTACTATGAATATGGGTAGGAAAGTCAACATGCTGCTTCAATTAGAGAGTGTATATATATATAAGATATTTGAATGACAATTAAAATCACCTACAATAATATAATATGATATATTGATATCAATAATAAAGTTAGAAAACTCATAAAAAAATAATGTGGTTAGAAATTTAATTGTTGGTTAGAAATTGTCTTTTGCATAAGATTTTTGTCCACCAGAAGATTTTTAAAGTGATCAAACCACTTTGTTATTCTTTCTTCATTGTTTCTAACCTTAATTATTCCTTTCCTGCTTTTCTTTCTTCCAGTAATATCATTTATAAGTTGCCAACATTTTCCATGTTGTGATACAATATTGGCGTTTTCAATATCATTTAAAGCAATTTCAAGTTTTTCTTTTTCGATTAGTTCATACTCATTTTGTAGCTTTGTTTTAGCTTGGTTTAACATTTTACGTTAATTACGTTAATAAATTGCCGCTCACTACACTGTAATATTTTTGATTCTAATAATTCTTAGATTTATAACTGATAATGATATTCATGTTGCTGCATTTACAGAAACATGGCTAAATGATGATGATCACCTATCTCTTTTAAATCAGTTCTCATTTTCTTGTCATTACCTACTAATCTTATTTTGCATCAAATAGAATCTCATCTAATAGACTTTCTTCTTCTCATGGTGGTGGTGTTAGTTTGTTAATTCGTAAAATGTTTAAACGTAAACACGTTTAAAATGTCTTCTTATAAATGCATTCCCTTTTCTCTTGGTGATTGTTTTCATACAAAATGATACTTATTTATTTAATTTAGTAATTATTTATCGTCCTCTTATTAATATTAATATTAATAATAATATTCATATGACTATACCTACTAATTTTTTTTATGAGTTTTCTAACTTTATTATTGATATCAATATATCATATTATATTATTGTAGGTGATTTTAATTGTCATTCAAATATCTTATATATATATACACTCTCTAATTGAAGCAGCATGTTGACTTTCCTACCCATATTCATAGTAATTGTATATATTTAATTTTAACACCTGAAGACAGTTACATAATCAAATCTACTATTCCCTCGGATCTCTTTACGGATGATTTTGCAATTATTTGCAAGTTGAAAAGGTTCAAAATGAATATAAATAGTTCTATTGTTTACTATAGAAATATTTATTCAATTGATTTAGATTTATTTTCGTTTATTATATCTGAATATATATATATCAATTTATAATATATATATTAATTATTTTAATGATACGTCATCTAATTTGTTGGATACTTTTGCTCCTTTAAAATAATCAAATTGTTTCCATAATCCAACTTCTCCTTAGTATCATTTTAATTTATCTAATTTGAAAATGAATTTAAGAAAACCTGAGAAAAAAATATCTACATGAACCGAATTCGCAAAATATTCTACTGAATTTAGGAATATGTATTTGAATTATAGGAAATCACTATTATCTGCTAAAAACCATTTTCTTTCAGGATAAAGTATAATATTGCGGAAACTATACTAAAAAAATGTTTTTGTTAGTTAATTCTCTATATAATAATAGCTCTCATAAATATTTACCATCATATTACTTACTGATAAGGATCTTTGCAATCTTTTTTTCTGATTTTCATATCAATAAGTTATCTGATATCTACTCCACCATTTCCATTAAGTTATTAGTTATTAGTTATTTGTATTAGATACATCATATGATCTAACTTCTGTGAATTATTCTTCCGATAACAATTTTCATACTTTTTGTTCTGTTTCAAATGTTAACATATATAATGTAATCATCACTTTGAAATCTTCATCTTCTCTTGATCCTCTTCCTATTTTTTTATTTGATAATAAAAAGAATTATATATTTATACTGAAGAAATTTAAGTTAATTAGTCTAATTAAAGGGTATATAGATACGGAGGATTTGTATAGTAAACTAATATTAAATGACAAAGCAGGATGATACAATATATATATATATATATATATATATTGTTTCATCCTGCATCAAAGCATGCTTTGTCATTAAATATATTTAAAGAACTATAGTTCTTATATATAGTTCAGTTTTACATTTAATAATAACATAGTTCAGTATTGTATATATATATATATATATATATATATATACACGCAAGTTTATAGTGAGTGTATAGTAGTTGTTGATATAATGTCATACCTTAACAATAACGACAACGATGACTCACGTGATAGGTCACGTGACATGTGGTATGTTCACTATTAATAATGTAACTAATCGTTAACTTTTGGTTTATTATTTTATTATTTTGAAGGTTTCACATTTAAAGCCATTCAAAACAATTGTCCGAAATCCTAGATTAATAATATCGCCTATCGTATGTAGATTATAGCATCGTTTGTGCATAATATTCAAATTATTTATAAACATAAATTTGTATATATATATATATATATATATATATCATCGCTATCCATTCAGTTAGATGTGTATGGTTCATCTATCAGTTATACATTATAATTATAAGTTATGATCCAGTCTATCTATAAAAGATATTTATGAAATGATTTGTATCTACGTGCGATGTGTGTGTGTGTGCGTGTGTTATTATCACGTAATCGCCCCCCCCCCCTCGGTACACAGTAAGTTCAACTGCTTCACGTCCAGCTCGGAGAAGTTCTGTGGAAATAAGGTTACGAGGCGTCCTGCCATTACGATGCCCACGTGATAGTGTTTAATAGGGGTACCGGTAAACTGGGACCAGGTAAACTGGGACCACTTTTGAAGAAAACTCGGAACACTTTTGAAGAAAACTCGGACCACTTTTATTCTATAATCCATATTATATGAGTATACTATATATATAGTTATTTTAAACTGGTTCGAATCTTCTTCAAAAGTGATCCGATTTTTACTTCAAAAGTGGTCCGAGTTTAGGTTTAGTTTTAGTTTACCTACTGGTATTCTTTAATAGTAGCCTATAGGCTATATATATATCTTTATAATATTATTTATATACTTTTATATAAATAATAGTATATATATATATATATATACTATTATATAAATAATAGTATAAAGATACATTAGTAATTGATATTATTAATTAAATTATTAAACAATATAAGGATATCACAATTTATTTATATATATATATATATATATATATATATATATATATATATAATATATATATATATTAGTATGTTTCATAGTTATTCATGTTCGGAGTATATATAATTTGGCACTGATTCTGAATATGAAACCATGTTTTATATATTCTACATCCAAGGCCACCTGAGAGCAACATTAATTATTTTCACCCATATCTTTCGAATGTACAATTTTTTAAATAGAAGTTTAACATATAATGTTTTATATATATATATATATATTAATATACGCATGCTTATTTATTATAATTCCTTTTATTTAGTTTAATATCTATTATAGTATATAATTATAGTTACTTAAAATGGTAGAAACCTACCCATGTTTTGTATAGGAAAGTTATAATGATGATTAAGTTATTTGTATTATTATCCCATTAATATTAGCCTATCTTGTAGTTTTGCTGTAAAAGCTTGAAGCCTATAGGCTATACAGGTATATATCCGAAACTAAAATATATTCTGATTTATAATATTTTATTAAATATTAGGAAATATAGGCTGATATCGTAAAATGTTTCCCCTTTTTAAACATCAAACCTAGATAGATGTTATTGATTTGTTATTTTATTTGATTGATATTTTATTTTAATAAATATAGAGTCAAAATTATAAAGTATGCATGTTTGATAACGTTAACATACGTTATTGAAATAAAACAAAAATTAAAAATTAAATAAATTAAAATGTTTACAGTTATCGTAAAATTAATGAAAAATAATTGAAAAGGAAATAAAGTATGTTGTAAAAATAATCATAAAATTAATCGAAAATAAAAATAATATATAGTTTGGTATATAAGGGCATCGACATATTCTGTTTCGACTTTGAATATATAGATTTATTCTTTGTAACCTGTAATAGTAATACATTACCTATTAATTATATTGTTTAATATTTAAATGATATATTTAAATATATTACAAGAAGAACATGTTACAAATCAAATAAATTAATAATAATACGAAACAACCAAATAGGTTAAATAACCAAATAGATACATCCTAATTAGTGATCTAAATGAGCCAACATTTCCTGCTTCGAAACAACTGAAACATCCAAAATGTATGTTTCGAAACATCTGAAACATCTGAAAAATCTTAAATTGTCGATCAGAAAAACATCAAAAAATATGTTTCATAACAAATATAAGTCAATTATTCAAATTAGATTAATCGTATTAGGTTGTCGAACTTGTTTATATGATTACATTTTTGAAATTTACTGCGAACTAGATTTTCATACTTGCAAACTAGATTTTCTAATCGATTTGATTTATCGTACTCGATTGTCGAAATTGATTGTAAAATTAGATTATCGTATCATACTTGATTATCAAACTAGTATATCTGATTAGAATGTTGAAAATGAGTGTGACTCTAGATTTTTATACTTAATTCGATATATTGTACTATAGGCCTATTGTCGAATTTGTTTATAGGATTATATTTTTGAAATTCACTGAAAACTAGATTTTCATACTTTATTCAATTTTTCGTACTAGATTGCAAAATTAGATTATCTTTTGATACCTGATTGTCATATTAGATTAGATTTTATTTATTTCCTATCGAATTAAATTAGTGTAGGTCCTACTTGATTGTCGAATTTGTTTATCTGATTAGATTTTCATACTTGATTGCAAACTAGATTTTCATAATCGATTCGATTTGTCGAACTCGATTGTCAAAATTGATTGAAAAATTAGACTGTCATATAATACATGATTTTCAAACTAGTTTATCTGATTAGATTGTTGAACATGGGTGTGACTCTAGATTTTTATTTATAATAATATCAATAGTAATTAACTATATTTTAATATTAAATAATATATTTTTTTAATTACAAAATTATAACATCCATTTTATTTCATCCTCCTACATTTTAATTTATTTCAAAATATTTATTTCAAAAGTAATTTGTATAGACATTTAACTAATATATTATTATAAACGAAATATCATTACTTAGTATATAACAAAGTTATATATAAGAGATTGTTTAATTACCCTCTTCTATAATTATAATTGGTGCATCCATTTGACATTTTTTTTTTAAATTTAAATAAAATTAATTTAATTTTTTTTTAATTTAACATTTTTTTTTAATATTTAAAATTTCAAATATAATAAACTCGAGCGAGCCATATGACCGGCTCGACTCGTTCGAGCCGTTCACTAACCCTGTCCGGCTCGAAAAACTCGGCTCGTTTTAGATCACTAATCCTAATGTAATACTTATCACTTTTTAAATCTGTAATAATAGTACATTATTCATTTTCGATTTTAATAGTATAGTAAATTTGATATATATATATATATATATATATATATATATATATATATATATATATATATATATATACATATATATAGAACCAACAACAACATAAAACAAATAAATAATAATATTATACTTATCATTTAATATCTGTAATTATTAATTTTATATCATAGTAATTTTGTATAATTGCATAATTATACAATAATTGTATGTATATATATATATAATTTATATATACATAATGGGTACGTATATTGATGTACATCAATAATTGTATTACCTATATAGGAAATATCTTATCTAATATACATAGGTACCTACCTACGTACGTACCTACTACGTAATGGTTTGAGTACCTATCAGGTAATACTTATACAGTAACGGTGATCAATTTTAAAGAACATACTGGAAAATATGTATAGGCTATGTCTAGATGAAAAGAAATATATACAAAAAAGATTTCATTTTAGTTAGTTTTGAACTAGCGATTGGCTGTCAAAAATCTGTAAAAATAGTCATCAACATTTTTTGAGAGAAATAATTTCTAATTTACTCTATGATTTATGAGCAAGCGAAACGTGTGATATTTATTTTAATACATATCGAATACATAGCCGCATGATCTGCATCGACCACTTTGAATTAATGATACGTGCTCAATACCGATCATATACCTAATTTTCAACTTATATCGCTACTTACTAGGTATTTTATCAATGAAGAAATATCGTTTTCCATTTGGGGTAAACATTTCGTGCAACAACACTAATTTCAATTTGGTCAAAAGTTATTTTTTAGTATTTTTTTTATTTCCCATGCTAATTATTATATATATCTTGGGGCGCTGGAACGATTTTGTATGTAGGGGGGATCAACCAATCAAAATAAATTGTATGGTCAAAGTTGGGGGGGGACCAATACATAGGAGGTCCCCCTAGATTATAAAGTTGTGGGGGACATATCCCCCCGACGGGGGGCCCCGTCCCCCCTTGTTGCAGCGCCCCTATATATCCCATGTTAAACTTTGATGAATCATAGCTGACCTCGTGGGCATCTAAAATATTCAAAAGTTATGTTAGTATATCCTATAATGTATGTGTTTTCATAATACAGGCATACTTTATCGCTAATCTAGCGGATTGATCACGCTTACTGTGTGGTAAAGAAGAGTAATTGTGTGATCTCGTATACATGCTAATTCTAATAGACAGCGATACGGACACTGTTTCTATTACATGGCTACCCACACTCTCTATAATACATTGCTACCCACATACTCTCTATAATACATGGCTACCCACACACTCTCTCTAATACATGGCTACCCACACTCTCTATAATACCATGCTACCCACACTCTCTCTATAATACATTGCCACATACACTGAATTATACACTCTAATTCTAAAACGGTGGTATTGAACACTACGCGCAGGTCATAGAAGAAGGCGAGGAATGCGATTGCGGCTACGACGAGATGGACTGCACAGACGCTTGTTGCTACCCGAGGAATCACCCGAATCAGTGTAAACTATTCGAGGGCCAATTGTGTAGGTTTGTCAATTATACCTTGTGTGTTTGGTTGCATAGATCCGAGTCAGAGGGGGAAAGAGGGAGTAAGAGGGACCTTGTTTACATTCGTTATTCAAAAATATGGTATATGTTCGGTTAAGAACCGGGGTAGGGAGTCGTGGACGTGGTGAATCTATGAGATTATCTATAAGTATTGGAGTCAGGCGGAATAGTGTAAATTAATCTGGTCGTAAAATTGAAATACTTATAAGGCTTCGAATCAATCAATTCTTAGAAATCACAGTCTCAATTAAAAACAACATACTCACATCCTAACTATATTATTAAAAATACTTATTAATTTATAAGTTTGGTTTGAATTGAAAGATGTTTTTCTATAATATGTATATAGAAATTCTTAATAATATAATGTGTATTACATTATATTATAATTTTAATATATTATATTATATAATTGATTCAAAAACGAGCGGTAGCATTAATTTGTAGAATTTTATTTGATACATAATTTAAATATTTACTCCCAAACCATTAGGTACCTATACCTATTCCTATGCAATATTATTTGTTTAAATGTATCTTTAAACTAATGATAAAACAATACTTTTACGTGTACACATATATAGATTCTATAAATATAGAGCTGTATTTTTATTAAGTTTTTAATTTTAATTATGTATAATTTGATTAATACTATATCATACAAATTATCAAATATATATTATAATATTAAGTTAAATTTGTTTTCAAATATATTTAAATGTTGTTTTAAAATGTACGTTGTATGATTACAGTCACCAGTGAATATAATATGTATCTCTTATTATGGTGTTTCCCTATTATAGGCTTAAACCGTATCCTTAATATATATGAATGAATGAACGAATTCAGTTTATAGACAATGTCTAAGGAGAATCAGTGAAAGCGATTAGCTTTTTTAATTCAATATCTCCTAACAATAGTGTAATGACATATTTCATCATCTTCCATATATATATATATATATATATATATATATATATATATATATATATACGAGACAATACTGGAATATATTCTACATTATTTAACCCTTTTATCAGTGATTCTTAACCTTTTTTTACAAATGCCCCCTTTTTATTTTTTTTCGCTAACAATGCCCCCCACACCTTAATATTTAATATTAATTTTAATATTTATAAGCGTGTAGCAAATAATATACTAGAATGGCTTCCTTCATCCTCGAGAGTAGAAGGCTAAATATAAAGTTTAGATACATAAAAATAAAGAAAATCAATAATCAAAACAGAAAAAAATAAAACTATATTCTAATAAATATGTATTATTATTATTATAATATATATATATATATAATAAGCTTATTAATAACCCATGATCGCCGCGATTTTCTAGTCCGTCGCAGGGATTCTGCTGCACTTCGAGATGTACCTACGACACGACGGAGAAACTCTGCGAACCTAAAACAGAATGCCGTAAGGACATCTTTTGTACATATCCTTTTGTGTTACTACACCAGTCTAATGCGTGAGTATCGCCAATACCATATTGGTATGTGCTTAGCAATAGTATTGTACTGGAGTCACCCCAGCAAACATTAACAGCCTCATAATAGCCTCATAACAGCCTTAAAATAGCATATTCTTAAATTATAGCCTTATATCTGCTTCATAATAGCATCATAAGACAAAACAGCCTCATAATATCCCTATAACAGCATTATTTTAATATCCTCATAATAACCTACATAAATTCTATAAAAACAGCACAGGGTACCCCATCCAATTTTTATTTGGGATTACTCTGACCATTATACAATTGTATTAATATGTAGAGTGTAATACGGTGCCAATGAAGTGTTTATATATTCTATAAACTATAATAAAATATCACCCCCCATCCAATATAAAATATCATTCCTGTGCCATTATATGCCCCCTTATATATGTATTTATCATATGTATAGATACTATAACTTCTATGAATTACTGCTATTATATTGTTATTAATATTCGTTAAAATAAATTATAATATTAAACTTTATATACATAAAATGTATTATAATATATTATAATTAGAATGTAAAATATGTAACATTTTACATGCATGTAAAATTTGAGTTAAATAATTTATAAACAATTATATAGAGGTATATTAAGGCTGCTATCAATAATACTATAGACTATAGTATATAACAGCTATATATAATAGCAATTTAATAATTATACTATACAATATATGATTAGCTGAGGGCACTCAGTAACAAAATATGTCGATGAAACGTGCTTAACCTCTATAATTTTTCAAAAGTTGAACACATTTAATTTTAAATTGCTCTTAATTCCTAATTAATGCATGGTTTTAGAATATATTCTTACATATATGTATATGTTAAGAATATATAATACATTTATAATATAATTAAACATAATATATTTATAAATTAAGAGCATTGTTAAAATGAAAAATGTTCAAATCGTGAACAATTATGGGTTTAAACACGCCAATCAACACAGTATTTTATTAAGCAAACTTGTGAATATTCACAAATTTCTACAAATTTCTTTTAAAACAAGCATATTTTATGTATCCCTAATGGCCGTACTAACTGACGGACTATGCTGATCTACTAGTAGCATGACGTAATACATAATGTCTAATTTGTTACAAGAACGGTTTGCATCATCTTTCCTTTAGTCGTTCTAATTATATATGCGAACGTGTTTTTCTCCTAAAGGCATCGCGATAATATTGAATATTTAATATATTTGTATCGCTCGCATTAACGTAAGGCACCACGACATCGGGAGAATTACATTACTTATACTTAACTCCACGTACTGGGACAAACTACACTTGCGAATTTAACTCTACGGACTTCTTAGAGGATGGGACAACTTGTCAACAAAACACCAAGTTGTGCGAGAAAGGGGTTAGTATGCGAGTGCACACATGTGTAGTAGTTGAAGTAGTAGTAGTAGTAGTAGTAGTAGTAGTAGTAGTAGTAGTAGCAGTAGTAGTAGTAGTAGTAGTAGTAGTAGTAGTAGTAGTAGTAGTAGTAGTAGTAGTAGTAGTAGTAGTAGTAGTAGTAGTAGTAGTAGTAGTAGTAGTAGTAGTTGAAGTAGTAGTAGTAGTAGTAGTAGTAGTAGTAGTAGTAGTAGTAGTAGTAGTAGTAGTAGTAGTAGTAGTGGTAGTAGTGGTAGTAGTAGTAGTAGTAGTAGTAGTAGTAGTAGTAGTAGTAGTAGTAGTAGTAGTAGTAGTAGTAGTAGTAGTAGTAGTAGTAGTAGTAGTAGTAGTAGTAGTAGTAGTAGTAGTAGTAGTAGTAGTAGTAGTAGTAGTAGTAGTAGTAGTAGTAGTAGTAGTAGTAGTAGTAGTAGTAGTAGTAGTGGTAGTAGTAGTAGTGATATGTGGTAGTAACCTAGTGGTAGTGGCAGTGGTAGTGGTAGTGGTAGAAAAGAATGCTTTACAAAATATTGAAAGATATAACAATTTTCAACACCTATGTGAAATTGTGTAAATAGATTTTGTGCATAAAAATATATTATTTATAAAAAAATGTGGTTATAAATTATATACATATCTATGGGGTGAGTATATTCATCTTTTATAAAAGCTAATTCATTAGAATATAATTTTACGAATACAGAAAACATTGTTATATAAAATGTCGATATTACCTGACATTAGCGGCAGAGAATATGTATTAATTACATTGCGTATACGCATTGCGTATATAATACTCATTATCTATAGATAATGAGTATTATATATTTGATTCAAAAATTCATTGGTTATCAATAATTTATTTGTTAACTAATATCCAATTTTAAATAAAATGTATTAAAGTGATATTCGATAATAAATATATGACGAGTGGCATAATATAAATAAAAATAAAATAAATTGTTTGGAGATGTTTATTATAAAAAGTGGTTTTATTAAAATACAGTTCATATCATGTAGTGTATGTGTATGTATGTAACTCAATGTACCATTTTTAACTAAATTTATTATATCTACAGGAATGCACTACTTCTATCTGCAAGAAGATTAACTGGGAGAATTGCTACACTACCACCCCGAATAAAGTGTGGTCTCTGAAGGAGAGAGGGGAGATGTGCTTCCTGTCCTGCAAGAGTTGGTACTGAGAGATATCAAAGTCATGTCCTTAACGAGTGACATTCGCAGACTTTGTTATTGATTTCGTTCAACGATTACTAAGTTGATTCTATTTTTTTAACATTGCGACATAGTATTTGGCTTAGTTGTTGATTCGTCAGTGTTTTTAATTAATTTCATCCTTAATTTCGCATTTAATAATGTGTTGGTAGGTTATTTAGAATATTTTGTTATGTTACAAAATATTAAGAACTTAGTTACCTAAATCTAATCAATATAATAATAATATATACATTACATAAATAATATACTTAATTAATTTGAAAATGGTCTTACAAGTTGGCTAAATATTAGTTACACTTTATAACATATGTATAGGGGAGGGAACGGAGTAGTTGTCGATAATTTATATTCCTCAGCATACTTATAAATTATAAGTTATAATATATCGATAAATACTGAATTTTAAGATATCATTTTTTTTTGAATTAGCTATAAATCATAATGGTCTAGAATACTGTGATTTCACTTTTATATATTACTGAATACTATTAACGATTTTGTAGTCATTAAAAAAGGCATAAACACATTAAAATAATGTAAATCAGTGGTAGTGGTCTCTAGTAATATAATATGCAATAGCTATTGCACCTAGGTGTTCATAATGTATTCGATTTATATTTTTGTATCTATGTAATATTAAATAAGTATATGCATTCGCACCTTATTTTATTCAATGATTTAATTATATACACACAAATAAGTATAAATATATATAATCATGTTTTTGTTAAAATTTGATAAAAAATAATTATATAATTTATTAGAGTCTTTAATTATTTATTTTAAAACAATTACTTTATATTATAGATATTTTGATTATCTAAATATTGTATATAGAACTTTTTATCCTATTTAGCACCATTTAAGCGTTAATTAAACCAACCACTACTCCGTTCTCAGCCACTACCCCGTTCCGTCTCCTACACTCATAAAAATAACTTGGTCAAGTGACTTATATACTATATTATGTTAGTCCATCGACCTATATTTAAGTAAAATTGGTCACTTGACTAATATTTATTTTTGAATGTAAGTCAATTTGATATTATTTAGTTTATGTATATTATATATCAGTCAGTTGACCAATATTTTCTTTTAATATTAGTCATACGATCAATATATATTAAATGTTGGTCATATGATAGATATATAATAATTTGTTGATCAATTGACCATTTAATAACTATAAGTTTGACTTATATTGATTAAATGTTGGTCAATTGATCAACACATTATTATATATCTATCATATGACCAACATTTAATATATATTGATCGTATATTATATTATGACAAATATTAAAAAAAAATATTGAAATGTTGTTCATTAGACCTATTTTGTATAGAATAAATGTGGGTCATGTGATTAATATTATTTTAAAATATTCGTCAGTTTACTAATATTTTATAAATATCAGTCAAACTTTACACTATACTTTTGACCCACATTTGAGGAATAATGTTAATCAGTTGACCAAGTTATTTTTATGAGTGTATATATATCATATTCATTGCGTTTAAATCATTATAAATCGAATGCAATTATAAATCATTTTACTAATGCGCAGATCAGAAAACAAAGAAATGTATAAGTACTAACGATATGGTTAGCCTAGCCAAAGACGGGAACGAACCTCTGAGACGGATGTTACGCGACCTGAACGAAGTATCGATCAAAATTATCGCAGGTTAGTTTTTTTGTAGTAGAGACATTTCCCATTCAAGAACTTAGATAAAGTTTTTATTTACTAATAACCAAATGGCTCTAATGTCCCTTCGATGCCGCTATTATGTTATGGCATCAATATTTTAACGAAAGCCGATCATTATTAAATACACAAGTATATAAGATCACTTTTAAATTATGAGACCTATTTTAATGGTCCGGACAGTTCTTGAACTCGCACCCACCAGCATATATTTATGACGCCTTAGCCAACTGAGCTACACAGTAAGTTAAGTTATAAGATTCGGATAGATACTGGGAATGGGAGAGGGTGGAAGGGATGGAGGTCCTCTGATAAAAATATTATGCTCAAGAATATTTGTTTTAAATAACTAGTATTTTTTTAATTTATCGACAAATATTTACTGACTAGCGAAAATATTTCAACTATGTGATATATAATCATGATGTACATTATATGGAGTATGTTGATTTTATTTGTAAATTTGAAAAACCACATTTATGGAGGGTGTAAGGGAGGTAAATTGAAGAACACATACACGTATCTAAATTAATATATAGAACTGAGTCACATACATTTAGTAATACAAGTAGAATACATGGAATGGTAGAGGGAGGGAAGAGGAAATGTAATAATATATTCACGAACGTTCATTCACATAACTATAGTTATAGGATATATAGGTTAATCTTAAAGTGTATATAGAAAGCTAAATTATATATAATGATTATCAATCTATTATCAAACATAGTATAATATATATATATATATATATATATAGATCAATATATGTTTTAATTGAATTATTCATGACATATAATTATATATATATCTAAGCTATGTTATATTTTTATTGAGTACACACTGTATACTGTATATTGAATAGTATTTGCCATATAATCTAGGTTATCATAATTATTATAATTTTTAATTCAATTTATTTTTAAATTTATTTCCAGAATTTTAATAGAAATATTGTATAAATAATAAGATCCACCATACATTCTGTCCTAACATTCCGGTCGTAACATTCCACCCATATACATCATACCTTTAACATATAACCAGTAGCCGTCTGGATATACATTGCACCTATAGCATTGCACCCGTACATTCCACTAATATCAGTCAGCGCATACAATTCAGCCTAATTTCCCCCCTGCAGGTTCGATCTGCAATAAAGGCGCAGGTTTCTGCGACACTCTGAGCCGATGTAGACCGATAGATACCAAAGGACCTCTGTCCAGACTAAAGTACTTCCTGTTGAACGACGAAACTTACGAACATAGCCGCAAGTGGATAGTGGTTAGTCACCGATGTGTATGCGGGGGGAGGGGGGTCTAGAGGTAACGGGGGGTTAGAGGTAACAGGGGGGCTTTGAGTGACCAGGTATACCTATAGGCTAGATGTACTAAGTGGGATATAGATGTACCAGGGGTGGGCTATAGAGAGCTATATAGAGGTACCAGAGAGGCTAGATGTTCCCGGGGCTAGAGGTTCCAGGGGTGGGCTAGAGGTACCAGGGGTCTAGAGGTTCAAGGGTGTCTAGAGGTACCAGATCCCTCCTTATTAATGCATGATTATTTATTTTATTTACTTCTATTTATATAATATATTTATGCAATTATTTCCGCTAGCATATACTAATGACCAATTAGTAAACGGTTTTCTAGTGCTACTCTCGTGATGTATACGCATACCATATGTTGGGCGACTATTAACTATATTATCTACAGTCGCACTATCTCTCGGAGAACTATATAAATAGCACTCGCACTCGCACCTTAACATTGTAACATTTAACGTGTAATTACACTTCATCGTATTTCATCATTATTTATTTAGCCGCTTTAAAATCAAATAGTACTGGCAAATTTCCAGTGGTAATCTCACATTATATATTGATGCCCAACGCTGCGTACGACGTACTTTTATATTGTTATTGTTATTGTTATTGTTATTGTTATTTTGTGGAGTCCTTTCATCCCATCCAGGAACTTAGATGAATTTTTCACTTATAACCATATATGGCTCTATAGACATTATAATGTCTCTTCGAAGCCGCTCTCATGTTAAGGCATAATAATATTATTATATAATTAAAAATATTGAGATATACATCACCGAATACGTACTCTATTGTAATGTTGTAATAGCTATTAACATATATATATACCTACAGAGTCATCATATAAATTATCACTAAAAATATCATTTATATTAAGATCTCTTCTGTAAAGATTTTCTGTATATTCTTGACATCTCTTTTTTATATCCTTTTCTTCTGAAACCACTCTTCCAGTACTTAGTTTCATAGAACCACAAGTTGAGCTGTGTGATCCTGTCATCTCTTTTATTTCGTTAAACAGGTCTCTTGTTTTACCCATTTTATTATTATTTTCAATTTAGTTATATTTATCTATGATGTTTTGCTCTTTATCCTGCCTTGCTTTCTTCCGTAACTCTGCGTTTAGCTTTCTATATTCTTCATATTTTCCTTCATTGTGCATTTCCTTTCGCTCTTGTACAATTTTTAAAGCTTCTCTGATAGCCATTTAGACATTTTCTTTTTTTGACTTACGGGACCATTTTATACGCTATCTCTTTTAGTATATTTCGAATATCATTCCAAAGTTATTCAGGTTCTCTATATTTTATTGTAAGCTCGTTAAACCTATTTTTTATCTCTACACCGTAGTCAAGTCCGATTTTTTCAACATCGTATATTGGAGTTTGCTTTGATCGTTGTATTCGTTTGAGTTTGATCTTAATGTCTGCTATTAGCAAATTATGGTCAGTGCAACAATTATCTCCAGGTAGTGTTGTAACTTGCTTTATACTGATTTTACATCTAGTATTGCATAACATATAATCAATTTGGTTTCTAGTAATTTTGTCCGGCGATTTCCATGTATAAAGCCTACGTGTGTGCAACTTGAAGAATGTATTCATGATTCGAAGGTCATTTCTACTACAAAATTCTACAAGTTGATCACCTCGCTCGTTTCTCTCCCCTAGACCAAAGTTACCAGTAATGCCATTTGATATATCTTGGCCAACCTTAGAATTCCAGTCTGCTATAATATAAAGACTATCTCCACTAGGTGTCTGGTCTATTACAGATTGTACTGTCTCATAAAAATATTCTATATACTCTTCATCTGAGCTGGATGTCGGGGTGTATACTAGAACTACAGTTATGTTTATGGATATGCACTTTATGCGTATTGTAGCAATTGTGTCATTTACTGGGTTAACAGTTTTAACTTAAAACCCATCACATATCTTCGGAGTTTATTATTACATATAAATGCCACTCCATTACGTTTTAAGGTATCCTGTCCATAATAATAGATTTCATGTTCATCTGACGTAAAGTGTCCCATTCCTTTCCATTTCATCTCACTATTTCCTAGCAAATCCATATCAGTCTTTTCCATTTCTCTCTTGACTACTTCTAAATTACCATTATTAAATGTTCTATATATATATAATCAAACATGCACACATAATATATATATAACTATTGAAAAACTACATACACATACATATTTTTTATTTTATATTAAGATGTTTTATTGACTACAAAATCACGTGGTGGTTATGTGCGTCATGAGAAGGAAACAACAATAAAATAAATAAAGTACAATAAAAATGAAGAAATATGAAATGAAAAACATATAAATACATACACGTATAAAAATAAAGTTATACATACATAATACAAATACGCATCAATACGAATATATCATCTTAAACGTGTTCATATACCATCGATAAACACATTACGGAGATAAGACTTCCATTTCGTAAATAGTCTACATTTACGCTTATTTAGATGAAGCGTACTTTTACGTTTACTCGATCGTACCGACGTCTATTTTAGTTATCCGGTAATCTAAATATGAAATACATCTACTCCTTCTAACTCGGTTTCGAGTATTCCTTTAATTTCTTAACCCTTGACCCTGTTTGACGGAATAACTTGTTACTACTCAGCAGAATAATGTCGAAATGAAGTTAATGTATTAATATATTAACGTATTAAATATTTATAGTAAGCGTAACATCACATTAAATAATGTAATATGATATAACGATTACTGATAACTATTCCCGCCTACTCGACCTTATCGATTGCGGATGTTTCTCACGTGTATACAATTTATTATCGAATAAAATTACCCTATTTGTCTGATAATTTCTCCCGTGCACTTCATAATAACTATTATCCATCTCTTTATTATTCTAATTAGTCGAGTTAGTATCCGTTACGTATCGATTTGTTTCATCGCTAACATCAAAGATATTTCTAAGGAAAGATATAACACTATCGTATAATAGATTTGTATAAAATACATACACAACCTATTTAGGTTACATTTTTGGATAAATGTGTTGTTTATAATGTAAACTCGTATCAAACTATATACTTTTTGTTATATGGAAATACCCATATATGCATCTATATATATATATATATTGTTATTGATATTCGCGTAAACTAGTTTACGGACACAATCTTACGTAACATGTTTACTGCATATTTGCTTGCTACGTATGTGGACGCTGCCTCGTCGCGGTCGTAGCGCACCTTTTGAATGTAAACCGTTACCGCGGTAACAGGCACTGCGTCGCCTATATACCATTCGTATAATAAATCTGAACCACACTACCATACATATTATTCACTATACATAATACTTAACACTTTTGAAATGAAAAAAATTTATTTGAAGGTATTATTATTTGATGAATACTAAGTGTTCATTACTAATATATAACTAAGTAATAGGATATTTTGGATTTAAATGCTATACATATTTATGAGGCGAGTAAAAGCTAATTTATATTGCATTTAATTTAATAGAACAATGAAAACATTGTTATAATAAAATCGCGTCAAATCTAAACCTATTTTAGTGATTTAGATACTCAATTGCGTTGCGTAAATAGGGAGTTTTATATCTTTGCTTCGCATGATCTTTGCTAATATTAAAACTGTAAGAGGTAGTATTCGCATTACATGAGTGAGTATTTTGTTATTAATTAGTATTTTAATAAACCTCCATTGTATAGGCACCAACATACACACACACACACACACACAATTGTGTGAACATATATGTGTGTATTATAAATAAATAACAATTTTACATTTAAACTCAGAAAGAGTTAATATAATGGATAAATGTATATATTATAATCTATTTTAATACACACACACATATAAATAAGTGTATGCATATTCACGGGTACATATATACACTTACGCGTTCAGATACATACACACACATACTCGTTCAGATACACCCGCTCCAATCAAAGTTACGCAATTCCCTAATCTGTGTAAGCCGGCGTAATAACGACGGATAATTAGATATTAATACCCGTTACATATCCGCGCTAATAAGTCGTATCTAATGAATCGCTCGCGATAAGTCATCGGTAGCGAATCAACGATAATAGGCTATTATAGCGTACTATTACGCTGCAGCTAGTCGAGCGTAGCGGATCCGTTACCTGATTAGTGGGCGGCGGCCACACTTTTACTCGACCCGGCCAGGCGTATCGCTAACTTATTAATGAGAGATCGTGTAACAGTCCGTGAACAATGCTGTAATCGTTATGATATGCACAGTTGGCTTACTAGCCTCGGAGTTATTAATATCTGTGTATTAATAGCTATGTGTAATATCTGCGTATTAATGCACGCTTAACGATTCAACGACTCTTTCTCAATGAGATTTACGTATTAATAGCCATAACCGCCAACACACACGCACACATAAACATATATAGTATCGCATTCATATTAACATATATATATATATAAGTCTGTAAAATAGATCACGTATAAATATATATGTACATATTATATATATATATATATATAGGCCTAAATACAGATATATTTAGAAGTACTCATTAATATCGAATACGAATGCGAATAATCACACCTATATCTATCCACATTAGACCTGTAAGATACCACCTTAAGAAATATGTGTGAGTAATATAGAGATAGTTCTAGAGGTAGTGTAGAGATATAACAGGCTAATAAGCAAGATTCAAGATACAGGTATGAATGGACATAATGTAGAGGTTTATACATGGCGGTAGTATGCGTGTAGGTAGTAAGATGTGTATGTTACATTGTCTGATTTGCGGAGGTATACGTGGAATATACGGCGGTTGGGAGATGTGGAGATGTGCATGGAGGTTAATGCACGAATGTAGAATCTGCAGCCCCTGATTCCTGACACCTACTTCGAAGTAGATATCTCTAATGTTATCCTTATCTCCCCCAGAGACAATAGGAATACACATAAGCACACCGCTAAATATGCATACTAACATAAGGTACACGTTATACTCTATTCGCCTACGCTGAAGTAGATTTCTCCATTTTTATTGTATCCTCTATTAACTTCTTATTACTTATTATATAACTATATACTTATAATATATACATTATATAATACATAACAATATATATCGTTCCGTATGCATTTCATGCGTATTAATTAATTATGTATATTATATAAGTAAAATAAATATCATTCATTCGATCACACCTCTCCCTCTCTCTCGCACCCCCCTCTCTCCCACCCCCCTCACTAGCACCCCCCTCACTCGCACCCCCTCACTCGCACCCCCCTATCAGGATGACAGAGGGTGTTACATGGACCCGTTCAGAGGTCTGTGCACCACGTCGAATAACAGACGGAGACTGATGTACGACACTACACATCCTAATAAGGTCGGTATACGTCGTAGATTTGTATTTTACAAAATTTGTAAACTATAAATCTATGAAAGATAAACTATAAATCTATCCTAGATTTGTATTTTACCTTTTTGATAAACTATAAATCTATGGTATACGTAGGACGCATGAACTATATTAATGCGTTAGCGTATATCTAGTAAGCTTTGTATGCACGTATGCTATAGAGACGTTTAGTTTCTGAAGTAAGCTGAATCAATGTTATTAACCTCAATTTTGAATATTCGCTTCTATTTGCGAATAGTTGAGAATAATAGCGCTGTTTTATAGATCTGACGCGTGTATCCCACTTAGAGATTTTCCGGCAACTTGCCGTAAACATTGTAACTTACAAACCATTTTCTATCAAGTTGTAATTGGATACTCCCTATAAAGTTAATATATTTCAGGCAATTTGCCGGAAAGTAAAGGGGTTTCCCACTAAAATTATAGTTAACTTGATAGGGAATTGTTTAAAAGTTAACATATTTTCGGCAACTTGCCGGAACTTCTAGTGGGATACCTCCTTAACGGATACCCCAACACGGATACCCCCTTTATATGTTTCAGGAGAATACTCTCGAATCCGGGTGTTTTAAACGAATAATCTCTTCTCACGTACTATTTAGTAGATATAATAAGCATACGACTATTGACTGTACGTTTAAATGTATATTGTGTGTGCGTGTGAGTAAATATGTGTTTGTGGCATATATCCATATTCATATACATCCTTCCAAGCACATACTCTGCTCATACTTAAACTATATGTATATATATATAGTTTAAAATATATATATAGTTTAAAAATATAGATGTTTATTGTGTGAAATTAATCTCGTTAGTTTATTACCAAAATTAGATTAACGTAAGCATCGGAGATATATAATTTAACATTTTTAATTGTATACGAATTATATAGTACTTATTTTTTATAAAGTATTTATAAATATCATACGTTGTAAATATGTAGTATTTCTTTATATTTGATACATCTACAAGTCTATAACTATATTTATAGTATACTATAGTATCTAAATAATTCTATAATACATGAAGATAACAAATATAATGATATGAGTTATATATTAAAAAACGAATACTGTCGTCTTGTTTTACGTTTTATTATTATTTCGATAAAACCAAATTTTGTCTTTGAAAATTAATAGAATTTATTATTCAATTATCAAATTCTAAAATAATCTATCTATCTATCTACCTATATACAATAACCACAGATACACTCGTTATATAACGCATTACACACATACACAGATGTACGGCAACCAGTGGTCTGCAGAACTCATAGACGGCCCTTCGATCTACTCGTTCCCTTATACGCGATGCCTTCGCGATGACAAGCAGATCTTCAACAGAGATCTTCAGTGGATGGTCAGTCAAGCGTCACGTAAACCTCTCATAATGTCACACATAACTCTACAATATCACCATACAACTACCTCTATATATCTCCATGCATATCTTATTACAGAGCTTTGTATATCATTCCTACCATCACTTATACCTATACAATATTACCATACATACCTTTATATAACCCTATGCATATCTTATTATATAGCTTTGTATATCACTTCTACCATCATTATACCTCTACAGTATCACCATACATATCTATATTACCCTATGCATATCTTATTATAGAACTTTGTATATCACTTCTACCATTACATATACCTCTACAATATCATCATACATACCTCTATGCACTACCGCTATACACACAACTTATACCGCCACAATAAGACAACCTCACACCTCGCACTACATGTATATTAATGTAAAGTATATACCTCTACACTACCGCTATGCAAACCTCTACACTACCGCTATGCAAACCTCTACACTACCGCTATGCAAACCTCTACACTACCGATATTCAAACCTCTACACTACCGCTATTCAAACCTCTACACTACCGCTATGCAAACCTCTACACTACCGCTATTCAAACCTCTACACTACCGCTATGCAAACCTCTACACTACCGATATGCAAACCTCTACACTACCGCTATTCAAACCTCTACACTACCGCTATTCAAACCTCTACACTACCGCTATGCAAACCTCTACACTACCGCTATTCAAACCTCTACACTACCGCTATGCAAACCTCTACACTACCTCTATCCAAACCTCTACACTACAGCTATGCAAACCTCTACACTACCTATATCCAAACCTCTACACTACCTCTACTCAAACCTCTACACTAACGCTATGAAAACTTCTACACTAACGCTATGCAAACCTCTACACTACCTCTATGCAAACCTCTACCGTGTATCTACATATTATAATATAGGGTGATAATAGGGTATACCCTACCGCCATGACTATCTCTATATTATGCCCATGCATATCTTAAGGTAACACTCGTTTACACACCCATATATACCTCTATATTACCCCATATACAAACCTCTTCACTACTGCGATACATACCTCTCTTAACTATCATCACCAACATATATCTATATTACTAACACTTATACATTTATACTTATCTATATACTATCATCTCATATACATCATCACTATTGCCATATATGGCAATAACCTTATAACATAACTTACTATATATATATATATATATATATATATATATATATATATATACCTATAAATGTTATAACCATATATGTATTTATGTTACAGCCATATATGAACTTATAATATAGTTTATTACAAAATCATATATTCATTACATTATAACTTAATTTATATAGTAAGTAACATTGTGCACAATAATAACTTAAATTACAATGTACTGCAAGTATTCCATATGCGTATACATATTTCCCTTTTTAAATATATATTTACTTTAGTTAAAATTTAAATTAGTAGTCGTACTTATTTGCCATTCTGTTTTAAATTCTTTTAAATCGTAACTCCAATTACGACGTATATTACGAGCTACATACCGGTGATCTCGTACGGATTGGTGATCTCGTGCGCAACGATAATACATAGTAATATAAATAATTATTTAGAAATAGTAGAATTTACACTGCGCACGAAATCACCTAGCACGAGACCACACGGTTACCTTACATACTACGCACCGGTCAGCCTAATTAGATACACTATTACATAACATTATACACGCAGGACAATGGAGAAGTAGGACAATGGCCCACAGAGACTTGGAAAGAGTGGTCCAAGGTAGCGAACGCTCCTAGATTCGACGGATATTCCGATCAGGTGAGTTATCGACTTCGAATCATTTCTATATATAGAAACATAATATTCCTAAAATTATCTGTATATATATATATATATAATATTATATATCGTATTCAAATAATGTTGATATTGGTGATGATGAATAACTCAAATAGAGACTAAAGATAGAATATAATATAGATGAATACATATGATTACGTATATATTATAGAAATATATTATACGATAATAAAACAAATAATTATAACAACGATAGTAATAATATAATCTTGTAAGTTATAAGAGCCCGCTATTAGTTAATATTATTATACACAAACGAGAAATTCGATACCGATGAACCTAATAGTAGTGAGAGAAAGGGATTTCTACGATATTGTGAAGAATACGTCTAAGAGTAAACTAATTCACGTATATGAATAATTTAATTTAATTTATTTTAAAGACTCTTTTTGCCAGAGCAATCAAGTGTCTAAAGTAAAAACAAAAAAAAATATAAAGGAACATAAACGAAAATAAAATAACTAATAATAACGAACAATAGGAATAAAGAAATTACTCAACATTGATATAAGATTGTAAATAGTGATACAAATAGTGATCAGGGAAATGAAATAGTAAATAGATACGTTTTTAATAGAGATTTAAATGAGTTGGTGGATTGAGCAGAGCGTAGTTTATAGATATTATTAATGATGTATCCTATAGGAAGCTTTTAGTGGAGGGAAGTAATGGGGAGTATAACAAAGGAGTTACATTTAAAAAGGGTTACATCGGGGTTCTAGAGCGGAGGAACGTGGATAAACAAGAAGTACGGGAAACTAATATATAATTATCGATGCATGTGTGAGGGATTATGTGATATACCGTTTGTTAAACAAAAGCCATAGTAATAACGAGTAACGATATTAAGTTACTTTACGATGATACATTATTTAGCTATTGTGTCTTTTTGTGTAGATATTGTGTACTTATTGCCGGCATAAGTACAAGGATATATATGTATTGCTGTAGATACATCAGGTTTAGTGAACAGAACTATATCCTAGATAACGATAACAAACCATTAACATTATCTATGGTAAATAACACTAATAGAAGTGTTGTCGTAGCAGTACATAAATAATAGTTAGTTGATTTAGTATTAATAAGAAGTACGAAGAGCGGTGATTGGATGACAAGATGATAAGGGGAGTGTTTTGCACGGCCATTGCAGAATTATGTTCACATTATTTAGAATGAATAATTATTCATTCTCTTAAGTGAGGGACATGAGAAAAAAAATAAAACAGTATATTTGTGTATAAAGAAAATAGCGTACTAGTTATCCATAATAGTGAATACACATAACATAAGCTAATAGTTTGCTATATATTGACTACAGTTAACATAGTTAACATTTATGTTAAGAGGTTAGGAGTTTATATATTTCTAATTGTTGTTTCCAATCTAAACCTACTTCCTAGCAATGCACAGCTCTTCACGAATTATATATATAATAATTTGTAATAATCGCTATGTATAAATAGTATACATTAAATATATTATACGAATTTAAGTTAAATTTTTTTATCAAATACAGTTTATATAATCGTATAATTAGTTTTCCTTTCATTCAATTCATTCTATTGTTGTTCTCCTACATATGCATATCTTTAAAGAATCTTCAATATTGGTGGTTCTCTCAATTAATGAAATATATTATAAAGTACTAATTATTATATTATCACATAACGTTTTATGGTAACTGTAAAACATTTTAGTTTTCTATTTATTTCCATAATGAATGTTATTGTCCTGCTGTGTTAGCGTTAGCACATGTTTATACTTTATAATTTTACTTAAATACATTACCAATCAACTATTTGCATTAATAACCGACGCAACGAACAGGTCGAATACTCGAAATACAAAGTGGATCCATTCAGGAAATAGGCGTATTGACAAATCACGGTCGAGGCGACGCCCCCTTGTCTACGGTGATGATAACGCGACCGATATCTCCGATAATGACGAGCGGAGACTGGACGAACTATCATCTCTGTTGCCACCGTCTCGTTTCTCTAGAAGGACATCTTTCTAGCGCGCCGATGTCCTTCCCATCATCACCATCGCTACCACATAACGACCCACATCAACACTAAAGCACTTAACTACGACACTTATGACGACGACAATCATGATCGGTGACTCATCGGCCTCGCTACGATAGGTCACATGACGCGATTACGTGACGCGCACGTCATGTGACTCTGTACGTAGGGCGGGGCTTTCACCCAGTCGCGCACCCTTGTTATTCGATATCGATTTATACATTAGTTATATACGCTATGCAATAAATTATAGATAATACACTCATATTTTGCCTCCTATTTATTGATCTGTATATATATATATATATACATATATATATATATATATATATATATATATATATATATATATATATATATATATATATATATACATATATATATATATATATGTTGATATGTATATTTATATCAGCATACGAGTTCATTTGTATTGATTCTTTAATTAGTATTTCTTGTAGTTTGTTTCGCATATACAGTTTAATATGAATACTTAAATAGTCTGTTTAGTCAAATACAGCAATATAATACATTTATTTTGCATTATATTACTCTATAATATAGAGTCTATATACGATATGCATAGATATTGAGCGGGGTCACTCTAATTCCTATGACGATATGTCTATAGTTTTAGTTAAATCAACGACATTAGAATTATGTCTCGTTATATTTTCTATGTTAGAACCATAGATATAGAGTGGTCTCTAATGTCTATGGGTAGAACAGAAGAGAGGTATTCCACTGAATTTAATATATTGCAAAATCTATTCTATCATAATATAGAGATTTATTGATAATTATCAACATTATAATGTAAGATAATTGAAGTCGGTTACTATAGTACTATAGTATACTTATTGAAACATTTCAGATATTATTTTAATCACGTAATAGACGCGTCTTGTTGGGTAGAGAATCTCTACTAGAGTTATTGTAAAGGTTAATATTACCAAGGAGATGTCCTGCAGGACTTCTGTTCTCTAACTCTGAAATGATAACTTTGTTGTACTCCGAAATAGATCATTTTCACTAGTATATCTAATTATATTTTAATGATTTCAAAGGTACCAGAGGTATATATTTATTCGTAAAATAAAAATTCATTGATTTTTTTATAAATTTATTAAACATATGTTTCTAAAAACACTAATGTCTTAACTAATGCAGGAGATTTTTTCTAATTTATTTATGTTAAAATTCTAATATATGTTAAATTATATTATATTATTATTTTTATATAATTATATTGAAATAATGAATTGTCAATTATTTGAGGGATTGATTATAATCAATTATAATTATAATCAACTTGTATATTATGCTTGAAATATGATCAAGGAGTATTTATTTTAAGTTGATATGAAATAATCAACCCCAAGAAAATAATTATTTTCTTGGGGTTGATTATTTCATATCAACTTAAAATATGTGCTCTTTCCATTTTTTTCCCAGAATATGAGGTTATGGGCAGCCTCTTCCTTATGACGGATACAGTGTCCAGCAATACTTAGATGATGGGTAGCTATTACGTTAGTAATTGTTGGCATGTCATTATATAGTTTCTTATTGGACCATTTATCTTTCCACGACACATTTAACACCATACGAAGAAGTTTGGTGTAGAATCCATTACTTTTTTTTTCCAGCGATTTGTTAATAGTTCAGATTTCGCTTCCATATAATAAAATGGTTTCTATGGTAACCTTGAAAATTTATATAGAAATTGTATACCTTATCTTCAGTGTTTTGGTTAGATTTAATTTCCAAAGCTTTTTCATTTTGTGACACGTTTTCCAGGCAAGTGCTTTACGGAATTCAAAATCCTTAAGTGAGCAGCTCATCCATGATCCAAGATATGTAAAGTTATAAACTATTGTAATTTGTGAATTTAACTACTCAAGAAAGTAATTTTTGTGCTTGCTCAATTTCTTCTGATATTAGAGCTATATCGTCGGCATAACTTAAGTCAGAGATAACTACTACAGGAGATAACTCATATTTTGTTTCCTAATTAGTTGGAAACCTAGTTCCATTTCATTATCATTTAAGGCCATTCTCATTACATAGTCAAGCACTATGACGAATAAGAAACGTGCTAATGTAATACTCCTTCGCCCTGTAATAATACTTTGGATATTTGAAACTATTTGGTTTCGCCATATAGGGTAATTACTTTTGCACATGTATCTGCATGTAAATCATGATATATATCTAATATTGCTCTAGGAGAATTTAAAAAATGTAGATTTACACAAAAACTATTTATAAAATATAAATTATAATGACTTAGGTAAAAGTACCTACTCAAGTAAAAGTAGTTTAAAAATTCTTAACTTCTTTAATCCGTATTACTTAAAGAACCTATTATTCAGAGAAACTTAAACATTGCTCTGACAGTAAAACATAATTAGGATATTTTGAATAATGTGATGAATAACAACAAGTATGACTCACTCCCTGATACATTTAATTCATGTGGAATTGATAGCACATATCCATCTAAAATATCTAATACATTTATTATATTTTTAGAGATATTGTTATTGAATTAGATGACGAAATTAGTAAGGATAGTGTCGATGATTACAAATATTTCTTAAAATCACCTAATATCAATAATTCCTATATTACTCCATGTAATTAAAATGAGTTTTTTTAAATTATATTAAATTTTAAATCTAAAACATCTATAGATAATTTTGGTATTTAAATAAAGTTATTAAAATATATTGCAATTAATATAATAACTCCTTTATCTTATTTAATTAATTAATTTATTGAAACTGGTATTGTATATACTATATACGTCGAATATGGAGTAAAGGCATGGAACGAACTTCCCGATATTCTGCGGTGCACCACATCAAGAACTGAATTCAAGAGAGAATTAAAAACTCACCTTTTCTCACCTTATGAATGATACATTTAACCCTTATTTATTTTCCATCGTTTATATAATCCATTTAATCACATATTTTTTATGAATGTGTACACACCTTTGTTAAATTTAATAATAATAATAATATTGAAAATTTCTAGAATAATTCTTAATTTAAAAAAGGTGATACAAAATTATTCACAAATTACCTTCCAATTTCACTTAAAAGTCAATTCTCACAAATTTTAGAAAAAATATTTTATGTTCGTTTTTATTCGTTTTTAAATCACTTTAATATTTTATCTAATAGTCAGTTCTGTTTTAGAATAATTTAAATACGACTCATGCAATTGTTAATCTTTAAACTCACATATATACCTAATAGCTTTAGAAATAATAAAATGGGTTCAATATTTTTATTGACCGTAAAAGGAATTCGACACTGTTAATCATGAACTTTTATTTAGTAAACTAGAAAATATAGGTATTATACGAGGAATTTGTTTGCTGATGATACTAGGTATACCTACTTTGTATTTTGATGATTGCGATTTCTAGATTAAATAATAAATAGTTTATTTCAAATATACTATATACCTATTCCTACTTACTTTAAACAATGATAAAACCCAAGGGATAAAACCTGTTAGGTTATTCAATGATAAATTATCCCATATTAATATCTCAATAAATAATATAAATTTTACAAGAGTTAATAGAGTTAAACCTGTAGAATTGTTAGTTATAATCATTGATCAGAATTTAGACTGGAAACTGCAAATATTATACACAAAATAAAATAAACAAAATAATTTGGATAACTAATATAATTTCGAAAATTTTAAACCAAAAGACCTTAGGAAAGTAACCGAATACAGACAGTACACTATCATTATCTCAGAAACCATAAATCCTACAAAAAAATGTTTAATGAATACATTATTCATAATTTTACCTATATAAATAGTCTAAAAACGTATTTTTTATTTTTTAATTATTCAAAATATTGCGGCTATATAAATAAACTTATATTTTTATTACATTTTAAATTTATGAAAAAAAAATGTCAACCAAAAACTTTCTCAAGAATATACAAATATATCGATGAAAAATATGACACTATATTATTAAAAAATAAAGTATTCTAAAATTATATATATAATTTCTATATTTGTAATCAAATATTCATTAAATAAGCATATAGGGTCTATCTATAGATAGAGTTCATATAAGTCCATAATACGGACACCATATAATCAATCAGCGCGCAATGTATGAACTATTCTGATTTTCTTAAAAATCACGTGGGTTTTAATATTAATACCACCAATAAAGCTAAATTTAAAATTTTTATTATTGAGATACTTAAATATATATACTTAACTATATATATATTATTAATTAAAAAAATAATAAAAATAAATAAATTATTAATTAAATTAGAATAAATTGTTCATGACATTAATGACATTAATTATAAATAATGTAATTGTAATTTGTCTGATTGATTCATTAATACTATATAATTTATCTAGTGGTATATAGTGTGTCCGTATTACAACACAGGGTGTCCGTATTCGGACTTGGGTACCGAATACGGACATCCCCGTTATCTATGGAATTAAAAGATTAAATAAAATGTTAAAATCATAATGATATCTATATCCTAATCATGTACTATTAATATATTGTAATTTTTGAATAATACAAATAATGAGTCATAAAATGTTAAGACAATTTATTGTTGAAGTATACCTAATACGTACAGTGTACGACGTACAATGTACCCTACAATGTTCGTATTAGGTTACTTTCCTCTACTTCATGTATATAATTCAATTTTTTTTCCATATATTAATTATTATATAATATTATGGGGTAATATAGTATAAGTAAACCTATATGACTAATACATTGTGCATCAATTTTTATAAAAAAGAATTATTCGTATTCCTATATATATATATAATAAACCAAATCTATATCATACTAAGGATTTATTACCTAACAATGATCATTACCCATCAATGATCATAGGTCGACCTAGTAAAATATAATACTTGCGAATTCATGTTTAAAGTATATAATAATGTTCACCATGAAATAATAAGCAATCATTTTAGTAAACATCTAATATTTATCAAATAATCCTACATGCATAGAGCTAGAGATATAATTTCTCTATAGAGCTTATATGTTTGTATAAGGGAAACAGTGTGATATAAAAGAATATATATCACAACTGATAATAATTATCGATAGCTAATAAAATTATATGTACATCATGCGATCCCAATCAATAAGCCACAACGTTAATAATAATATACATTATGAGCATCATATTGTCCATATGAATATAATTATATTATTTTATAAATGATAACATTATAAGTAGCTACTAATGTCTTATATCATAGAATTTGAAGATTATTTACGACATATTATTTATATTAAAATGCAACTAGTCTAGATATAATGTAATTTATATATTTATAAAATATTGTAGTTCTATAGAATAATTTCTACATCTATCAATGATAGAATTTCATAATTATTTTTATTTATTAGATGGTTATTAAGAGGATGCATATCGTTTTGAAGTTTACATATAAACGATAGAGGTAAGGGATATTTTTTAAATACTATTAATTTTTTTTATTTATGATCATTTTTATGAACAAGTGAAAAAAGCTTCGTCCGTTTTTATAGTCTATAGACTGAATATATTCAACAAAACCTATTCAATTATATACATATACAATACATACAATATGTCATTATCATCGCCTATCTACGAACAATTTATCAAGCAAATCTTAGAACATCAATCAGACGATAATATGAAAACCTTATAATAATTAGCGCATGAATGCACAGAGCTAGTGAGAAAGCTCTATTTCTCTCTAGCTCTATGCATGCATTTAACGCGCGCTGCAACACGTATTAATTGTAGAGCGTACCTATATCATATCACATACCTAGCAAACAGTAAGAGCAGCATAATAGCAGCATAACAGCATATGCTAGAGCCTCAAATGTTTACATTGTGCTATTATGCTGCTATTAAATGTATATTATGCTGCTATTATGCTGCTATTATGCTGCTATTAATTTTAGCCTTCTCCCTATTAATTACATGTAAACTTGCGAACGTTGCGCATTCCTAATAAGGTAGACGAATTATTATATAATTTATATGATACATAATATTTATATGTAATATATAGTCAACATAATGGCCACTATCTGTGATGAAGAAGTAAAAGAATTATCTTCGCTGAAATTAAATGAAAGGCAAAAGAAACTAATAAACCTGTGGAAACAGTTAGACACAAAGGTTAATCTTTGCGATACTCCCAGTTAGATATGTTTAGGTTCCTCTATCATTTATATATCCAATTTATTTATAAATAAATATTTATAAAATTATTATATAATATTACCTATAATCTTATAAATAAAATTGTGGATCAATTGGATTGATAATTATAATATAAAATTCAAATATGTACTCATTGATCATAGTGGAATATGATAACATTACGAAAGCAAGTTTCACAATATGAGGTAGCAGGTTTACTTTACATGCTGTTATGTCTATTTTGTAAATATTGCAAATACCATTAAATAGATAGTTTATATAGTTTATTGAGTGTTGACACACAACATTACATGAAACAATAATTTAATGATAAATAAATGACAATAAGAATGATTGTTTACACATGCCATAAGTAAAATATGTCTATTTTGTAAATATTGCAAATACCATTAAATAGATAGTTTATATAGTTTATTGAGTGTTGACACACAACATTACATGAAACAATAATTTAATGATAAATAAATGACAATAAGAATGATTGTTTACACATGCCATAAGTAAAATAATATAACAATATACATAATATTAATATAAGAGTACAGGTTTAGTTATGAATAAGTATGCATAATATATGATGTAACTCAGCTGATTTTTGATCTGCGATGACTCAACTTTCTGGTAAGGAGCGACCAATTCCTATGTGACATAGGCTATGTCATAGGAATATTCTAGAGCCAGTATAATGTATACTGACACCCATACTCCCCGAGTCATATCACAAATCGCAAACAAACTAAATTAGGCTAAAATATCCAACTTATTCCACAAAGACAGAGCTAAACTAACAACATATTTTACAAATGTTATATAAAGTGTAAGTACAAGTTATATTTATTTCATACAAATGTAGGTTTTATTCATACATATAGATATATATATATATATATATATATATATATATATATATATATACATTGATAATGCACGTAGGAGTGTACAATGTACATTACATTTAATAGTTGCCTCCTAATACTACGTATATAATAAATATTAATGTGTTCACCTAGATTATGTAGGTTACTTTATGTTACCTACCAATCATAGATTAACCTTCGATCTAGACGAATCATGTTATACATAACCAACCTACAGTTAAAATGAATCTTGAAACTAAATGTACCTACATACTAGTTATGTAAATGATGCCGAGCCGAGAATGTTGGTTATTGATGCAGAGATTTTCATTTTCGGAACAAATGAGCTCTAGCCGAGCAGAGATTCTAACCAAACGAGCCGAATTGATACTTTAGGTAACTCAGAATATATTGATGCTTTAGATGTGTACATCATTTACTTCAGTGCTATATACCGATAAAAGTATACGTATTTGCACATCGGGGCTCTGGAAGTATTCTAGTAAATATATAGATCTCAGCAGTAACACTTACGTCAACTTTATAAATACCATAATTATTAAATTCTGAAATATTTTATATTTAATTTTTTTTTAAATTTAGAAGATATTACACATATTTTCAAATCATATAGTTTCTTTAAACTACTGAATTATATTCATTTTATTAATGTAATCTTTGTGTAATACACATTCAATTTCGATTAAGAATATTCCTGGATATAAATTCTATAAATTTGAGTCGGCCTATAGGCCGGCATATCGTAAGTGTATTATGGAGAAAAGTGTCAACAATGAGTGGTAGGATAGATATTTATGCGGGGATGATAAAAGAGTTTGTTTGATCTCGTGACCGAGGATTTTAGGATAGAGATTGAGGTTTTTAGTTGTCACGTAGTGTCTCGAAGAACAATATTAATATTGTTTTGGAATATGTGCAAACTTGGTAAATTTTGTACTATAATTTTCAAAATTAATAAATAAATTACAAATATTTTCGTAAATTTGAAAAATATTGTTTTTTTTACAGATTTGGCTGACTGGATACCGTGTATGTGTTAAATTGTATGTGTTTTATATGAACAACTACAGAGGAAGTATTAGCCATGTTTAATAGAAGAGATTTAAGTTAATTAGTCTAATTAGTTTAATTAAAGGGGAAATAGATACGGAGGATTTATATATTAGATAAAAATAGTAGCCTAAACTGATAACACCAAAACTATATATATACGATATAAAACAGAGGCTACAAAATCGTGACAATTATAAGGCTGAGTCTAACAGAGCGAAGAGAAACTCGGCTCGAAACCTTACATGCACGCTATTCGTACAAACAGATCCCATCATTTACGACTACTTCAAGGAGAAATTGGTTAGATTTCGATTTAGACCCGATTAATTTCATTCGCCAAAGATATAATTGATATAAATATCATAATGTTGATGTATTTTCTATTCATGTTATAAATAACGTGATAAATAACGAAATATCATAGAATTATGCAATAAACGATATTTACTGTGATATATTACAAAATATTTAACAATTTTTAAAACAATTGTTAACCAATATTTGATGACAATAATTAGTAAAATATTTATCAAAATATGCGTGTTACAAAAATCAAATATAATATATAATAAAAGTCTAATATAATATAATGGTCTTGTTTTTATAAAATAAAATATATTTCAACATAGTTTATAAACTTATATTTATAAACTTATAAACATATATTATAATATCAATAATACATATTAATATTTAGTTAGATAATATAGACCATATACAATGTTGAAGCTCATTGTTATTAATATTAATTACTTTATTTAACAATATTTATAATTTATATAACATATAAATATATACATAACATATATGTTTTCATTATTTATTATTAGTATAAATTATAAACTATACATAATATTAATATAAACTATAAATATTAACCTTATATATAAACTATAGTTTATATATAACTATAGTTACATATGTACCTGTGTAGGTACATCCTACTTAGTATGTGATATATATGTTATAACATAAGATATCTAAAATATTCGAAATCCGACAATATTTATACTAATAATATTAGTCCTTCATTATTATTAATGCAATGCGTGATTAATAATATTTACCAAGAATACCAATATTATAAAGTTACTTTTATTATTAAGAGTATATATTTATATATGAATACAAAGTTATTTAATTATTAAATAGTTATGCAATGTACTAACGTCGAGGACACAACCTTGCCTATAGTCAAACACCTACATTGGCGAAATCGATAACACTACGTTGTTTCAACATCTGACGTCGCTGGTGAACGACCTGGTGAGCGGAAGTAGAATTATCTTCGAGAAAACCTCGTTCCGGAACGAGACGCTAGGAGACTATAATCCTATCAGTATACGCGTCCGCAGAATCTCCGTAAGTATACTTTTATTGTTATTTTGTTATTTTTATTTGGTGGAGTCCTTTCATCCCATCCAGGAACTTAGATGAAGTTTTCACTTATAACCATATATGGCTCTAATGTCCCTTCGAAGCCGCTCTCATGTTAGGGCATCCATGGTTTTAACGAGAGACGATCATTTATTTATACATAATTATATAAGATCACTTCTAAATAATATTTTAAGACCCATTTTATAAAATTAATTAATGGTCCGGACGAGGCTCGAACCCTTGTCCTACTGCTTGTGTGTCTGACGCCTTAGCCACTGAGCCACACAGGCAGTTAATATAACACGTAGGCAATGGTGTGACCGACAGTTTACCGAATACCTTTAGGCGAGGCCATGTCCTCTAAGGCCATGGATTATATGCATATACCGGCAACAATCGGAAAATAAGCGCAGTTCGTAATCGCATGAATTCGATCGTTAAACGCATTCGAATTGTATAATTGAATTAGTATTTAAATAAAATCATCACCATCATCATCATTTTAATCATATGTGTTAACATTCGTAAATGCGTGTGTTTTATTAGCCAATGCAGTTTGGCCTCAAATGTGGGTTTCACTTTATGTATAGTATACACTATAGTACACATCACTGAATTAGACACGCCTTAAGACAATTCGCGCCGATAATATATTACACTATGGTTCATAATATGCATATATATATGCATGTATACATGCGCAGATATATATATATATATATATAACTGGCACACAGGCTAATTAAAATGGCATATTTTCTCATATTGATAAAATATTAGAATATATTTAATTTTCATTTATTTACCCATTACAATAACTCGACGAGTAGAAAGTTTCTACTATAGAAACTGATTGAATCTATACAGTTTTTTAATGCCGCTGTTTATACAAGAACCAAGAGTTAAATTACATATATGAATACTATATAATTAAGATATAATAAAAGTTACTAATATATAATAACAGTTACATATGTATTTATAATTATTTATCAATAGTTATTTGCTTTATTACCAAATACCTGAATTGTACATGTACCATGTAACTGTTACTAAAACTTAACAAAAAGCTGTTTGCACAAATGGATTAAAATAACTAATTCTGTACATGTACATTTTGCGTTTTTGGTTGCTTGTTATAAAACGCCCCCCCCCCCGGCGTAGATCAACAAGACCTGCGAGAGCATCAAGGATCACATCTTCTGTAACCCCAACATCGACGGTTCTATGCTGCTGAGGACTCACAGCTTCAGAAACCACGACGAATATTGCCTGGCCTACATAGTCACGGCGCGAGACTTCAACGACGGCCTAAAGGGGCTGGCATACGTTGGAGCACCAGGAGGTTAGACATAGGCTGAGGCCTCTGGGTATTAGCAAAGTCAAAGGGCTTTGTTATTAGGTAGGCAGGATTCGGGGTATATATGTCATAGGGAAGGAGTGGGGCATCTAGGTATCAGGCAGGGAGAGGCGGAGCTTAAGGGTATCAGGTACGGAGAGGTGGATTTATAAGTAGCAGATGAGAAGGGTGGAGCATATATGCATACGGTAGGGTGAGCGTCGATTATAGGTTGTAGGTTAGGGCATATGTTAGAATGATGGTAATGGGTAGAATGGTTCGGGTCTATAGTCATCATTATATATATATATATATATATATATATATATATTATGCAATGTGAATATTCTCCTATCCTATACCTATGTTTCCTGTCTCTCCTTTACCACCAACCCTATAATATTATATCCCATTTCCCCCTATATTAGTATATCTCCGTTACCCAGTTATATTACCTATCTTTACCACCATGCTATCCTATTACCTTTACCTCCATACTTGTATCTCCTATTACTCCCATATTATAGCCTATCATTTAATTACCCAATCATATCCCATCCAATCATCTATCCTTTCGGAATAAATTATTCCACTATCCTATCCAAACCAATCGCCTCTACTTTAGCCCTTATTTTAGTATATCCCCTCTACCCATATATAATCGCCTCTCGATTACCTCACCCCTCCTACCCTATCATAGCCGCATGTGGTATATGCGGACAATGTACGCCTTACATCATATCCTATATTAGCCTAGTTTACCCGCGCCCCTTCTATCATATGTTAGCCTATCTAGTTTACCCTCACCCTTCTACCCTCATTAGTCTCGGGAGGTATATGCGACCGGCACACCAAGGTGAGGTACAGGTTAAGTCATTCAACACGGGCATCATCACCATCGTGAACTATAACACTATGACCTCTAAACACTCCAGAATGTTGACCTTCACTCACGAGATCGGCCACAACTTTGGAGCTCATGTTAGCCGGAGGACACGCCCAATTTAGGTGTGAGCTTACTCATATCTGACGGCTCGAATATAATGAAAATAAAACTTGTCTCCTAGTATTTACCAGTGTCTTTTTAAGGGGTGTATTGTGGGCAATTTCCATCCCCACTTATGAATGTTTACCAACCAAAAAATAAGATTTGTTCATACTCTAATATATCATGATCATATTTATTGATTATATATCAGTAGATGTATTTTATTGGATTGTTTTTAATATACAATTGAAAACAAAATAATTATTTTTGGAATTTGTCCCCCCTACTTTCAAATCCTTAAAAATGAACTTATATAGCAGTATATATATATATATATATATATATATATTATATATCGAGAATATAGTAAGATTAACACATAAACATGAGTAACTCACTGGTGGTCACCAGCAGGACATTTTTTTTATAAATATTTTACAATATTTTTGGATTATAAATATTATATTATTAATATATACTAAACTTTTTGTTCGTTAAAGTTATTATATATTTGTCAAACTTCATTTTTATTACTTTTTATTATTTTACATGTTAATTTTCCTATCTACCTATGATAAACTTCTAGGACATATATGCAAAGTTACTTATAAATGTAGTATAAAAAGTAGTAAAATGATAGCTCTTAATCCCCGCATGACACCTACATAACCCCCCACATGACACCCCTCCGTACACGCCCACACATAACCTCTACACGGCCCCCGTACGGCGTACGCGACCCCTACTTAACGCCCGCCACGCAGCACGACGATGAAGACGAGAGCTCGTGCGCCAGGTATCCGGAAACCCCGGAAGTCAAGAAGGGCGGTGACTTCATCATGGGGAAACATATGATATCCAAGTCTATTGTGAACAGTAACCGATTTTCCAAGTGTAGCGTACAGGCAATGACCGCCAACATACACAGTATCATCATGTTACAGTTAGTCCATAGTAGATAGATACACCCCCATAATGGTATTAATATATTAATATATATATATATATATATATATATATATTCTTACTTACTTACTTACTTACTTACTTACTTACTTATGTTGAATGTTCATTCGACCTTATTTCATTTTTCTACAGTCTTGCTCATAACATTACGTATTTCTTCTACATCGTCCAACTCCGTATCATTCTTCAAGTTATCTATAAATGTTATAGGTTTCCGGCCTCTGTTTCGTTTTCCATTTCTTGGTTGCCAGAAGATTAGGAAATGACAGGCTTCGTCTTTGTACCGTACACAGTGGCCGGCAATTGTCATTATTCTATCCCTTATGACTTTTGAGAACTTCGGGAATCTGATATACAGGATTTTATTAGGTATCTTGTCTCGCCATGAGATATTTAAAATAATTCTAATTAGCCTGGTGTAGCAGCCATCTGTCTTTTTTCAAAAGTTTTCGTGATTGTCCATGTTTCACTGCCATATAGTAAGATTATTTCGATTGTGGCTCTGAATATCCGTATTTTAAGCTTCCTGTTCATGGTTGACTTCCAAATTTGCTTTAGTTTATGGCATGCTTTACAAGCAATTGCCTTCCTTACTTCAAAGTCTTTAAGTGAACTTGCCATCCATGCTCCCGGATACTTAAAATTATCGACTACTTTGAAGACAGTTTTACATTTTGTATGAAGGATTACTGGTTTAATGTGGTTATAATCCATTATTTCAGTTTTCTTAGCGTTTATATGTAGACCAATTTGTGCTGCTTCTTCTTCTACACAAGTTACTAATATTTGCGCCTGACATACGTCATGTGATACTAGTGCAATATAATCTGCGTAACTGAGATCAGTTAATATTGTTGCAGGATACCTACGACTCTTCTTGGGTTCAAGTTCGAATCCTAATTCTTCTTCTCTACCTTGGATCGATGATCTCATTGCGTAATCAAGTACAATGATGAATAAGAATGGCGCTAGTGTGTCTCATTGAAGTACGCCAGAGTTTATGTGGAATGAATTTGTTTCGCCGTCTGGTGGTAGTACTTTAGCTTCTGTGTTTTCGTAAGTGATTGATATCATATTTACTAAAGGTTTTGGTATTCCATATGAGATTATAATTTTGAACATTCTTCCGAATGCTTTTCTGAAGTCGACATATGTGATTATTGCATTCATGTTATTGGATTTAACCCCTTCTATTAATCGACTTAGAGCAAGTATGTATGCCGTTGTAGATTTCCCGAGTCTGAAACCATTTTGATTATTGCGTAGTGTTGCGCTTATTATCGGTTGTATTCGTCTAAGGATCATTTTGTTTGTGATCTTTAGTGCTATTGGTGATAGAGCTATCCCTCATTAGTTATCTACTTCATTAATATTTCCAGATTTTTGAATAGGTATTATATGACAAGTAGACCATTGATTGGGCATTTTGCCATTCATGAGTAAGTCATTTGCGTATATGAGGATAATTTAGTCCAAATTACAGTATTTTAATATTTCTGGTGAAATTCCATCTGGTCCAGCTGCTTTCCCATCTATTAAATTATTCTGTACGGCAACGTATTCATCCGTTGTAAAATTGCTGTGGATATTTTAAATATCATATTTATAGGTCGGCTTCATTATTAATTTTTGACAATTATTAAATTAATAATGAAGCCGACCTATAAATATGATATTTAAAATATCCACAGCAATTTTACAACGGATGAATACGTTGCCGTACAGAATAATTTAATAGATGGGAAAGCAGCTGGACCAGATGGAATTTCACCAGAAATATTAAAATACTGTAATTTGGACTAAATTATCCTCATATACGCAAATGACTTACTCATGAATGGCAAAATGCCCAATCAATGGTCTACTTGTCATATAATACCTATTCAAAAATCTGGAAATATTAATGAAGTAGATAACTAATGAGGGATAGCTCTATCACCAATAGCACTAAAGATCACAAACAAAATGATCCTTAGACGAATACAACCGATAATAAGCGCAACACTACGCAATAATCAAAATGGTTTCAGACTCGGGAAATCTACAACGGCATACATACTTGCTCTAAGTCGATTAATAGAAGGGGTTAAATCCAATAACATGAATGCAATAATCACATATGTCGACTTCAGAAAAGCATTCGGAAGAATGTTCAAAATTATAATCTCATATGGAATACCAAAACCTTTAGTAAATATGATATCAATCACTTACGAAAACACAGAAGCTAAAGTACTACCACCAGACGGCGAAACAAATTCATTCCACATAAACTCTGGCGTACTTCAATGAGACACACTAGCGCCATTCTTATTCATCATTGTACTTGATTACGCAATGAGATCATCGATCCAAGGTAGAGAAGAAGAATTAGGATTCGAACTTGAACCCAAGAAGAGTCGTAGGTATCCTGCAACAATATTAACTGATCTCAGTTACGCAGATTATATTGCACTAGTATCACATGACGTATGTCAGGCGCAAATATTAGTAACTTGTGTAGAAGAAGAAGCAGCACAAATTGGTCTACATATAAACGCTAAGAAAACTGAAATAATGGATTATAACCACATTAAATCAGTAATCCTTCATACAAAATGTAAAACTGTCTTCAAAGTAGTCGATAATTTTAAGTATCCGGGAGCATGGATGGCAAGTTCACTTAAAGACTTTGAAGTAAGGAAGGCAATTGCTTGTAAAGCATGCCATAAACTAAAGCAAATTTGGAAGTCAACCATGAACAGGAAGCTTAAAATACGGATATTCAGAGCCACAATCGAAATAATCTTACTATATGGCAGTGAAACATGGACAATCACGAAAACTTTTGAAAAAAGACAGATGGCTGCTACACCAGGCTAATTAGAATTATTTTAAATATCTCATGGCGAGACAAGATACCTAATAAAATCCTGTATATCAGATTCCCGAAGTTCTCAAAAGTCATAAGGGATAGAATAATGACAATTGCCGGCCACTGTGTACGGTACAAAGACGAAGCCTGTCATTTCCTAATCTTCTGGCAACCAAGAAATGGAAAACGAAACAGAGGCCGGAAACCTATAACATTTATAGATAACTTGAAGAATGATACGGAGTTGGACGATGTAGAAGAAATACGTAATGTTATGAGCAAGACTGTAGAAAAATGAAATAAGGTCGAATGAACATTCAACATAAGTAAGTAAGTAAGTAAGTAAGTAAGTAAGTAAGAATATATATATATATATATATATATATATTAATATATTAATACCATTATGGGGGTGTATCTATCTACTATGGACTAACTGTAACATGATGATACTGTGTATGTTGGCGGTCATTGCCTGTACGCTACACTTGGAAAATCGGTTACTGTTCACAATAGACTTGGATATCATATGTTTCCCCATGATGAAGTCACCGCCCTTCTTGACTTCCGGGGTTTCCGGATACCTGGCGCACGAGCTCTCGTCTTCATCGTCGTGCTGCGTGGCGGGCGTTAAGTAGGGGTCGCGTACGCCGTACGGGGGCCGTGTAGAGGTTATGTGTGGGCGTGTACGGAGGGGTGTCATGTGGGGGGTTATGTAGGTGTCATGCGGGGATTAAGAGCTATCATTTTACTACTTTTTATACTACATTTATAAGTAACTTTGCATATATGTCCTAGAAGTTTATCATAGGTAGATAGGAAAATTAACATGTAAAATAATAAAAAGTAATAAAAATGAAGTTTGACAAATATATAATAACTTTAACGAACAAAAAGTTTAGTATATATTAATAATATAATATTTATAATCCAAAAATATTGTAAAATATTTATAAAAAAAATGTCCTGCTGGTGACCACCAGTGAGTTACTCATGTTTATGTGTTAATCTTACTATATTCTCGATATATAATATATATATATATATATATATATATATATACTGCTATATAAGTTCATTTTTAAGGATTTGAAAGTAGGGGGGACAAATTCCAAAAATAATTATTTTGTTTTCAATTGTATATTAAAAACAATCCAATAAAATACATCTACTGATATATAATCAATAAATATGATCATGATATATTAGAGTATGAACAAATCTTATTTTTTGGTTGGTAAACATTCATAAGTGGGGATGGAAATTGCCCACAATACACCCCTTAAAAAGACACTGGTAAATACTAGGAGACAAGTTTTATTTTCATTATATTCGAGCCGTCAGATATGAGTAAGCTCACACCTAAATTGGGCGTGTCCTCCGGCTAACATGAGCTCCAAAGTTGTGGCCGATCTCGTGAGTGAAGGTAAACATTCTGGAGTGTTTAGAGGTCATAGTGTTATAGTTCACGATGGTGATGATGCCCGTGTTGAATGACTTAACCTGTACCTCACCTTGGTGTGCCGGTCGCATATACCTCCCGAGACTAATGAGGGTAGAAGGGTGAGGGTAAACTAGATAGGCTAACATATGATAGAAGGGGCGCGGGTAAACTAGGCTAATATAGGATATGATGTAAGGCGTACATTGTCCGCATATACCACATGCGGCTATGATAGGGTAGGAGGGGTGAGGTAATCGAGAGGCGATTATATATGGGTAGAGGGGATATACTAAAATAAGGGCTAAAGTAGAGGCGATTGGTTTGGATAGGATAGTGGAATAATTTATTCCGAAAGGATAGATGATTGGATGGGATATGATTGGGTAATTAAATGATAGGCTATAATATGGGAGTAATAGGAGATACAAGTATGGAGGTAAAGGTAATAGGATAGCATGGTGGTAAAGATAGGTAATATAACTGGGTAACGGAGATATACTAATATAGGGGGAAATGGGATATAATATTATAGGGTTGGTGGTAAAGGAGAGACAGGAAACATAGGTATAGGATAGGAGAATATTCACATTGCATAATATATATATATATATATATATATATATAATGATGACTATAGACCCGAACCATTCTACCCATTACCATCATTCTAACATATGCCCTAACCTACAACCTATAATCGACGCTCACCCTACCGTATGCATATATGCTCCACCCTTCTCATCTGCTACTTATAAATCCACCTCTCCGTACCTGATACCCTTAAGCTCCGCCTCTCCCTGCCTGATACCTAGATGCCCCACTCCTTCCCTATGACATATATACCCCGAATCCTGCCTACCTAATAACAAAGCCCTTTGACTTTGCTAATACCCAGAGGCCTCAGCCTATGTCTAACCTCCTGGTGCTCCAACGTATGCCAGCCCCTTTAGGCCGTCGTTGAAGTCTCGCGCCGTGACTATGTAGGCCAGGCAATATTCGTCGTGGTTTCTGAAGCTGTGAGTCCTCAGCAGCATAGAACCGTCGATGTTGGGGTTACAGAAGATGTGATCCTTGATGCTCTCGCAGGTCTTGTTGATCTACGCCGGGGGGGGGGGCGTTTTATAACAAGCAACCAAAAACGCAAAATGTACATGTACAGAATTAGTTATTTTAATCCATTTGTGCAAACAGCTTTTTGTTAAGTTTTAGTAACAGTTACATGGTACATGTACAATTCAGGTATTTGGTAATAAAGCAAATAACTATTGATAAATAATTATAAATACATATGTAACTGTTATTATATATTAGTAACTTTTATTATATCTTAATTATATAGTATTCATATATGTAATTTAACTCTTGGTTCTTGTATAAACAGCGGCATTAAAAAACTGTATAGATTCAATCAGTTTCTATAGTAGAAACTTTCTACTCGTCGAGTTATTGTAATGGGTAAATAAATGAAAATTAAATATATTCTAATATTTTATCAATATGAGAAAATATGCCATTTTAATTAGCCTGTGTGCCAGTTATATATATATATATATATATATCTGCGCATGTATACATGCATATATATATGCATATTATGAACCATAGTGTAATATATTATCGGCGCGAATTGTCTTAAGGCGTGTCTAATTCAGTGATGTGTACTATAGTGTATACTATACATAAAGTGAAACCCACATTTGAGGCCAAACTGCATTGGCTAATAAAACACACGCATTTACGAATGTTAACACATATGATTAAAATGATGATGATGGTGATGATTTTATTTAAATACTAATTCAATTATACAATTCGAATGCGTTTAACGATCGAATTCATGCGATTACGAACTGCGCTTATTTTCCGATTGTTGCCGGTATATGCATATAATCCATGGCCTTAGAGGACATGGCCTCGCCTAAAGGTATTCGGTAAACTGTCGGTCACACCATTGCCTACGTGTTATATTAACTGCCAGTGTGGCTCAGTGGCTAAGGCGTCAGACACACAAGCAGTAGGACAAGGGTTCGAGCCTCGTCCGGACCATTAATTAATTTTATAAAATGGGTCTTAAAATATTATTTAGAAGTGATCTTATATAATTATGTATAAATAAATGATCGTCTCTCGTTAAAACCATGGATGCCCTAACATGAGAGCGGCTTCGAAGGGACATTAGAGCCATATATGGTTATAAGTGAAAACTTCATCTAAGTTCCTGGATGGGATGAAAGGACTCCACCAAATAAAAATAACAAAATAACAATAAAAGTATACTTACGGAGATTCTGCGGACGCGTATACTGATAGGATTATAGTCTCCTAGCGTCTCGTTCCGGAACGAGGTTTTCTCGAAGATAATTCTACTTCCGCTCACCAGGTCGTTCACCAGCGACGTCAGATGTAGAAACAACGTAGTGTTATCGATTTCGCCAATGTAGGTGTTTGACTATAGGCAAGGTTGTGTCCTCGACGTTAGTACATTGCATAACTATTTAATAATTAAATAACTTTGTATTCATATATAAATATATACTCTTAATAATAAAAGTAACTTTATAATATTGGTATTCTTGGTAAATATTATTAATCACGCATTGCATTAATAATAATGAAGGACTAATATTATTAGTATAAATATTGTCGGATTTCGAATATTTTAGATATCTTATGTTATAACATATATATCACATACTAAGTAGGATGTACCTACACAGGAACATATGTAACTATAGTTATATATAAACTATAGTTTATATATAAGGTTAATATTTATAGTTTATATTAATATTATGTATAGTTTATAATTTATACTAATAATAAATAATGAAAACATATATGTTATGTATATATTTATATGTTATATAAATTATAAATATTGTTAAATAAAGTAATTAATATTAATAACAATGAGCTTCAACATTGTATATGGTCTATATTATCTAACTAAATATTAATATGTATTATTGATATTATAATATATGTTTATAAGTTTATAAATATAAGTTTATAAACTATGTTGAAATATATTTTATTTTATAAAAACAAGACCATTATATTATATTAGACTTTTATTATATATTATATTTGATTTTTGTAACACGCATATTTTGATAAATATTTTACTAATTATTGTCATCAAATATTGGTTAACAATTGTTTTAAAAATTGTTAAATATTTTGTAATATATCACAGTAAATATCGTTTATTGCATAATTCTATGATATTTCGTTATTTATCACGTTATTTATAACATGAATAGAAAATACATCAACATTATAATATTTATATCAATTATATCTTTGGCGAATGAAATTAATCGGGTCTAAATCGAAATCTAACCAATTTCTCCTTGAAGTAGTCGTAAATGATGGGATCTGTTTGTACGAATAGCGTGCATGTAAGGTTTCGAGCCGAGTTTCTCTTCGCTCTGTTAGACTCAGCCTTATAATTGTCACGATTTTGTAGCCTCTGTTTTATATCGTATATATATAGTTTTGGTGTTATCAGTTTAGGCTACTATTTTTATCTAATATATAAATCCTCCGTATCTATTTCCCCTTTAATTAAACTAATTAGACTAATTAACTTAAATCTCTTCTATTAAACATGGCTAATACTTCCTCTGTAGTTGTTCATATAAAACACATACAATTTAACACATACACGGTATCCAGTCAGCCAAATCTGTAAAAAAAACAATATTTTTCAAATTTACGAAAATATTTGTAATTTATTTATTAATTTTGAAAATTATAGTACAAAATTTACCAAGTTTGCACATATTCCAAAACAATATTAATATTGTTCTTCGAGACACTACGTGACAACTAAAAACCTCAATCTCTATCCTAAAATCCTCGGTCACGAGATCAAACAAACTCTTTTATCATCCCCGCATAAATATCTATCCTACCACTCATTGTTGACACTTTTCTCCATAATACACTTACGATATGCCGGCCTATAGGCCGACTCAAATTTATAGAATTTATATCCAGGAATATTCTTAATCGAAATTGAATGTGTATTACACAAAGATTAAATTAATAAAATGAATATAATTCAGTAGTTTAAAGAAACTATATGATTTGAAAATATGTGTAATATCTTCTAAATTTAAAAAAAAATTAAATATAAAATATTTCAGAATTTAATAATTATGGTATTTATAAAGTTGACGTAAGTGTTACTGCTGAGATCTCCTTTCTAACCACAACAAATAATATTCCCTACCCACTCTATCAGTCCACTGTCTTGAAACCCTCCTTCCCATACCTTCCCCAACTTAACTAAACTCTAGAATCTAGTAAAGACATAATATAATCTTGATAGTATCCATACCAACTATAGTTGGAGTGAAGTATACTTCACTCCCTAGCATCGATACTTACTCGATACCTACCCTCTGTCTTCATAACATATGAAGAAGACTATGCTGGCGACAATATTAGAAAATATGCTATATTATTGTGAAGATCTGTAGGAGGAACAAGCATATTAATATTATAACATAGAAAACGAAACAGGTGACAAAAAAAATGTCCTTATAAATATAACTAGTATTATTATTATTATATTTAACATCCTCTCTGTCATAATTCCTTATCAAACAAAATCTACTATAGCCCCATCATTAAAACCTCATTTTGACTCAGTACCCAACAATTAGCATCCTATTTCCTATTAATCAGTGTTCTCCCAAACTCTAGAAATATCGTCACCAAACACAATATTTAACTCTATAACTAAGTCATTGGATCTATATAGTATTATATGTCAGAGAAACTTGGAAGAGTTTGTAGCATTGAAGTAAAATATTAATGAGAAGAATATATAAATATATAGTGTCTGGGGTCTATGGATCAGTGTGATAACCAAAAGCTATAGGCCAGATATCCCGAGTTAGACTCCAGGTACTTATTTATTTTTCGCTTGTGTTTATCAAGGACTTATTAAACGATACATTTAAATACAAGACAAAAATGGTACTATTTGTATTGTATTGTCCGGGACCCTCACAGTTATGTATAACATGTATAATGGGGTCAATTTATATCCGCTATTTGTATTGTATTCAATATATATATATGTATGTGTGTGTGTATATATAAACTATTTCCTCTTCGGTTGGCTGACTCTCTTTTACTTCCTCTCTCATCTTCTTCATCGTTTCCGCGTTTGCGCAAGTTGTCGTATTCGCGAACATGGTTGATCTCTTTTTCCTACGCGCGCGACACGCGCCGCGCGTACAATAATTGGATCATAACAAGAATTCGACAGCAAGGACATGAACACATACATGCGGGAGTTATATTTATATTGCGGGAGTTGAAATATTCAAATAAATATACATACGCGTGAAAGTAGATCCGAATGAAAGTAGATCCTAGCATATAGTAATTATGAATAATGCAATAAATATACTTAATAACTAGGCCTCCTACAACCTCGGGTTAAGAGGGTTAAGAGGCATTGTTAATAGTAGTACACTTGTATATAGATCATTATTTCACAATGTTAATAACAGTTTACTCATATATATATGTTACACCATTGAGGGTATTTTTTACTGTATTGGTGTTTTAAATAATCTAACAAAAGCTATACGTAGATAGCCTTAGCTAAACCGCCAGACTTACAGGTACCGACCTCCAGTGGTGGTATAATAATGGTGGTGATATATTAAGCTAGATTACCATTAAATAGGTAAGTCTGACATTAATATACTAGTTCAAAGTAAGGCCCCATGATATATATATATATATATATATGTGTGTGTGTGTGTGTGGGGTATTCGTAATATATTAAATAGTACCTAAATGACTCAGTACATACCAAACTGTGTTAGCGGTGTTTAATTGTCTCGGTATCTAAATAAATTAGCCACCAGCCGTACACAAATTACTCGGAATCAACTTAAATTATTTAATGACGGGACCCACATATCTAGGCATCTATCTAAATTAATTAGCGACAGGACACAAATGACTAATAATCTAAATAGCGTACCTAAATGACTCGATATCAACGTGTCGACTGCTGTAGATGGTCGAGTGTCCTCGATCATCGTTACGTATCAGATCCTCCCTGTAGAATAATGCCAGCTCCACGTAGAAAGTCTCGCCCGTCTCCAGATAGATGGCACCGGTGAAAATACCGTCCAGCACCGAGCCGTGCACCTTGGATCCCGGCTCGTCTGGGCAGGGGAATCGTTAAATGGTTATATAGTTAACTAGTTAAATAGTTAACTATCTGACTAGTTAACTAGTTAAGGAGAGTAGGTCCTTAACTATAGGCATTAATGATATATGGTAAATTCAATTACACGAATTTAATAATATATTATTTACCTATAGTTAATCACATAATTTGTTTTTCTATAGTTTAAAAATATATCATTCTATTGTGCTATACTTTTTCATTACATATCCACTCATTAAAATATGTATAAATATATGTTTTTTTATTTATCATTAATATGTAATTATAAAAAAGAAAATACCTGGTTAACTAACCTACGCCGATATAAATATATAGGTTATTAAACTAATATATAGACCAATATGGGTTAAGTAGTAGATGTATTAGTGTTCGGTTATAGCGAGACAGTTGAACAGTAGTACATGTCCCAGCAAACAATAACGTGAGAATAACGAGAGAAAAACGAGAGAATAGTAGTGAACGTGAGAATAACGTAAGAATACGTGTCTCGTTATAATAAATGAGAGAATAACGATAGAATAATGTGAGAATATATTCATGAATACATGTATATATTCTCACATTAAATTCTCTTTACTTTAACGCTTTATAAAGCGTTAAAGTAAAGAGAAAATAACGCGATAAATAACGTACGTTATTTATCCAGCAAACATAATAAGAAAATAATAGGAAGTATTTCCGAATACAGGAAAATAAAAAGAAGTTTTTTCTATATTAGCTAATAGGAAAATAATAGGAAATGTGTTCATGTAATAGGAAAATAATACGAGATAATCCAATTGACTGGCCACATGACCTTGAGTATACTGTGGACATTCTGGCTAGATATAGGCCAGTTACGCCCCTCACTAGATAACGACACGCCCATCATATATATATATATTTCCACCTGCCTATGTTACAAACACAGCTTATTAAACTGTTTACCTATCCACTTATCCTAGTGTACTGATACAACTTCCGCACCTTTAGGACGCCTATTATATAATTAATTGTTGTATGGAATATTGGTAAATGTATACATTTACCAATATTATATTAGTTTGTGACCTATACATATTTATTTACTTATAACATAGTCATCTTCGTTACAAGTGATCTCTAGACAACGACGCTGATTGGCTGACATCTAACCTCTGACCACTCCTGCGTAAATGAACGAGATGTCGTGATCCACTAGATCCCCGTTCTCCTCTATAGCCTTAAAGTCATCGGTGAACGAAGAGGTGTATTGGTGTAGCACTAATCGGAACACCCTGCGTATGTGTGTGCGAATGTGTGTGCGAATGTGAGACGCGCGTGTGTACAGTAGGGTAGATCGTTAGGGAGAATTTGGATTGACTGATCGATTACACCTATTTTTAATTCACCCATAGCACCCTCAATACTTGAGTTAAAAATCTAAAACTTTGTTTCCATCATTATTTTACATTATACTATATATATATATAATATATAGGTAAATATATAGCGTAAATCAGGTAAAACTGATATTATGGTCCAAAATAACCCAACCTTACCGAACGACGTGGCGGAGCACTTGAACGCGTATACAGTAGGGTATACCTTGTTTGATAGTTGTGCTAGCTAGCTTACAGTATGTCATAAATGTTATATTAAACATATTTGTGAAGTTTCATAATACAAATATTTAATATTGATAAAGCTAAGTGCACTTTAAACGTGTTTACAGTGTAGGTACGGTTGCTCGGATAAAATACAATTCTCATGAGCTTATTGTACGCATTCGATAGCTAAGCTGAATACACTAAGTATATATATATATAATAATATAATAATAATAATAATATTTATTAGAAGAATTTTAATAATTTTTTTTTCTGTTGAATTATAATAATATTTATATATTATTTTCTTCTAAAGGGATTCAACATAATATGACTATTTTCTGTTGTTGTTGCCCATATGTGTGTGTATATGTGAATGTTAGCGTAAATGTGTGTATCTATGTTACAGTGCATTGTGTGTATGTATGTGTGTGAATAGGATTATATAGGGAGGATAGTTGTATATATGCATATATGTGTCAACAAAAGCGTAGAGAAATTAAATGAAAACATAATCGTGGTTGCCAAATGATTTAGTTTATATTATACGTTATAATGTATCGTTTAATATATATATATATATATATATATATAGGCTATTACTATTATTTGATTAGGCTATACAATATGTAATTATGATAATAATCTGACCTTCCGTGGGTGATTAAATTAAATCTAAGTTTCGTATCGGTCTCTATCGCTCTTCTCTTCCTAGTGACTATCTGCTTTGTATCGTAGTTTAGCATCTCATAATACTTTATTGTTTCTGCTAATGGTTCTATAGGAATGTATTAGTTTCATAAATTAAACTTGTTAATAATTTATATATATATATATATTTAATTAATGTAAAAACACATGGATCAACAACGACAAGTCTACTACAATGTCATCGATTTTAAGAAAGCCTTCGATATAGTGTGGCATGAGGGTTTGTGAAATTAGATGTCTCAATTTAGCATAGGCAACGACCTGATAAAAATCATAAAATCACTCTATAACTCGGCAAAAAAATTATTTTCTATTGAACAACCAGATATGAACAGATTTCAATACGACAGTAGGTGTTAGACAATGTTGCTTACTATATCCAGTGTTATTCAACATATTTCTAGAAATAATAATACAAAATTCTCTCGAAGACCAATCATCGAGTATAGCAAAAATTAACAACTTGTGATTCGCTGATGATATATCTCATCGCTGTTCAAAAGTGAGTTAAAAATATTAACTGACTCCATAGAAAAAGCCTCGACAGCATACTGTATGGAAATCAGCCATGAAAAAAGTAAAATACTTGTAAATGGGGAATCTTCAACACCCCCTGTGGTTAATATGTACTGCAAACAAATTGAAAATGTAAAAAATTCAAATAGATCAAAATCTGGGAGCAATGCTCACTGACAACAGCAATTCAAAGAAATAAATCCGAATAAGATGATCAACAGCAGTTACAGCACTAGTAAAATTGGAGAAGATCTGGCGTAGTGGATAAATTGATTTTAAACTCAAGTACAGATTCTATAACTCTTTCGTTCTTTCAACGTTGTTGTATAGCTGTGAAAGCTGGACTTTACTGGAAGAATCTAAGAAGAAGATAAGAGGGTTTGAATCGAAAGATCACAAATGACTTTTAAATATAAGTTACAAACAAAGAAAAACAAATATATTTGTAAGCAACAAGATAATAAAAAAGTCGGCTCATATGTACCCCTTCTGTATATTATCATGAGAAGAAAAATGACCACGTTTAGACATGTAACTCGTCACGATTCGTTAGCCAGCACTATTCTTCATGGATATGTTGAAGGAAAAATAAAAAGAGGAAGACCGATGATACATTGGATTATGATATATTCGATGTCTCTAATCTTTCTCTTATGTAACTTTTAAATATCGCAAAATATCGTTATAAATGGAGAAAGTTGTTATCATTACTGTTACCTTAATGTAATCCCCATACGATAGCGACGTAATGGGACTAATTAAGTACTATATATATATATATATATATATATATACATACACATACACATACATACATACATACATATGTATACATATGTATACATACATATTTACATGCATAAACACATACATATACAAAATTAAATATGTCACTATTATCAATATATAAGTTATATGTCATTTATATAAATAAATAGATAAATGAATATAAATGAATAAATATTATCAACAAATAATTAAATGTAAAATATAATATATTCTCAAGAAAATAAATGCCAATTGAAATATTTCTATTAAATAGTAAAAGAACAAATCTTTAAAATGTGTACATTATAAAGAAAGTAATAAAATAAATAAAAAATTACGTCATCATGTTTAAATAAATTAAAGCAAATAAAATATAATAAATATAATTAAGTAAATTAAAATATTTAATAAATATATAAAAAGCTTTTTTATCTAGATATATAAGATATATCTTGCGATATAATAATTATTATATATAATATAAAATAAAGAAGTAATCAGTTATATTCAGCATGTAATACTTCGAAATATAATTATATTTTAATTGTATAGTAAACGTATTTATATTATTGAATAATTTAAATTTGTTTTAAAGAAGATTCCATAAAAAGGGCTATGGTAAGTAATGCCGATTTTGTTTATATTTAGACGAAAAGAATAAATAACAAATTTAAAAATGTTCCTTTGCTATATATATATATACATTGTTTAATAAAGAACATATTTTTGATAATTATTGGTGTACAATTATTAATAATCTTAAACATAAATTATAGAGTATTTAATTTTACAATATCATTACATTTCAAGATATTCAGTATTTTATAATATGTAGGTATATTAGTTATTTTATAATATGTAGTATATTATAATATACCTATCTGTATTACATCTATTTATAAATATTGAAAATAGCTCTGATGGCTTTATTTGGTATAATAATTAATCTATTAAGATTAGTAGACCTATGGGTAGTAGACCAGGCCCGTTGCCAAGTATTTTCGTTAGGGGGGCAAGGCCCCTAATATATTTAAAGACTATATATTTTCTAGACTTGAAGTTTATATTTACAGATGTTCACTAATTATAAGTTTTACTGATAATGTATCACGATACATATAATCATTGTACAATTATAATTACAATATTGTATATTTAAAAAGTCAAAAATAATTTTAGTGAGCATTTTTTAATTATTTTTAGGTTTTACTTAATATTATAATCATAGCCGATTTAAGGGAAGATGCAAATCAGGAAATTCCTCGGGCCCAACATTTTACAGGCTATACAAATTTGTAAACTTACAAAAAAATGATTAGTGTACTTAAAGAATACTTAAAGAATAACCCAACAATTTTCTTTTTTTTTACAAAAAACTCATACTAGGTCTACCTATATCTGAAATACTGATAATTTTATTCATTAAACATGTTTAGTATAATATCATTAATAAAGGTTAATTCTATTTTTCAAAACATTTTTCAGAAAAATTGTTATCGAAAAATTCAAAAATTCAAAATGGCCTATAATATATAACATACGCAAAATCGTGTAGTTCTATTTTGTACATAAAACTTTAACATTGAGGGGACATATCCCCGTTCTCTCAATATTTACGTCACTATATAGGCCTATATATAGTATACGTATACGTATAAATGATAACAATGATTTAATAATTATATATATTATAAATAAATTATTCTATAAAATTTCAAAATAATGTTTTCGGATATTTAAAAAAAAGCTTATAACAAATGTTATTCAGAATTTTTTAGTTTTTATTTATAAATATCATATTTGATATATATATTATAATAATAAAAAGCACAAACATAATTTATTTATATAATATATAAATATGCATATACTACATATAGTCTTATATTACTTTAGTATAGGTATACTATATAATTTAGTATACTTTAGTATATCCTACCTTTTATAGTGATTTAAAAGTAATTTTAATAGGCCTAAGCCTAGGCCTACACCTTTTTTATTTTTCAAATAAATAAAATTCAAAAAATAATTTCAAAATGTTATGTCATGACATAAAACTATATCCTTATTGGTTAAATATTAATAGATTAGAAATACAAATTTGTTGAGGTGAATAGATTTCAAACCTATTAAAGTATTCCCCACCTTCTTCTATGGTCAAAGGAATGAAGTATACAATGCATATATCATGATGCAGATCTTGATTTTACTTTGAATAGTAATGTATAGTATATAATATATATATCATATTATATATAATACATATTATTATTTCATATGTATTGCACTAACATTTTAAAATCTTATATCTCGGACTTTTATTTTACATAATTTATAATGTTAAGAATATTCAACCGTTTGATAAATCTTTATACAATTATCAGATTGTATACATAGGTATATACTATAGTATATATTTAGTATATATATATAAATGATACTAGGTTCTATTTAAAATAAATATATTGATTTGGGAGAATTGTTAGTTATTACTAGAATTTATATTCTATTAAATTCATAATAAGGGAAAGTAACCTAATACGTAAACGTTAACAATATATTTATGCATTTAAGACCATCGTCTTATCATTGTATTACTCAATATTATTCAAAAATTACAATATATTTATATTATATGATTATTATATTATATATATACCTAGCTATTATTTGATTTTAAAATTTTATTTAGTCTTTATATTCAGTAGATAACAGGAGTGTCCGTATTCGGTATCCAAGTTTGAATACGGACACCATGTGTTATAATATTGAATATGTCCGTCGGAAAACCTATACGGTGGTTACCTCCCGGTGGTATATATATATATATACATACCATTGAATATACTAAATATTATTGATGAACCATTCAGATAAATTAAAATTAAATTAATATTAATATTTACCTACCTAATATTTAATTATATATATATAAAAACCTTTTTCTTTAGCTTGTGAAATTAATAATAATTTAATTAATACAAATAACAAGTCGATAACAAAAGTATTCATATTTCATATATGTTTAAAATAAGTTAAAACAATAATATTTATATATATATATATATATATATATATTAAAAAAGATAATAAACTGTAGTAATACCAAATATTTTCCGATTGCTTCGATGAATCTTTGGTAATTATTTAAAAATATTATAATAAAAACCCTAGTTACATCATAGAGCTAGAGAGAAATGTTATCTCTAGCTCTAAGGTTAAAACGGAAATAATAAAATATTTACAAAGATCCTTATTAGTTGTCAAAGAAGATAAAAACATTAAAAAATTTATTTTTTAAATATATTTGGTTTCGGATCATATAACATATATATATATATAAGTAGGTATTATTATATGTAGGATTATTTAATTAATTAATTATATATCTATGGATCACATAGAAAATAATATATATAGCATTATAACAAGGTAGGTATTATTCGTGGCTAGTATATATTTACTAGAATACTTCCAGAGCCCCGATGTGCAAATACGTATACTTTTATCGGTATATAGCACTGAAGTAAATGATGTACACATCTAAAGCATCAATATATTCTGAGTTACCTAAAGTATCAATTCGGCTCGTTTGGTTAGAATCTCTGCTCGGCTAGAGCTCATTTGTTCCGAAAATGAAAATCTCTGCATCAATAACCAACATTCTCGGCTCGGCATCATTTACATAACTAGTATGTAGGTACATTTAGTTTCAAGATTCATTTTAACTGTAGGTTGGTTATGTATAACATGATTCGTCTAGATCGAAGGTTAATCTATGATTGGTAGGTAACATAAAGTAACCTACATAATCTAGGTGAACACATTAATATTTATTATATACGTAGTATTAGGAGGCAACTATTAAATGTAATGTACATTGTACACTCCTACGTGCATTATCAATGTATATATATATATATATATATATATATATATATCTATATGTATGAATAAAACCTACATTTGTATGAAATAAATATAACTTGTACTTACACTTTATATAACATTTGTAAAATATGTTGTTAGTTTAGCTCTGTCTTTGTGGAATAAGTTGGATATTTTAGCCTAATTTAGTTTGTTTGCGATTTGTGATATGACTCGGGGAGTATGGGTGTCAGTATACATTATACTGGCTCTATAATATTCCTATGACATAGCCTATGTCACATAGGAATTGGTCGCTCCTTACCAGAAAGTTGAGTCATCGCAGATCAAAAATCAGCTGAGTTACATCATATATTATGCATACTTATTCATAACTAAACCTGTACTCTTATATTAATATTATGTATATTGTTATATTATTTTACTTATGGCATGTGTAAACAATCATTCTTATTGTCATTTATTTATCATTAAATTATTGTTTCATGTAATGTTGTGTGTCAACACTCAATAAACTATATAAACTATCTATTTAATGGTATTTGCAATATTTACAAAATAGACATAACAGCATGTAAAGTAAACCTGCTACCTCATATTGTGAAACTTGCTTTCGTAATGTTATCATATTCCACTATGATCAATGAGTACATATTTGAATTTTATATTATAATTATCAATCCAATTGATCCACAATTTTATTTATAAGATTATAGGTAATATTATATAATAATTTTATAAATATTTATTTATAAATAAATTGGATATATAAATGATAGAGGAACCTAAACATATCTAACTGGGAGTATCGCAAAGATTAACCTTTGTGTCTAACTGTTTCCACAGGTTTATTAGTTTCTTTTGCCTTTCATTTAATTTCAGCGAAGATAATTCTTTTACTTCTTCATCACAGATAGTGGCCATTATGTTGACTATATATTACATATAAATATTATGTATCATATAAATTATATAATAATTCGTCTACCTTATTAGGAATGCGCAACGTTCGCAAGTTTACATGTAATTAATAGGGAGAAGGCTAAAATTAATAGCAGCATAATAGCAGCATAATAGCAGCATAATATACATTTAATAGCAGCATAATAGCACAATGTAAACATTTGAGGCTCTAGCATATGCTGTTATGCTGCTATTATGCTGCTCTTACTGTTTGCTAGGTATGTGATATGATATAGGTACGCTCTACAATTAATACGTGTTGCAGCGCGCGTTAAATGCATGCATAGAGCTAGAGAGAAATAGAGCTTTCTCACTAGCTCTGTGCATTCATGCGCTAATTATTATAAGGTTTTCATATTATCGTCTGATTGATGTTCTAAGATTTGCTTGATAAATTGTTCGTAGATAGGCGATGATAATGACATATTGTATGTATTGTATATGTATATAATTGCATATTTTTGTTGAATATATTCAGTCTATAGACTATAAAAACGGACGAAGCTTTTTTCACTTGTTCATAAAAATGATCATAAATAAAAAAAATTAATAGTATTTAAAAAATATCCCTTACCTCTATCGTTTATATGTAAACTTCAAAACGATATGCATCCTCTTAATAACCATCTAATAAATAAAAATAATTATCAAATTCTATCATTGATAGATGTAGAAATTATTCTATAGAACTACAATATTTTATAAATATATAAATTACATTATATCTAGACTAGTTGCATTTTAATATAAATAATATGTCGTAAATAATCTTCAAATTCTATGATATAAGACATTAGTAGCTACTTATAATGTTATCATTTATAAAATAATATAATTATATTCATATGGACAATATGATGCTCATAATGTATATTATTATTAACGTTGTGGCTTATTGATTGGGATCGCATGATGTACATATAATTTTATTAGCTATCGATAATTATTATCAGTTGTGATATATATTCTTTTATATCACACTGTTTCCCTTATACAAACATATAAGCTCTATAGAGAAATTATATCTCTAGCTCTATGCATGTAGGATTATTTGATAAATATTAGATGTTTACTAAAATGATTGCTTATTATTTCATGGTGAACATTATTATATACTTTAAACATGAATTCGCAAGTATTATATTTTACTAGGTCGACCTATGATCATTGATGGGTAATGATCATTGTTAGGTAATAAATCCTTAGTATGATATAGATTTGGTTTATTATATATATATATAGGAATACGAATAATTCTTTTTTATAAAAATTGATGCACAATGTATTAGTCATATAGGTTTACTTATACTATATTACCCCATAATATTATATAATAATTAATATATGGAAAAAAAATTGAATTATATACATGAAGTAGAGGAAAGTAACCTAATACGAACATTGTAGGGTACATTGTACGTCGTACACTGTACGTATTAGGTATACTTCAACAATAAATTGTCTTAACATTTTATGACTCATTATTTGTATTATTCAAAAATTACAATATATTAATAGTACATGATTAGGATATAGATATCATTATGATTTTAAAATTTTATTTAATCTTTTAATTCCATAGATAACGGGGATGTCCGTATTCGGTACCCAAGTCCGAATACGGACACCCTGTGTTGTAATACGGACACACTATATACCACTAGATAAATTATATAGTATTAATGAATCAATCAGACAAATTACAATTACATTATTTATAATTAATGTCATTAATGTCATGAACAATTTATTCTAATTTAATTAATAATTTATTTATTTTTATTATTTTTTTAATTAATAATATATATATAGTTAAGTATATATATTTAAGTATCTCAATAATAAAAATTTTAAATTTAGCTTTATTGGTGGTATTAATATTAAAACCCACGTGATTTTTAAGAAAATCAGAATAGTTCATACATTGCGCGCTGATTGATTATATGGTGTCCGTATTATGGACTTATATGAACTCTATCTATAGATAGACCCTATATGCTTATTTAATGAATATTTGATTACAAATATAGAAATTATATATATAATTTTAGAATACTTTATTTTTTAATAATATAGTGTCATATTTTTCATCGATATATTTGTATATTCTTGAGAAAGTTTTTGGTTGACATTTTTTTTTCATAAATTTAAAATGTAATAAAAATATAAGTTTATTTATATAGCCGCAATATTTTGAATAATTAAAAAATAAAAAATACGTTTTTAGACTATTTATATAGGTAAAATTATGAATAATGTATTCATTAAACATTTTTTTGTAGGATTTATGGTTTCTGAGATAATGATAGTGTACTGTCTGTATTCGGTTACTTTCCTAAGGTCTTTTGGTTTAAAATTTTCGAAATTATATTAGTTATCCAAATTATTTTGTTTATTTTATTTTGTGTATAATATTTGCAGTTTCCAGTCTAAATTCTGATCAATGATTATAACTAACAATTCTATAGGTTTAACTCTATTAACTCTTGTAAAATTTATATTATTTATTGAGATATTAATATGGGATAATTTATCATTGAATAACCTAACAGGTTTTATCCCTTGGGTTTTATCATTGTTTAAAGTAAGTAGGAATAGGTATATAGTATATTTGAAATAAACTATTTATTATTTAATCTAGAAATCGCAATCATCAAAATACAAAGTAGGTATACCTAGTATCATCAGCAAACAAATTCCTCGTATAATACCTATATTTTCTAGTTTACTAAATAAAAGTTCATGATTAACAGTGTCGAATTCCTTTTACGGTCAATAAAAATATTGAACCCATTTTATTATTTCTAAAGCTATTAGGTATATATGTGAGTTTAAAGATTAAAAATTGCATGAGTCGTATTTAAATTATTCTAAAACAGAACTGACTATTAGATAAAATATTAAAGTGATTTAAAAACGAATAAAAACGAACATAAAATATTTTTTCTAAAATTTGTGAGAATTGACTTTTAAGTGAAATTGGAAGGTAATTTGTGAATAATTTTGTATCACCTTTTTTAAATTAAGAATTATTCTAGAAATTTTCAATATTATTATTATTATTAAATTTAACAAAGGTGTGTACACATTCATAAAAAATATGTGATTAAATGGATTATATAAACGATGGAAAATAAATAAGGGTTAAATGTATCATTCATAAGGTGAGAAAAGGTGAGTTTTTAATTCTCTCTTGAATTCAGTTCTTGATGTGGTGCACCGCAGAATATCGGGAAGTTCGTTCCATGCCTTTACTCCATATTCGACGTATATAGTATATACAATACCAGTTTCAATAAATTAATTAATTAAATAAGATAAAGGAGTTATTATATTAATTGCAATATATTTTAATAACTTTATTTAAATACCAAAATTATCTAGATGTTTTAGATTTAAAATTTAATATAATTTAAAAAAACTCATTTTAATTACATGGAGTAATATAGGAATTATTGATATTAGGTGATTTTAAGAAATATTTGTAATCATCGACACTATCCTTACTAATTTCGTCATCTAATTCAATAACAATATCTCTAAAAATATAATAAATGTATTAGATATTTTAGATGGATATGTGCTATCAATTCCACATGAATTAAATGTATCAGGGAGTGAGTCATACTTGTTGTTATTCATCACATTATTCAAAATATCCTAATTATGTTTTACTGTCAGAGCAATGTTTAAGTTTCTCTGAATAATAGGTTCTTTAAGTAATACGGATTAAAGAAGTTAAGAATTTTTAAACTACTTTTACTTGAGTAGGTACTTTTACCTAAGTCATTATAATTTATATTTTATAAATAGTTTTTGTGTAAATCTACATTTTTTAAATTCTCCTAGAGCAATATTAGATATATATCATGATTTACATGCAGATACATGTGCAAAAGTAATTACCTTATATGGCGAAACCAAATAGTTTCAAATATCCAAAGTATTATTACAGGGCGAAGGAGTATTACATTAGCACGTTTCTTATTCGTCATAGTGCTTGACTATGTAATGAGAATGGCCTTAAATGATAATGAAATGGAACTAGGTTTCCAACTAATTAGGAAACAAAATATGAGTTATCTCCTGTAGTAGTTATCTCTGACTTAAGTTATGCCGACGATATAGCTCTAATATCAGAAGAAATTGAGCAAGCACAAAAATTACTTTCTTGAGTAGTTAAATTCACAAATTACAATAGTTTATAACTTTACATATCTTGGATCATGGATGAGCTGCTCACTTAAGGATTTTGAATTCCGTAAAGCACTTGCCTGGAAAACGTGTCACAAAATGAAAAAGCTTTGGAAATTAAATCTAACCAAAACACTGAAGATAAGGTATACAATTTCTATATAAATTTTCAAGGTTACCATAGAAACCATTTTATTATATGGAAGCGAAATCTGAACTATTAACAAATCGCTGGAAAAAAAAAGTAATGGATTCTACACCAAACTTCTTCGTATGGTGTTAAATGTGTCGTGGAAAGATAAATGGTCCAATAAGAAACTATATAATGACATGCCAACAATTACTAACGTAATAGCTACCCATCATCTAAGTATTGCTGGACACTGTATCCGTCATAAGGAAGAGGCTGCCCATAACCTCATATTCTGGGAACAAAATGGAAAGAGCACATATTTTAAGTTGATATGAAATAATCAACCCCAAGAAAATAATTATTTTCTTGGGGTTGATTATTTCATATCAACTTAAAATAAATACTCCTTGATCATATTTCAAGCATAATATACAAGTTGATTATAATTATAATTGATTATAATCAATCCCTCAAATAATTGACAATTCATTATTTCAATATAATTATATAAAAATAATAATATAATATAATTTAACATATATTAGAATTTTAACATAAATAAATTAGAAAAAATCTCCTGCATTAGTTAAGACATTAGTGTTTTTAGAAACATATGTTTAATAAATTTATAAAAAAATCAATGAATTTTTATTTTACGAATAAATATATACCTCTGGTACCTTTGAAATCATTAAAATATAATTAGATATACTAGTGAAAATGATCTATTTCGGAGTACAACAAAGTTATCATTTCAGAGTTAGAGAACAGAGGTCCTGCAGGACATCTCCTTGGTAATATTAACCTTTACAATAACTCTAGTAGAGATTCTCTACCCAACAAGACGCGTCTATTACGTGATTAAAATAATATCTGAAATGTTTCAATAAGTATACTATAGTACTATAGTAACCGACTTCAATTATCTTACATTATAATGTTGATAATTATCAATAAATCTCTATATTATGATAGAATAGATTTTGCAATATATTAAATTCAGTGGAATACCTCTCTTCTGTTCTACCCATAGACATTAGAGACCACTCTATATCTATGGTTCTAACATAGAAAATATAACGAGACATAATTCTAATGTCGTTGATTTAACTAAAACTATAGACATATCGTCATAGGAATTAGAGTGATCCCGCTCAATATCTATGCATATCGTATATAGACTCTATATTATAGAGTAATATAATGAAAAATAAATGTATTATATTGCTGTATTTGACTAAACAGACTATTTAAGTATTCATATTAATCTGTATATGCGAAACAAACTACAAGAAATACTAATTAAAGAATTAATACAAATGAACTCGTATGCTGATATAAATATACATATCAACATATATATATATGTATATATATATATATATATATATATATATATATATATATATATATATATATATATATATATATATATGTATATATATATATATATATATACAGATCAATAAATAGGAGGCAAAATATGAGTGTATTATCTATAATTTATTGCATAGCGTATATAACTAATGTATAAATCGATATCGAATAACAAGGGTGCGCGACTGGGTGAAAGCCCCGCCCTACGTACAGAGTCACATGACGTGCGCGTCACGTAATCGCGTCATGTGACCTATCGTAGCGAGGCCGATGAGTCACCGATCATGATTGTCGTCGTCATAAGTGTCGTAGTTAAGTGCTTTAGTGGTGATGTGGGTCGTTATGTGGTAGCGATGGTGATGATGGGAAGGACATCGGCGCGCTAGAAAGATGTCCTTCTAGAGAAACGAGACGGTGGCAACAGAGATGATAGTTCGTCCAGTCTCCGCTCGTCATTATCGGAGATATCGGTCGCGTTATCATCACCGTAGACAAGGGGGCGTCGCCTCGACCGTGATTTGTCAATACGCCTATTTCCTGAATGGATCCACTTTGTATTTCGAGTATTCGACCTGTTCGTTGCGTCGGTTATTAATGCAAATAGTTGATTGGTAATGTATTTAAGTAAAATTATAAAGTATAAACATGTGCTAACGCTAACACAGCAGGACAATAACATTCATTATGGAAATAAATAGAAAACTAAAATGTTTTACAGTTACCATAAAACGTTATGTGATAATATAATAATTAGTACTTTATAATATATTTCATTAATTGAGAGAACCACCAATATTGAAGATTCTTTAAAGATATGCATATGTAGGAGAACAACAATAGAATGAATTGAATGAAAGGAAAACTAATTATACGATTATATAAACTGTATTTGATAAAAAAATTTAACTTAAATTCGTATAATATATTTAATGTATACTATTTATACATGGCGATTATTACAAATTATTATATATATAATTCGTGAAGAGCTGTGCATTGCTAGGAAGTAGGTTTAGATTGGAAACAACAATTAGAAATATATAAACTCCTAACCTCTTAACATAAATGTTAACTATGTTAACTGTAGTCAATATATAGCAAACTATTAGCTTATGTTATGTGTATTCACTATTATGGATAACTAGTACGCTATTTTCTTTATACACAAATATACTGTTTTATTTTTTTTCTCATGTCCCTCACTTAAGAGAATGAATAATTATTCATTCTAAATAATGTGAACATAATTCTGCAATGGCCGTGCAAAACACTCCCCTTATCATCTTGTCATCCAATCACCGCTCTTCGTACTTCTTATTAATACTAAATCAACTAACTATTATTTATGTACGGCTACGACAACACTTCTATTAGTGTTATTTACCATAGATAATGTTAATGGTTTGTTATCGTTATCTAGGATATAGTTCTGTTCACTAAACCTGATGTATCTACAGCAATACATATATATCCTTGTACTTATGCCGGCAATAAGTACACAATATCTACACAAAAAGACACAATAGCTAAATAATGTATCATCGTAAAGTAACTTAATATCGTTACTCGTTATTACTATGGCTTTTGTTTAACAAACGGTATATCACATAATCCCTCACACATGCATCGATAATTATATATTAGTTTCCCGTACTTCTTGTTTATCCACGTTCCTCCGCTCTAGAACCCCGATGTAACCCTTTTTAAATGTAACTCCTTTGTTATACTCCCAATTACTTCCCTCCACTAAAAGCTTCCTATAGGATACATCATTAATAATATCTATAAACTACGCTCTGCTCAATCCACCAACTCATTTAAATCTCTATTAAAAACGTATCTATTTACTATTTCATTTCCCTGATCACTATTTGTATCACTATTTACAATCTTATATCAATGTTGAGTAATTTCTTTATTCCTATTGTTCGTTATTATTAGTTATTTTATTTTCGTTTATGTTCCTTTATATTGTTTTTTGTTTTTACTTTAGACACTTGATTGCTCTGGCAAAAAGAGTCTTTAAAATAAATTAAATTAAATTATTCATATACGTGAATTAGTTTACTCTTAGACGTATTCTTCACAATATCGTAGAAATCCCTTTCTCTCACTACTATTAGGTTCATCGGTATCGAATTTCTCGTTTGTGTATAATAATATTAACTAATAGTGGGCTCTTATAACTTACAAGATTATATTATTACTATCGTTGTTATAATTATTTGTATTATTATCGTAGAATTTATTCCTATAATATATACGTAATCATATGTATTCATCTATATTATATTCTATCTTTAGTCTCTATTTGAGTTATTCATCATCACCAATATCAACATTATTTGAATACGATATATAATATTATATATATATATATATATATATATATATATATACAGATAATTTTAGGAATATTATGTTTCTATATATAGAAATGATTCGAAGTCGATAACTCACCTGATCGGAATATCCGTCGAATCTAGGAGCGTTCGCTACCTTGGACCACTCTTTCCAAGTCTCTGTGGGCCATTGTCCTACTTCTCCATTGTCCTGCGTGTATAATGTTATGTAATAGTGTATCTAATTAGGCTGACCGGTGCGTAGTATGTAAGGTAACCGTGTGGTCTCGTGCTAGGTGATTTCGTGCGCAGTGTAAATTCTACTATTTCTAAATAATTATTTATATTACTATGTATTATCGTTGCGCACGAGATCACCAATCCGTACGAGATCACCGGTATGTAGCTCGTAATATACGTCGTAATTGGAGTTACGATTTAAAAGAATTTAAAACAGAATGGCAAATAAGTACGACTACTAATTTAAATTTTAACTAAAGTAAATATATATTTAAAAAGGGAAATATGTATACGCATATGGAATACTTGCAGTACATTGTAATTTAAGTTATTATTGTGCACAATGTTACTTACTATATAAAATAAAGTTATAATGTAATGAATATATGATTTTGTAATAAACTATATTATAAGTTCATATATGGCTGTAACATAAATACATATATGGTTATAACATTTATAGGTACATATATATATATATATATATATATAGTAAGTTATGTTATATGGTTATTGCCATATATGGCAATAGTGATGATGTATATGAGATGATAGTATATAGATAAGTATAAATGTATAAGTGTCAGTAATATAGATATATGTTGGTGATGATAGTTAAGAGAGGTATGTATCGCAGTAGTGAAGAGGTTTGTATATGGGGTAATATAGAGGTATATATGGGTGTGGAAACGAGTGTTACCTTAAGATATGCATGGGCATAATATAGAGATAGTCATGGCGGTAGGGTATACCCTATTATCACCCTATATTATAATATGTAGATACACGGTAGAGGTTTGCATAGTGGTAGTGTAGAGGTTTGCATAGAGGTAGTGTAGAGGTTTGCATAGCGTTAGTGTAGAAGATTTCATAGCGTTAGTGTAGAGGTTTGGGTAGAGGTAGTGTAGAGGTTTGGATATAGGTAGTGTAGAGGTTTGCATAGCTGTAGTGTAGAGGTTTGGATAGAGGTAGTGTAGAGGTTTGCATAGCTGTAGTGTAGAGGTTTGCATAGCGGTAGTGTAGAGGTTTGCATAGCGGTAGTGTAGAGGTTTGGATAGAGGTAGTGTAGAGGTTTGCATAGCTGTAGTGTAGAGGTTTGCATAGCGGTAGTGTAGAGGTTTGCATAGCTGTAGTGTAGAGGTTTGCATAGCGGTAGTGTAGAGGTTTGCATAGCGGTAGTGTAGAGGTTTGAATAGCGGTAGTGTAGAGGTTTGCATAGCTGTAGTGTAGAGGTTTGCATAGCGGTAGTGTAGAGGTTTGCATAGCGGTAGTGTAGAGGTTTGCATAGCGGTAGTGTAGAGGTTTGCATAGCGGTAGTGTAGAGGTTTGCATAGCGGTAGTGTAGAGGTTTGCATAGCGGTAGTGTAGAGGTTTGCATAGCGGTAGTGTAGAGGTTTGCATAGCGGTAGTGTAGAGGTTTGCATAGCGGTAGTGTAGAGGTTTGCATAGCGGTAGTGTAGAGGTTTGCATAGCGGTAGTGTAGAGGTTTGCATAGCGGTAGTGTAGAGGTTTGCATAGCGGTAGTGTAGAGGTATATACTTTACATTAATATACATGTAGTGCGAGGGGTGAGGTTGTCTTATTGTGGCGGTATAAGTTGTGTGTATGGCGGTAGTGCATAGAGGTATGTATGGTGATATTGTAGAGGTATGTGTAATGGTAGGAGTGATATACAAAGCTCTATAATAAGATATTCATAGGGTTATATAAAGGTATGTATGGTAATATTGTATAGGTATAAGTGATGATAGGAATGATATACAAAGCTCTGTAATAAGATATGCATGGAGATATATAGAGGTAGTTGTATGGTGATATTGTAGAGTTATGTGTGGCATTATGAGAGGTTTACGTGACGCTTGACTGACCATCCACTGAAGATCTCTGTTGAAGATCTGCTTGTCATCGCGAAGGCATCGCGTATCAGGGAACGAGTAGATCGAAGGGCCGTCTATGAGTTCTGCAGACCACTGGTTGCCGTACATCTGTGTATGTGTGTAATGCGTTATATAACGAGTGTATCTGTGGTTATTGTATATAGGTAGATAGATAGATAGATTATTTTAGAATTTGATAATTGAATAATAAATTCTATTAATTTTCAAAGACAAAATTTGGTTTTATCGAAATAATAATAAAACGTAAAACAAGACGACAGTATTCGTTTTTTAATATATAACTCATATCATTATATTTGTTATCTTCATGTATTATAGAATTATTTAGATACTATAGTATACTATAAATATAGTTATAGACTTGTAGATGTATCAAATATAAAGAAATACTACATATTTACAACGTATGATATTTATAAATACTTTATAAAAAATAAGTACTATATAATTCGTATACAATTAAAAATGTTAAATTATATATCTCCGATGCTTACGTTAATCTAATTTTGGTAATAAACTAACGAGATTAATTTCACACAATAAACATCTATATTTTTAAACTATATATATATTTTAAACTATATATATATACATATAGTTTAAGTATGAGCAGAGTATGTGCTTGGAAGGATGTATATGAATATGGATATATGCCACAAACACATATTTACTCACACGCACACACAATATACATTTAAACGTACAGTCAATAGTCGTATGCTTATTATATCTACTAAATAGTACGTGAGAAGAGATTATTCGTTTAAAACACCCGGATTCGAGAGTATTCGCCTGAAACATATAAAGGGGGTATCCGTGTTGGGGTATCCGTTAAGGAGGTATCCCACTAGAAGTTCCGGCAAGTTGCCGAAAATATGTTAACTTTTAAACAATTCCCTATCAAGTTAACCATAATTTTAGTGGGAAACCCCTTTACTTTCCGGCAAATTGCCTGAAATATATTAACTTTATAGGGGGTATCCAATTACAACTTGATAGAAAATGGTTTGTAAGTTACAATATTTACGGCAAGTTGCCGGAAAATCTCTAAGTGGGATACACCCTTAACGCGTCAGATCTATAAAACAGCGCTATTATTCTCAACTATTCGCAAATAGAAGCGAATATTCAAAATTGAGGTTAATAACATTGATTCAGCTTACTTCAGAAACTAAACGTCTCTATAGCATACGTGCATACAAAGCTTACTAGATATACGCTAACGCATTAATATAGTTCATGCGTCCTACGTATACCATAGATTTATAGTTTACCAAAAAGGTAAAATACAAATCTAGGATAGATTTATAGTTTATCTTTCATAGATTTATAGTTTACAAATTTTGTAAAATACAAATCTACGACGTATACCGACCTTATTAGGATGTGTAGTGTCGTACATCAGTCTCCGTCTGTTATTCGACGTGGTGCACAGACCTCTGAACGGGTCCACGTAACACCCTCTGTCATCCTGATAGGGGGGTGCGAGTGAGGGGGTGCGAGTGAGGGTGTGCGAGTGAGGGGGGTGCCAGTGAGGGGGGTGGGAGAGAGGGGGGTGCGAGAGAGAGGGAGAGGTGTGATCGAATGAATGATATTTATTTTACTTATATAATATACATAATTAATTAATACGCATGAAATGCATACGGAACGATATATATTGTTATGTATTATATAATGTATATATTATAAGTATATAGTTATATAATAAGTAATAAGAAGTTAATAGAGGATACAATAAAAATGGAGAAATCTACTTCAGCGTAGGCGAATAGAGTATAACGTGTACCTTATGTTAGTATGCATATTTAGCGGTGTGCTTATGTGTATTCCTATTGTCTCTGGGGGAGATAAGGATAACATTAGAGATATCTACTTCGAAGTAGGTGTCAGGAATCAGGGGCTGCAGATTCTACATTCGTGCATTAACCTCCATGCACATCTCCACATCTCCCAACCGCCGTATATTCCACGTATACCTCCGCAAATCAGACAATGTAACATACACATCTTACTACCTACACGCATACTACCGCCATGTATAAACCTCTACATTATGTCCATTCATACCTGTATCTTGAATCTTGCTTATTAGCCTGTTATATCTCTACACTACCTCTATAACTATCTCTATATTACTCACACATATTTCTTAAGGTGGTATCTTACAGGTCTAATGTGGATAGATATAGGTGTGATTATTCGCATTCGTATTCGATATTAATGAGTACTTCTAAATATATCTGTATTTAGGCCTATATATATATATAATATGTACATATATATTTATACGTGATCTATTTTACAGACTTATATATATATATATGTTAATATGAATGCGATACTATATATGTTTATGTGTGCGTGTGTGTTGGCGGTTATGGCTATTAATACGTAAATCTCATTGAGAAAGAGTCGTTGAATCGTTAAGCGTGCATTAATACGCAGATATTACACATAGCTATTAATACACAGATATTAATAACTCCGAGGCTAGTAAGCCAACTGTGCATATCATAACGATTACAGCATTGTTCACGGACTGTTACACGATCTCTCATTAATAAGTTAGCGATACGCCTGGCCGAGTCGAGTAAAAGTGTGGCCGCCGCCCACTAATCAGGTAACGGATCCGCTACGCTCGACTAGCTGCAGCGTAATAGTACGCTATAATAGCCTATTATCGTTGATTCGCTACCGATGACTTATCGCGAGCGATTCATTAGATACGACTTATTAGCGCGGATATATAACGGGTATTAATATCTAATTATCCGTCGTTATTACGCCGGCTTACACAGATTAGGGAATTGCGTAACTTTGATTGGAGCGGGTGTATCTGAACGAGTATGTGTGTGTATGTATCTGAACGCGTAAGTGTATATATGTACCCGTGAATATGCATACACTTATTTATATGTGTGTGTGTATTAAAATAGATTATAATATATACATTTATCCATTATATTAACTCTTTCTGAGTTTAAATGTAAAATTGTTATTTATTTATAATACACACATATATGTTCACACAATTGTGTGTGTGTGTGTGTGTATGTTGGTGCCTATACAATGGAGGTTTATTAAAATACTAATTAATAACAAAATACTCACTCATGTAATGCGAATACTACCTCTTACAGTTTTAATATTAGCAAAGATCATGCGAAGCAAAGATATAAAACTCCCTATTTACGCAACGCAATTGAGTATCTAAATCACTAAAATAGGTTTAGATTTGACGCGATTATATTATAACAATGTTTTCATTGTTCTATTAAATTAAATGCAATATAAATTAGCTTTTACTCGCCTCATAAATATGTATAGCATTTAAATCCAAAATATCCTATTACTTAGTTATATATTAGTAATGAACACTTAGTATTCATCAAATAATAATACCTTCAAATAAATTTTTTTCATTTCAAAAGTGTTAAGTATTATGTATAGTGAATAATATGTATGGTAGTGTGGTTCAGATTTATTATACGAATGGTATATAGGCGACGCAGTGCCTGTTACCGCGGTAACGGTTTACATTCAAAAGGTGCGCTAAGACCGCGACGAGGCAGCGTCCACATACGTAGCAAGCAAACATGCAGTAAACATGTTACGTAAGATTGTGTCCGTAAACTAGTTTACGCGAATATCAATAACAATATATATATATATATAGATGCATATATGGGTATTTCCATATAACAAAAAGTATATAGTTTGATACGAGTTTACATTATAAACAACACATTTATCCAAAAATGTAACCTAAATAGGTTGTGTATGTATTTTATACAAATCTATTATACGATAGTGTTATATCTTTCCTTAGAAATATCTTTGATGTTAGCGATGAAACAAATCGATACGTAACGGATACTAACTCGACTAATTAGAATAATAAAGAGATGGATAATAGTTATTATGAAGTGCACGGGAGAAATTATCAGACAAATAGGGTAATTTTATTCGATAATAAATTGTATACACGTGAGAAACATCCGCAATCGATAAGGTCGAGTAGGCGGGAATAGTTATCAGTAATCGTTATATCATATTACATTATTTAATGTGATGTTACGCTTACTGTAAATATTTAATACGTTAATATATTAATACATTAACTTCATTTCGACATTATTCTGCTGAGTAGTAACAAGTTATTCCGTCAAACAGGGTCAAGGGTTAAGAAATTAAAGGAATACTCGAAACCGAGTTAGAAGGAGTAGATGTATTTCATATTTAGATTACCGGATAACTAAAATAGACGTCGGTACGATCGAGTAAACGTAAAAGTACGCTTCATCTAAATAAGCGTAAATGTAGACTATTTACGAAATGGAAGTCTTATCTCCGTAATGTGTTTATCAATGGTATATGAACACGTTTAAGATGATATATTCGTATTGATGCGTATTTGTATTATGTATGTATAACTTTATTTGTATACGTGTATGTATTTATATGTTTTTCATTTCATATTTCTTCATTTTTATTGTACTTTATTTATTTTATTGTTGTTTCCTTCTCATGACGCACATAACCACCACGTGATTTTGTAGTCAATAAAACATCTTAATATAAAATAAAAAATATGTATGTGTATGTAGTTTTTCAATAGTTATATATATTATGTGTGCATGTTTGATTATATATATATAAGTTTATATGAATGCGATTGTATATATGCATGCGTATATATGTTAATAAATGTGAGTGCGGGTGCATATATCAATACAGTGTATTCTTATGTGTTTCAACTATATATGATCGTGAACTTACTTTATCGACGGTCTCTTGAAGATATACGCTTTGATACTGTGTCGAGGGGAACTGGGTAGTGTCACGATACAGGTTCCCGGTGCAGGTCGCTGGAGGAGGGCCCGGTACTACGTTGTAGGTGAACGTTCTCTGGGTGAGGGTAGTAGTAGTTGTATAGTTATTTATACATAAAAATCCAATTTAAATAAATTGCCGAAGGTGAGATAATTAATATTAATAAAGGTACGGCGACATATATAATTTTATAAAAACATATAGTTGGAAATGTGTTTGAGTGTATTAAAGTGCAATTCCTAAAGTAAGTATCCGGGTGTTCGCGCGTGATACGGTAGCCACTGTTAAGTCATGTGACTCGCGATGTAGTGGCGAGGACAGGCGAACGTGTGTTTCATGTGTACGGTATCGATATTAGTGTGAATTCGCGTACGAATATTCAAATTTATTAGAAGATTCCGAACGTAAACTAATATATATATATATTCATTAATTATATTAATCAAATTATTTTACTACGGGTGCAAATTCTAAATTAGAAATTCGTACAAAACTACCAAGTAAATATTATATATCCTAAATATATATATTAATTATGCGAATTAGAGAAATTTGATAATAGTATATGTATATATATATATATATATATATATATATATATATATATATCGTTACACTCTTTATTTCTACTAACTCCTTTCTGATCTACATTTGGTGGAACATCAGTAGTATAGTTGAATGGTTCTGCATCAGCAATTATACTAGAATTTAGTTGCATAATAATTTTAATATCATGTAGATTATGTATAATAAATATAATAGTTATTTAAAATAGATACAAATATATTTTTAACTAAAAAAAATTACTAAGGTCACAAATAATTTAAAAAATTATTTATTTCAAAATATGTATAAACAACGGTATGTTTATTATAATCATTATTTTCATAATTAATATTTAATAATTATTATTAGAATAATTTTATGAATATAAATTATAATTATGGTAATTATTTTATAATAACATAATTAATATGATATTGTTATATCAATAACAATGATTTTACGAAGCAAAGATATAACACTTCCTATCTATGCAAAGTAATTAATACTTACACCAACTAGTCTATTAGGCAACTATGTGGTATAGTAGTATTGAAATCACTTAAATGGATTTAGATTTGGCTCGGTTTCTGTACAATAATATTTTTAATCATTAAATTACAGCAATATAAATGAATTATCTCGAAGCAGGCAGCCGATTGTTATTATAAGAATGTCAGAATTCAAAGTTGGCGATACGTATATATTCACTACTGCACATTATAAGCATATGCTATAATATTATAAGATATTTTATAGTAACACAATATTGTATAGGCTCACGTGTGGATATAATGCTGCTAAAAAGAACAGCAAAATAAAACCAAAACCAAAGAAATCACATAACCCCAAAATAAAAATTGAACTCTAAAATTCTATTAATAATAATCGGCGGCCTGCTTCGAGATTCACGATATAAATTAACTTTTAATCGCCACATAGATAATATCTAAGAAATGTATTAATAATACACTATTATACATAATATATACTATATAATATAGCATTTAAAAATAACATATTAAAATAAACTATTGCTTTATTATTATAATTATATATTTAATATAATTATTATAATAATATGAGTAGGAAAACTTGTTTTTAATGAAAACTTAATTTTCATCATATAAATAATTATTTAAAACATATTATAATAATTATTATTATAATTTTATATATAATTTATAATAATTAAAAAATAATTATTTTATATTTAAACAATATATAGTTTGATACGAATTTACACTATAAAAAACACAATTTTCCGAAAATTGAACCTATGTATAAGGCGCGGTACTTTGTACTATAGTTTTATATATTTCCTTAGAAAAATCGTTGTTAATAATCAGAAAATAAGATGAAATAGAGTACATTTGCAAAATTCAATTTTCAATTTAAAATGTTGTATTAAATTAGGGGGTAGAGTCACTTCGTCCGCTGGAAATTTCATCCGTCACTTCAACCGCAAAATTTAGTAACTTGAAATTAAACTTATAGCCCGAATTCGGTTCGTAGTGACGGATGAAATTACCAGCGGATAAAGTGGCTGTACTACCTAATTTAGTAACAAATAATTTAAGTTATAATAACTAATTTGTTTTTACTTAATAAGTTGATAAATTAGTAACTGTGCACTAATCTAGCTACCAAATTAGTCTAATAATGAATTATCTTATATTATAGAATCGATTCTATATATATATATCTATATAATATATAATATATATGTAATATATATATATATATATTACATATATATATATTATATATATTATATATTATATAGATTTATATATAAACTAAGTTTACTTAAACTACAATTCTATCATATATGAATCTATAGATTCGATGTATTATTATTACTTTCTATATATATATAATTTTAAATATGTAACTTAAGAATACATTAGTTAAATATATTGTAAATATCAAGGATGTTTATTATAATCTTTATAATAATGAATTTATAACACTAAATATAATATTTAATACGGAAACTAAGTTTCCATTTCAAAAGTTTCAGACGTTTCAAAGTTTAACCATAAAAACATTAAAACCATTTTAATACTATGTTAAACTATATTTAAATAACCATTTTGCATTTTTCTTTAGATAATTATCTCCATATTCAGTTGCATAAATATCACATCTGTCCATTATATTTGAGTATACTTTATATATTGGATATTATCCGGGATATTATCAGCAGTAACTATGGACGCATTATATTTAAATAGTTTATACTCAGTGCCTCCAAATTATGAACTGTGAACTACGTAGGAAACTGTGTATTTATTTTATAATATACAATTTATGTTGTTTTATTTATTCTAAAATATTTAATTTAAATTTAAAATTTGTTATTTCATTTCCGTATAAGTCTGTATGCTAATTAATAAATTACAATTTTTTAAATCAATAAATATTAATATATATTTACAATATTTGTATTACCTAAACTTTGTGAATAATATTAGATAAATTTGATCATTCAAATAATAATAAATATTCATACCTTTAATATACGCAATTAAGCGAGTTAGGGTACATATTAATTTAATAATAAATAATACAATTTAATATTTAACTCTCATTATACAAAGAATATTATACTATATTCGATATAGTTAGGAGACTTATAACTTAAGGTTACAATTAAAATAAGTTTAATAAGAAATACAATTTGAAATTAAATTTATAAAAAAATATTAATATTAAGATATTTTTATGATATCAATTTAATAATCACTTGCTTGATTATAATAATATTATAATAAAATATGAAATTGTATTCATGATTGTAAACATTTAGAATAGGCTATTATCTCATATAGTAAATCATTTACTAAATGGGTGGTCGGTCTATAATCATTATTATTATAATCAAATAATCAACAAATATTAATACAATATATTATATATTGAATATATATATATATATATATATATAATATAATTGTTAATGCCGTCCGCCACACGCGGCGGTAGTAACTGAATAACAAATATGCCCTATTTAATTATTCCCCGCCTTTATTATAAAGTTTATAATAATTATAAACTTTATAATAAAGGCGGGGAATAATTAAATAGGGCATATTTGTTATTCAGTTACTAGCGCCGCGTGTGGCGGACGGCATTAACAATTATATTATATATATATATATATATATATATATATATATATATATTCAATATATAATATATTGTATTAATATTTGGTGATTATTTGGATTACTGGATTTAGTAATGTTCTGCTTATTTGTTGAGCTGCATTATAGCCTAAAGTGAGCCTATACAAATTAAACTCGTTCTTTTTATTTGTAATCCCTCATCAAATAAGTCATATGTGAATTTTAAACATACACAACAAACAATAATTACGTAATTATGAACACCGCCCGCCATTAGACGCTGTGGTTACCTAATAACAAATATCAAATGTGTCGAATATAATGCATAGCCATAATGGCAGACATTTTTTAAATATAACGAATTTAATTAACTTTGGACGAAACCAAATCAACGAATTGTATATATATATCACATGTATCATATGTACTTGAGTGTAATAAATAGTATATATTAGATACCATGTATAAAATACAGTATGCATAGGATATATATATATACTATATATATATATACGTACATAATTCCTATAATAATATAAGAATTGATATAATATTTATTGTTATATTAATAATATGTAAATAAGATTTAAGTTAGCATATCTGCCAAATTATGTATTAGTAACTCTGTTATTAATTAATAACTGTATTAATTTTGTATATATTATAATTATTATAAATTTTCTTCTATATATTCATATTATTATGATATATAAGGATTTTATTGATAATGCACTGTATTATTATAATAATTATATACCCGTTATAATAACACGTATACGTACAATACATCAAGGGAATATTGTTTCCACCTATCGAGAAATCGCTATTTAAGGGGATCCCGCACATAACACGAAATTTGCCTTTTTCGTGTATAAATAGATAGGAAAAATATAGGTCCACTAAAAAAAATAGAACTGATATTATATTCATTCAATTTACCTAATTTTGTTTGTAATGTATTTATAACATATACATATACATGCATAGGAAAATTAAAAGTTATTTTTAATATTATTATTTATTATTTTATATATATCTAAATTAAAAATTAGTGATACTAAAATGATGGTATTTCTATAGAAATTATCATTTTATACAATGAATACTATATATTTTATTAATTATCTCTCTATTTTACTATTCACATAATTAAATTCTAAATAAAGCAAAAAAAATAATATTATGATTATAGTAATTTTTATGTTATATATTTTTTAATGATATACCAACGCGAAATAATTATTCTGAAAAAACAGCGCTTGAAGTTTTACAGATTAAAAATGTAATATTGAATAGTATATAATATAGCATTATCTTATCGTCATAAAACACCTTTTTATGCTATTTCTAGACTGAATTTGTGTCTAATTTTTTTACAGATACTAATAAACACTACAATAAATATTATTATATAATAAAAAAAAATATTGAAAAAAATACACTTTAAATGTGCGGGATCCCCTTAATTCTGAGCTAGTATACAATTCTTTGATTTGATACACTCATCAATTAAATATGTTTTATTTAAACAATTGTCGCCATTTAAGAATATAATCTAATAAATTATATATATTACGCGATATATCAAAACATAACGCCTACATGACCTAATTATATCCTAATTATATATAATAGACTGGGTAAGCGTTAATAACATATAGATACGTCAACAATCTAATGACTAGTGTACGATACCGTAAGGTATACAATACGTAACAATAGGCAACGTAAGCAACAGCATGTTAACCAATAGAGGTTATCTATTACATGCCTCAGCTACCAGTAGTTTTAGGTCGCATACAGAATCAAATAATAATGATTGATAACATATAATATTATATGTTATTAATCATTATTATTTGATTCCGTACTATTTAGTAAATAATTTTTATTTAGTAATACTTCGAAAATATTTATATATATTTTTATTTAATAGTAATTCTAAAGTATATATATATATAAATATGCATCTACACATTATCATCACGCTATGCTACTAGAAAGATGAACAAGATGATGGAGGCGGAGTGTGGAGGATCCAATCCGTTAACACAACTATCTACTCAAGTGAATATGAATACGCAAGCTTCGAATTCAGCTGCAGCAGCAGGCCTAGTATGTATAGTAGTAGTAGTAGTAGTAGTAGTAGTAGTAGTAGTAGTAGTAGTAGTAGTAGTAGTAGTAGTAGTAGTAGTAGTAGTAGTAGTAGTAGTAGTAGTAGTAGTAGTAGTAGTAGTAGTAGTAGTAGTAGTAGTAGTAGTAGTAGTAGTAGTAGTAGTAGTAGTAGTAGTAGTAGTAGTAGTAGTAGTAGTAGTAGTAGTAGTAGTAGTAGTAGTAGTAGTAGTAGTAGTAGTAGTAGTAGTAGTAGTAGTAGTAGTAGTAGTAGTAGTAGTAGTAGTAGTAGTAGTAGTAGTAGTAGTAGTAGTAGTAGTAGTAGTAGTAGTAGTAGTAGTAGTAGTAGTAGTAGTAGTAGTAGTAGTAGTAGTAGTAGTAGTAGTAGTAGTAGTAGTAGTAGTAGTAGTAGTAGTAGTAGTAGTAGTAGTAGTAGTAGTAGTAGTAGTAGTAGTAGTAGTAGTAGTAGTAGTAGTAGTAGTAGTAGTAGTAGTAGTAGTAGTAGTAGTAGTAGTAGTAATACAATAATAGTTTATTTTCCACTTAAATTATAGTAAAAACAATTCTCTAAATCGTGTATAATGTAATCATATTTAAAACAATATTTATAATAAATATGTTTCTTCAGTGTTTTAGTTGTATAGTTAGTGGTAGCTCGAGAAGCTAGATACCTATGATACCCATGCTCCATCGGTATAGGCTAATTAATACTAGATTTCGGCCTAAAACGGTGAACAATAAGTATTATCTCGATCAGAGAATGCTAGTCATACGGTTTTGTTATATATATATATAAATATATATATAATATAAACATCAATCTCGCTGATACGCTATCTCATGAACTACGTGTTATTTTAATCAGAGATGTTTTAATAAAGTTCATCGCATGATGATTAAACTAGACAATAACTGAATATCATGACGATATTACAATGTTCACGGATATAGCTTATGTGATTTTCTTGGTTTTATCTCGGTGTCCATTTCTAATTAATATTTTACATTATTTACAATATATAGGTCATTCGAGTATAGATTTAAATATATTTATAGGTTAAATAAAAATTATATTACATTTGAATATATAATACACAAATTATGATTTATCAATATATTTTATATATACATACACATATATGGTTCGTTGATTACATAATGATATCTTCCATATCTTACACTACCTGTACTGATGCACACAGAGCAGAGAGTTGCCAGCCAATCAGTATGCTCCGACCACCTTCAACGTACAGTCGTTGCTGTCAGAGGTACACAACATCGAGAACATGGCTAGGCAGTCACCCATGAGCAACCCTTTACAGCGTTCGTTACACTTATAGCTTAAATAACCGATGTAGTATCGATATTGATTAACTTTAATGAAATAATGATATATAACTGCCCGTATGGCTCAGTGGCTAAAGCGTCAGATACACAAGCAGTAGGACACGGGTTCGAGCCTCGTCGGACCATTAATTAACTTTATGAAATGGGTCTTAAAATTTTATTTAGAAGCGATCTTATATTATTGTGTGAGAGCGGCTTCGAAGGGACATTAGAGCAATTTATATAAGTTACATTTAGCCTTCATATAAGTTCCTGGATGGGATGAAAATACTCCACCAAATAAAAATAACAATAACAATATAGTTCTATATAATATATATATAAAATATATATATATATATATATATATATATATATATATATATATATATAATCTAACCTTACCACTATTGTGATTATTTCGAGAAGTGTAATTTCATGTATTAGTAGTAATATTTAGTACCCACCGATATATCCGCGTATTCATGACTATACTAATTAAATGTTCTAATATATACATAAGCGTTACATTCGATCCTTATTCATTGGTTCGTTTAGCTGGCCCCTCTGTAGTACAACTAGCGGGTAGAGTGTGGACTAACGAGTTCGGACAACAGAGACAACCCATAGATCCAATGGTCCAGGCTTCAGCGATTAACACCAATCCCTTTTCCCAGAATGCCAGGTATTAGTCGTATACGAATCTATTTCTTTTAAGGGGACCAACGAAATTTGCGAGTTTACATGTAAAAGATAGGGGGGAAAAGAGATATTTTTAAGGGCCTTTAACTTTTTAATTTTTGATTCTTTTTTTTATATATAAATAATACATAGTTACATTATATTTACTATTGATTATTTTGTGGTGTATATATTTCTATAAAATTATCTTATATATAAACATTTGTTAAACTAGTGATCGTCGCCAGTCCCCTTAATACGTTTGATTTATACAAATATATATATATGTATTACTATTCGTAAGGGTATTTTATATATTATATTTGATCTAAAAAGATCTATTAAATTTAATTTTCTAAGGATATACATAATATATTTCTAATAATATTGTACTTTATTTAGACTATGAATGAATACTATAGATACAATTATATTACATAATCTCACATAATATATACATTTTTGTATTAAAAAATATTTTTCAATCAAATTCATTATAAATCTACTTCTTTTCATCTAACTCTTATCCAATGTCAGAATATATCGTTATTATAAATATGAACATTAATAAATAAGATAAAAAATAACAAAACATAATAAATAATATAAAACATAATAAATAACAAAAATTGAAAATAAATAATAAATCTGGAGATTAGATATAATTACAATAGACCCCTTTTTCCCTATCTTTTATATGTAAATGCGAGATGGTTACGCCAGCCCTTGATAACAAAAATAGTTCATTCACAAGTAATTAAAAAAATATTTATATAATTTTTATAAATCAATCAGAAATCCAAATACTTTATTATTCGTTTTCAGGCTAAATTTAACCATATTATTCAATATTAAATATTTGTAATTATACCAAATATTAACTCTCATATATTTTATCTAATACAATATATCCTAACTAGTATATACTATTTTGTATCTATTTAATATGATATATCTTCACGCCTTTATGCATACAGCAAATGTTAAATCTCAGCTTGACTTATTTTGTTAATCCGAGAATGTCAGAGCTAGGCTGAAATTCAACACGAGCTATATATGAAGACGTGGCTTACATGATATAATAATGTATCCACTCGAAAGTAACGTGTGCCACAATAACCACAGCTTAACAATGAACAGTTATTAACTCATTCACTGATTATTGACAAGATTCTCCCCCTCTATACGTGCAGCGTTATACAACCGATGTTTCCTATTCAAATGATGCAGCCAATCAGCATGCCCCAATATATGCCAATGTCTGCTAACACCTCCTCCTTGCCATCAGCGAGGGAAATATTGGATAAGATTGACATGCAAAAGGTTGATGGCGTCGCGTTACAATCAATTTTGTTGATACAAAATATGTATTAGTATAAAACACTTATATCGGGGTATTTGTATAGCTATTTATATGTATCTAGAATTATTAATTCTTCAAGTAGCTATACCATATTATTCTAATGAATTTGTATGGGTTAACGGAATTTTTACTTGAATTATTAATATAATCTAACATTGTTATTGTTATTTCGGTGGAGTCTTTCATCCCATCCAGGAATTTAGATGAATTTTTTACTCATAACCATATGGCTCTAATGTCCCTTCGAAGTCACTCTAATGTTAAGGTATCCATGGTTTTAACGAGAGCCTATCATTATTATACACAGTTATATAAGATCTCTTCTTAATATTATGTTAAGACCTATTTTATTTGTGCTTGATGCCCTAACCAACGGAGCCAGACAGTTATATGTATATATATATATAAATATATATAATTTATTTATTTTGGGTTAAGGAACATGTTGTACACATTTAATTCACATTATTATTTGATATTTATTAGGTTTTTATTAATAGTGTTGATAATATGATACTTATCTAAATATTTTTAATAATAATTATTGTAAATAGGCTAGATATAGTATAGAGTAATTATTTATTAATTATATTTAAATTTTAAATTTATAATACTAACATTAATATAATTATAAATATATAAAAAGAATTTACATATAAATATGGATAAATATTACAATAAATAAAAAAATATTAAAATTTACTTAAGTAGCTAAAATCTTATATTACTATATTTTACAACAACTATAAACATATAATTTAAAATCTGTTTGCAAAAATAGGGTAACAAATTATCTGAGAAAGCGAGATATTAACATATGTATTATTATCCTAGTATAAACTTTAGAGTCGGTATAAATGTAATTACAAATATTATCATTACATTGTGTTTGTTTATTAATAATAATAAACCATAAGTTTAATCATTTAAAGTATATATATATATATATATATATATATATATATATATATATATATATATATATTTATATATATAATTATATATAATTATTAAGTAATTAATAGTTGATTTATAATTTATTAATTCTTAATTACAAGTTAATTATTTTAGGTAATATTTAACAAAAAGGTAGAATAATAATAAATTACTATTATAAGTGTAATCATTAATAGTTAGTCTTAATTACAAATTTATATATGTATACTTGTTGATAACACGTCAGATAATATATTAACTATTTAATTAACAGGAAGAGATTGAAGTAGACATGACAGACGAAGCAGAAATGACGGAACAGGCAGACATTACGGATACAGAAGATATGGTTATTATGACGCTAGCATTATCACCGCAACACTCGTTCTATATACTCACGCAGTCTGTACGGTACCCATGCATTCATCATCATAACGTGTGACGCTAGCGTAAAGTTTAAAGCTGAGTAGGCAAACTAAAGGAGAATATTTGTGCAAATAACAAATATATTTATCTATGAACGCCGCTATTATTTTGCGATTATTCGCAAGAAAAACTATATTTACTAAAAATGTTCACAAACATACGACACATTTGATCTATAAAACCTCGATTATAATTCGCTAATATTCACAAGTATGGCCTCAGTTTAAGTTAGATAGGAAGAGACTATGTAGGGGTGATATGTTACTATGTACAAAGTGATATGCTACTACTTCTAATACTACAACTACTTGTATAATGTATCTGTTAATGCTATAGATTTACAGTATACCTATCATGTGACCTAATGTTGTTAGCCATTAAGGATGCGAGTTAAAATAAGATTATTAATATACATATTTTCCAGTTTAATATCTTATTTATAAATTTGTAAAATTTCTCAAATTATTTTTATGTATTTATATCAATATAAAGAGTTTTATGAACGTAATCGATATAATAATTATTTGAAATTGATAGGAAATAATATGATTTATATTTACTTAAATTTTATATATTAAACTTTGAATATAATTTTCTCAAGTTTTTACTTTTTCACTTAGTAAAAAATGTAAATGCCTACTACTTTTTTGATTTGTGTTATTTTTATCTGAAATTGTTATTGTAAATGTATAAAATATACATCTATCTGAATCATGTTAAATTTATTATTATATTTTATAATAATTAAATAAATTATGATAAACTTGCATTTTAATGAAAAAAAATAAAAATAAATATTTAACTAATTGAAACTATTTTTTTACACAATTATAAATTAACTACATTAATATAAAAACAAATCTTATATGCTGGAGGAATGTATCTGTTGAATACAAAACAAATTAAGTAATTATCTCTATTAGTTATTTATTTTTATCGTTTTTAGATAGAGCTAAAATAGAATTGTTTAAATGAATGGGAGCCTCCTCTCTTAAGCTGAGCAAACCACCCTTGCTAATAATCTCTCGCAACACCCATATTCGCAAATATCTAATATGTTTTAATTTATGGATTCCTTTCATCCCATCTAGGAACTTAGATGAAGCTTTCATTTATAACCATATGGCTATAATGTCCCTTCGAAGCCGCTCTCATGTTAAGGCATCCGTGGTTTTAACGAGAGCCGATTATTTATTTATACCCAATTATATAAGATCACTTAAATATTATTTTAAGACCTATTTTCTCGTCTGGACGAGGCTCGAACTCGCCTCCTACTGCTTGCGTGTCCGACATCTTAGCCAACCGAGCCACGCAGGCAGTCATATATATATATCTACGAAAACCGCGAACATTTGCTAGCAACACATATCGGCCTCAACATTATAACAACGATCATGATGTGTTGTTTACAATGCGCGTACACCACCACCAATGATTGTAGAACACCAGAGACGTGGTAGACGAATGGACTGAAGAGTACAAGTCTATGCCTAAAGAGAGCGAAGACGAGATGTGGGAACGTCTGCAAGGACAGTGGGAGGCAACGGAAGAGTTAGTCTAGTGTAGTAGTCGTAGTAGTTGTATATACTATAGTAGTGTATACTGTAGTAGTAGTAGTAGTAGTAGTAGTAGTAGTAGTAGTAGTAGTAGTAGTAGTAGTAGTAGTAGTAGTAGTAGTAGTAGTAGTAGTAGTAGTAGTAGTAGTAGTAGTAGTAGTAGTAGTAGTAGTAGTAGTAGTAGTAGTAGTAGTAGTAGTAGTAGTAGTAGTAGTAGTAGTAGTAGTAGTAGTAGTAGTAGTAGTAGTAGTAGTAGTAGTAGTAGTAGTAGTAGTAGTAGTAGTAGTAGTAGTAGTAGTAGTAGTAGTAGTAGTAGTAGTAGTAGTAGTAGTAGTAGTAGTTGTAGTAGTAGTAGTAGTAGTAGTAGTAGTAGTAGTAGTAGTAGTAGTAGTAGTAGTAGTAGTAGTAGTAGTAGTAGTAGTAGTGTATACTGTAGTATAGGGTTAGTACATACTATAGTGTAGAGAAGGGTGTACAATAGTGTAGTAGACTCAGGTATACTATATGGCATAGTAATATAGTGTATTGTATACTGTATATACATTTTATATCTAGTGTAGTGTATTATATATATATACTGTAGTGTATTGAACAGTACTGTAATGTATTGTATGTCACAGTACTATAGTATATTGTGTATTACATGTACTGCATTGTACAGAGCTGTACTGTATACTATAGAGGAGTGATTGAAATGAACCAAACTACTGCTGCCAATATTCATATTAAAATTATATAGCAAAATTATAAAGTTCGTTCTTAAAATAAAGCAAAAGTGCGAACCTGCTTCATAAATAAATAAAAAACTTCAAACTTGCTTAATTAATATATTAACTATATGGTGGTATTACCAACGCTATCGTTATTGTAGTTACTATAACTATCCAAACCCTAGTTTAACCCTAAAACCCTAGTTAACCCCTAGTTAAACACAAACCCCTAATTATACCCCAAACCATAGTTAAACCCAAAAAACCTAGTTAAATTCCAATCTGTAGTTAACCCTTAGTTAAACCTTAACTCCTAGTTAAACCCCAACCCCTACTTATACCTCAACCCCTAGTTAAATCCGTGTATATAATACATGCATATACACAGTTACAATGTGGAATCCTACCAGAATTGGCTGAGTGACATGAGCATTCAGGTAAGTGTATATGTGTATTCATATGCCTGTATGTATGTGTATTCATATGCCTGTATGTATGTGTATTCATATGTCTGTATGTATGTGTATTCATATGCCTGTATGTATGAATGTGTATTCATATGCCTGTATGTATGTGTGTATTCATATGCCTGTATGTATGTATGTATTCATATGCCTGTATGTATGTTTATTCATATGCCTGTATGTATGTATGTATTCATATGCCTGTTTGTATGTATGTATTCATATGCCTGTATGTATGTGTATTCATATGCCTGTATGTATGTGTGTATTCATATGCCTGTATGTATGTGTGTATTCATATGCCTGTATGTATGTATGTGTATTCATATGCCTGTATGTATGTATGTATGCATGTATGTGTGTATGTATGTATGTATGCATGTATGCATGTATCATACAAGGTGTATGGAGGTGATGATGATACTGTGTGTATTGCAATATATATAGATGAATCAATACCTAGGGAAGATATTGGTGATATTTATTAATGAAACTGTATTTCTATGGGTATACGAATTATTATAAATGGTAATAAAAAAGAATCTATGTTATTAATAGTGATGTAAATGATACTGAGCCTAGACTTTCATTTTCTGAAGAAAAAAAAAAGAGCTTGAGTTGAGACTATAACAAAACGAGCCCGAGTCGAGTAGATACTTTAGGTAACTGAGACTGAGACTGCATCGATGCTTTAGATTTGAATGGCATCATATACATCACTAGTTATTACTATGTCATATACATATATATATACACAACACAATTACTAATTTGTTAAAATTAGAATGATTATCTGGAAAATTTACTTCAAAGAAAAGTTCACCTGCTTACTAAATTAGATATTCTTATTCGTGAATATATGATATATATACTCTCACTATAATATCACATTATTCAATAGTTATCATCTAGCCATTTTATATACACTACTATTTGTACTACATAAAATTCACCAAAATCATCACTAAAATACAATCACTGAAATAAATGTACAGCTATTTTTATTATTATTACACACCTTTGTTAACGTTTATTTTCCATTTAAAAAGTGTTTAAATAAAATTTAATAATAATAATAATAATTCTATTTATTTATTTCCAATAATTCATCATATTGCCATTAATTATAATTATAATTATAATTCCTATAATTCAATATATATATTTTACTATACAGTAAATGTATATTCTTTATACATATCTATATAGATCTTTTAGACAAATCCATATCAATATATATATTTATTTTTATATATAACAGTTTTTTACATATATATGAATAGCTATAATACAATTTAATATTAACATGCATACCTATATAATATCTAATAAATATATAATACATATACAAATTATCATAAAAGTATAATTAAAAGTATATATAATATATATAAACAAATCAATAAATACACAATATTTGATATACAAATATATACAATTTTAGTTTGAATTCAATGCATATCAATATATTGTATTTCATATTATATTGATTCACATTTCAATTCATTTTTAGTTTGTAATTTATTATAAGATTCACTGATTTTCCTAATTATATTTATTTAAATTTGTTATTGATTTCATTGTTTATATTTACTATATAATAGATATTTCCTCATTAATCCATTATACTAAATTTCTTATTTTTATCTCTGATATTGTATATCTCTGATTTTATCTCAAAAATCGGATATATCTATGATTTGTTCCATTTATCATAGATTATCGTATGTTTAATAAAATAGAACTATTTATGGTTGTATTTTATTGTTGAATATAAGACTTATATATCTGATTTTATCGTATTATATTTATCTATTTTAAGCGTTGTTCACATGAGCAATATATTCCAGCAATTTAGCAATAGAATACTTAAGAATTACTAAATTGTAAAATTCTATGTTTTTTCTGCGATTATTGCTAAATGTTCTAATCCGAATTTATTCTAGTTTTTGTGTAAATTTATGTAATTGGTAAATACACTCACTCACAAATATACTGACGAGTATTAATGCATACGCATTTACCTTTCTAGGGGTCAATCTATTTATAATCGTTTACGATTATAATTAATTAAAATTATTAATTATTAATTAAATATTATTAATTAAAATTATAATTATAATATATAATTCTTTATATAATTATTAAATTACGAATATATGTATATTACCACTTTATGATTATATAATGAACTTAAGTTCATAAAATGTATGTATTTTTACTGCGAGAATTACAGGAATAGATTGCTCGTGAACATTGCACTTTAACTTTTTTAAATCATTCCTATATACATAACAAAACAAATATTTGTAATATTATCATTATGTTATTCTATTTTAATATATCTAAAAGCATATATCAATAATAATAATAATAATAAGTAACTACATTACTGAGATAAATGGAAATAAATATTATACATGTCAATTTTTATTAGTTAAATTTTATACCAAAATGCATCAAATGGAAAAACTTGTAATATTAAAAAAAAATATTTTTACAATGCCTGAAAGATGATTTTTTATAATATGGTATATTAGTATATAATATGATTAATAGTATCCTTATCAATTAAAATATAAGATGATATCCAGCTAATCCATGTAATAATTATATTTAGCTATTTTATAATCACACATCACAGAAATTATAGACTTATTGTATATGGGTTTACAGGTAAATCTATGGCTACGAGTGTTGCGCTTCAATATCTAGAGTTTAAATATAATAACTACTTTTAATATTTAAATCATTATATTTATTAATACTTTTTAATATTAAATGTATAATTTCAACTTTTTAATATTGTATGAATAATATCGTATCTCTAAGTTCAAACGTTTACGGTTAACTATCAACCTCCCCTACCCTCCTTACACCCCCCTAACCCCTCTACCTCTCATGCACTAGGATGAGTCAGAATACAAGTTTGATGACGATCAGAGTGCCGACCTTGACAACGCCCCATCAGACAATGCATTCGAAGAGGGTCTCCAGGCGATGGAAGCTGGAGATACGGCTAGAGCTATTCAACTGTTCGAGGCAGTCGTTAAGAAAGACCCTACCCATGTGGAAGTTAGTCCATGTGTAGTGGTAATGGTAGTGGTAGTGGTAGTGGTAGTGGTAGTGGTACTGGTAGTGGTAGTGGTAGTGGTAGTAGTTATAGCATCGGCATCATCGAGTTCATTAAATTTGGATATTGTCATGAAATAAGTAATATTGTCATCAAATAAGTGTTATTGTCATTAAAGAGGTAATATTGTTATAAAATAAGTAATATTGTCATTATCATCGTATATAAGTAATAATTATAATATATAAATAATAATACAATATATAAAATCTATAATATTATAAATTAATAATTATTTGATTTTTAATTTTCTAAAATAATAATCCAATATATATGTGTATTGTTATAGGGAGGATCGTAAAAATTGTTTATCAACAAAAAAATATATAAAAGTGCATTTATTTAATATAATATATTAGTAATATTAAAAATAATGCTTTCTAAGGGCCGGCGTAACCTTCGTTTTTATTTTTTAGGGACATTTTTTTTATATTAAAATGTAATTCATTATCTTTAAATTTACTTACAATTAACATACAATTAAACATAAGTGCCTCAAATACGAAGTTTAATCATACACCTATTCAAAATAGTGGGATTTAATAATTAGAAAACATGCAAGTAAAACTTTAGATGCCAATATCTCTGGTGTTTTTTTTGTTGATTTTTTTTTTTAAATGTCTATATCTTTTGAACTCTTATATGAATGTTTATACAAGTTTCTGAGTATATACCTAATATATGGTTATTATTATATAGGTTTGTAAGCTAATGTAAATATAATCAATTAATATAAATAATTGAAAAATAATTTAAAAAATCGGTAATAAATTTATTTTTAAATAATTTTAATATTATAATTAACTAATAATAACTATTTAATTAATAATACATTTATTATTTTATGATGTACCTATATAACTATAGATGAGTGTTATCTAGATAATTCAAAAAAAATTAGATACAAATACTAATAAATAGAAAAGATATAGCTTGTTAAAAAATAGCTATTTTTCCCTATCTTTTACATGTAAACACCGGCAAGGTTACGCCAGCCCTTAAAGAATAGATATACTTTCTAAATATATTTTATAGATATTGATCTTCGAATAGAGATATATTTCACTATTTCATTATCTTATGTATTTCCTGTATTTTTAATCAACTAGTAAATATATTTCTACCAACCAATCAATAATTATAATGTTGTCTATCATCATTATATTTCCATGTTTACCATTTCCATTACCAATTCTATCATCATTGCCCCCCGATATCTAGTAATAACCACTCGAAGTAGTGCCCTAACACGGTTACCCCCCCCCCTGCCCCCGTTCACAGGGCTGGTATAATCTCGGTAACGCCCAATCATCCAACGAACACGACATCGCCGCTATATCCGCCTACTTAAAGTTAGTACCCGCCCCCATATCCGCCTACTTTAAGTTAGTACCCGCCCCCATATCCGCCTACTTAAAGTTAGTACCCGCCCCCATATCCGCCTACTTTAAGTTAGTACCCGCCCCCATATCCGCCTACTTAAAGTTAGTACCCGCCCCCATATCCGCCTACTTTAAGTTAGTACCCGCCCCCATATCCGCCTACTTAAAGTTAGTACCCGCCCCCATATCCGCCTACTTTAAGTTAGTACCCGCCCCCATATCCGCCTACTTAAAGTTAGTACCCGCCCCCATATCCGCCTACTTAAAGTTAGTACACGCCCCCATATCCGCCTACTTAAAGTTAGTACCCGCCCCCTTATCCGCCTACTTTAAGTTAGTACCCGCCCCCATATCCGCCTACTTAAAGTTAGTACCCGCCCCCATATCCGCCTACTTAAAGTTAGTACACGCCCCCATATCCGCCTACTTAAAGTTAGTACCCGCCCCCTTATCCGCCTACTTAAAGTTAGTACACGCCCCCTTTCATTATGTAATCGTAGACGTCATATGTCCTTTGAGGACACTCTATTCCTTGATGACTATATTTACTGATTATCATTAACTAAGAATCTACCATACTGTACACTTATAGTTCCATCCGTATGTATATTTATATATCAGCCAATATTTAGTATTAGACGAAGATTAGTTCATTGGTTCATTTGTAATAACATTATTATTTCATTGTATTTTAATATATCCAAAGAGTATTAAAACGCATACAACAAAAATAATAACTCAATTAATGAACACAACATCAAACATGTTAATTTATTGTTTGTTTAATTTATAATGATTTCCAATGTCTAAGTATTAACCTGTTGACATTTTACAATGTATAGCAGTATAATATTGAGATTTACCTCTGATGTTGTTATTTAATTAATTTTAAAGAGCAGTTCTACAAAATTAGAATTAGGTGGTGAGGCGGTCGTCGCTTATACTTTAAATTACAACTTGTTACTAGCCAGTTAACATTTATAATGTAAAAGTTAACATTCTTAATGAGAATTTCAGCCATTTCAATGTTTCACTCTACCTACATACAATACCACCGATAGATGTATAGGTATAGATAAAAATCACCTCCGCTGTCTTCTGGCTCTCAGTGTCTCCTACACTAATGATCATCGCCGTAAGAAGGTTACCTGATATATCTGTTGTTGTTGTTGATTGATAATCGTCAATCAACTAGTAATACCTTATTATTTATGCAAATACATAGTCGAAATATGTAATCAAATATATAAAATATAAATATTTGCTAACGATAACATATATTATTGAAATAAACACAAGAATAATATGAAATTAAAATATTAAAGACAAATATTGATATTGTTATTTTGCTGGATTCCTTTTATCTCATCTAGGAACTTAGATGACGTTTTTACTTCTAATCAAATAGCTATAATGTCCTTACGAATTCACTCTCACGTTAAGCATCCAAGAGAGCCGATCATTTGTTCATACAAATAGTGTTTTAGATTCTTAACTACAACATTACCTGTATAATCATCACTGCATTAGTGAATGATATGAGTAGCAGGAAAGTTAGTCAACTAGACAGTCAGTAGTTACTTTATATCAGCGGTTCACAACCTTTTTTCGTCGTGACCCTTTTTTTGATAATTCTTAATTTAAAAATAATCCATGAACCACTGAACAATTTTATTTTTTTATTATTAAACATTATTCATAAACGAATAATATAAACTAATATATATATAAATAAATATTTTTGAAATTGGCTCATAACCCAAACAAAAACCCAATGACCCAAACCCATAGGTTGGATACCACTGCCTTATATAGATACAATAGTCCTCTGTCCGTATGTCCTCATGTCCAGACTACAACAATCACGTCCATTTCAATAGTTATCTACGATATAGCATTATTGCTTATTTCATTAGAATGTAACCACTAACCAACAACTTTGTTCCATCGATAACCTCAATCAATGTCATAAGGCCCGATGTTACCTAATAGAATATAATCCCCCCCACCTCCCACCCCCCAATACATCACACTAACACGGCGACCTTGCTATATCACATGACCCGTCAATACAAACATCCACCCAGCTTCCTTATGTGCCGAAGTATCGTGTCAGCCACTGATATATCTTATTATTATTAATGTAGTATCAATCTCATCGCTTATTTATAATCATTGTGTTTAGTTTTGTTTATAAACAATAAAACATATACATTTATATCTTATGTCTGCTATGAATGATATCTTTTCTTTTTTTATTCAAAGATCATTATCTTTGTATCTACATATCGCAGGTCTTCAGATAGATCTATAGATATATCCGACTTCATTTACAGCACTAATACACACACACACACACACCTACACAAACACACTTACACACTCACACTTACACACTAATACACACACACACACACACCTATATACATACACAAACACACTTACACACTCACACTTACACACTAATACACACACACACACACACCTTCACACTAATACACACACACCTATATATATATATATAGGCAGCTTGTGTACTGAAGGCCTGGATCCAAGCTAACCCAAAGTACGCGCACATACACAGAGAAACTCCCGCTGTCGAGGAATCTGATGATGATTATTTCTATGGGTGAGTCATTCGTATTAATTACTTAGTCGTGGTTTAGATCACATATTAATGTGTCATACTATATACTATATATATATATATATATATATATATATATATATATATATTAATCATTATTTATCTATCAATGTTTGCTTCACTAGCAAATATCATGCCCTCCCACACTCCCACACAATACACCATCATACCTGACCCCCCTCTCCCCCCGTTTTCTTCACTACCATATCTAACACCCCTCCCCCCATATCTAACCCCCCTCCCCCCATATCTTACCCCCCTCCCCCCATATCTAACACCCCTCCCCCCATCTAGCAATAAGTCCAACCACCATGAATACGTCATCAATCTGTTTATATCAGCAGCCCGCCTCTCTCCGACTAAAGTAGACGTAGACGTTCAGGTTTCTATTGTCCCCTCCCCTCCCCTCTCTATCTCTCTATCTCTCTCTCTCTCTCTCTCTCTCTCTCTCTCTCTCTCTCTCTCTCTCTCTCTCTCTCTCTATCTCTCTCTCTCTATCTCTCTCTCTCTCTCTCACTCTCTCTCTCTCACTCTCTCTCTCACTCTCTCTCTCTCTCTCTCTCTCTCTCTCTCTTTTTATTTCTAATTTTACATCTATTTTACATATATTTTATATAATGTATTTATAACAATGATAATAAACTAAATATTATATTATATCAATTATTAATTATGTAATTATTAATCTGTTACTAATATATTTCAAATGAAAGAGTTAAACATCACTATCTGTACTCTGTGTACGACCAATTGGATCACTGCGTTAATCATCGCACACTATGAATCATAACCAGGTGGCGCTAGGAGTTCTGTACAACATTTGCGATGAATACGGTAAAGCCATTGACTGTTTCACTTCTGCAGCGGGAGAGAATCCTAATGTTAGTGAATCGGACACCCAGTAAACTGCCTGGGGGGTCATTAGAGCCACTTGCTTATAAGTTAAAACTTCATCTAAGTTCCTGAAAGAGTTGAAAGTACTAAAATAAAACAATTTAATGTAGTGTAGTGTATTGTAACATAACAGTTACTGATAACTAGTAAGATATCGTATGTCCTGTTTGTTTTATTATTGTTCAAATATCATATGAATAC